>WOVY01009306.1:1200000-1638804 GCA_013436015.1 Rhipicephalus annulatus | reverse complement strand
ATAGGAATTTATTTATTATTTATTTATTATTAAAGGTACTTTCAAGGCCCGAGGCACTACAGAAGGAGTGGTTTGAACAATCGTAAGTGCAGTTAAAAAGTTAAAAAAACAGAAAACAGGAAAAAGAAAAAATTTACAGGGCATCATGTATGGCGAGCTTGAAGTCTTTTTGGTCCGTTATACAGGCGATGGAGGCGGGAAGGTGGTTCCAGGCGGCGCTTGTCCTTGGCACAAATGAATCATTATATAGTCTGGTGCGACAGGATGGTAGGCCCACCTTAAAGCGATGATCCGTCCTTGGTGATATGAAGCGAGGTGGATGAAACAGGGCGTCCTTCAAATGGCTGTTATAATGATAGATTTTGTGAAAAAGGTTAAGGCGAGACAATGTGCGGCGCAATGAAAGATCAGGCAAGTTTAGGGTGCTCTTCATGGATGTGACACTGGAATGACGTGAATAATTCGATAAAATGAAACGTGCTGCGCGATTCTGAGTGGTTTCGAGAGATTGAATGAGAATGGCATGAGTTGGGTCCCATATGGCGCATGCGTACTCTAATTTTGGTCTGACCAATGTTTTATACAGTGTTAACTTGAGTGACGATGGCGCAGAGGAAAAGTTACGGCGCAGATAACCAAGCATGCGGTTAGCGTTGTTAATCACATATTCTGTGTGTTTATTCCAGGAAAGATTAGAAGATATGTGAACACCAAGGTATTTGTAATTGTCAACAGATGGTAATGGAATGTATTGAGGGAATAAGTACGCGGACAGTGGGTGGTAGTGCGACGTGAAACTTGCATGCTCTTGCATTTAGATATGTTAAGTGTCATGAACCATGTGTTACACCATGCGAATATGCTATCTAGGTCGCGTTGAAGGTTAAGGTGATCGACATGACTGGTTATTTTCTGGTAGAGGACGCAGTCGTCTGCAAAGAGTCGGACAGTAGAAGAAGAAACACAAGAAGGAAGATCATTAATGTAAATTAAGAAAAGCAGTGGCCCTAAAACGGACCCTTGCGGTACACCAGATGATACTGCGGAATTAGGTGAACAAAAATTATTAGCTGTCACGTACTGGCTGCGGTTAGAGAGGATTCTTTAATCCATGTAAGTACATTGGGGTCGATGTTAAGCTGAGTAAGTTTGAAAATGATTAGTGCGTGTGAAACGGAGTCAAATGCTTTAGCGAAATCTAAGTATATGCAGTCAGTATCAAATTCAAGATCTGCGTTAATAAACAAGTCGTTAGTAAAACACAGCAACTGTGTTTCGCATGAAACTGTCTTACGGAAGCCATGCTGATAAATGCTAAAGAAGGAATTAGATTCAAGGAATTCAATGAGGTGCGAGTATATGACATGCTCTAAGATTTTCACTGGAATGGATGTTAACGATATGGGACGGTAGTTATTGGGGGAATGTACATCACCAGATTTATGCACAGGGACCACCTTCCCAGTCTTCCAGTCAGATGGCAGTGTGGACGTCTGTAATGACTGTTCAAAAGTTTTGACAATATTAAAGAAGAATAGACTTGAGTACACTTCAACATTTTTGACGAAATGCAATCTGGACCAGCTGATGATGACACTGTCAAGTTTCCAACAAGTTTTTCGACACCAACTGCATCAATGATAATAGGGTCCATTGGCAAGAAATCGGTGCTTGTTAACTGTGGAAATATAGTTGGGATGCTGTTCTGAAAGTGTGCAGCAAATACATTACTCAGAACGTTGCAGCACTCGCTAAGAGCGACTGGGACATCAGACTGTATTAATTGGATATGTCGCGTTGTAGTTCCGCTAATGATGCTCCAAAACTTACGTGGATTAGAGCGCAGCAGCGAAGGAAGAGTTTCATCGAAAAATACTTTTTGGCTTTCGAAAGCGCAGTACAGAATTCTCTGTTAAATGTCTGATAAAAGACCAATGGTCTGTTCTGGCTGTTGATTTGGCGCGTCTGAATAGCCGCTTCTTTTTATTGCGCATTGCGTTTCAACGTGTTATTGAACCACGGAGAACGAGGATTCGATGAAACTTTTCTCTTAGGTACAAATCGGTCAATTAGGGCTAGCAGTTGTTCTTATAGTCTAACCAGTTCTGTTCAAACAGATCGCTGCTCAAAACCAGCCAAAGAATAGGTCAACAAAAAGATTGTAACTCTGTATTCATTCCATGAAAGTCCGCTTTGCTATAGTCTGGATAATTTTTGTTCTTTTCTTGATGGAAACCCGTGCTTTTATTGTGAAGTGGATTATGCAATGGTCGCTAATTCCCGGTAGATGAGTGGAGGGTGAAGCTAGGTCAGGTTGTACTGGTAAGTACTAGATCTAATACGCTAGCGGAAGTGGGAGTAACGCGAGTAGGAAAGTCAACAAGCTGGGTAAAGTTTGAAGTGCGTGACAAAAATTCAAAAATTTCCCTACTTTCACCTGAGTTGTGCTTTAAGGTAACCGGGTCTCTTTCCCACATGATGTCGGGAAAGTTGAAATCGCCAAGAATGAACAAAGGTGATCTCGGGTATCTGACGAACAGCTGATTGACAACATCATGCAAGTCATTGCAAAAGGATGATGATGCAGTTGGTGATCGATAGCAAATACAAAATATTATTTCGCGAGAATCAATGAGCACGCGGACACAAACAAGTTCAAGTGAAGACATAACAGGAATAATATGAGAAGCAAGATTATCGGCAACCGCCAGCAGAACACCCCCACCAGACCGGTAATCGCGGTCGCATCGGTAGAATTTGTAGTGCTTCTCACAATCCAATATTTCTTCATTTCTTACTTTTGTAGAAAGCCAAGTCTCTGTCAGACCAACAATATCAGCGGAACAGGAATCAATAGCAGAAGACAGTTCGACGCGTTTATTCAGGACGCTGCGCACATTAGAAAAGAAAAAAGAAGCGTTTCCTGCGCAGCAACGGGACGGGCGTAGCTATGAGGTGCTAGAAGTGTCAGCACGTGCAGGTAGAGAGGGTTCTTTGTCCTTAGCTTGGGGTGAATTGATTTCGCGAACGCTGTCGCTTTCTGCGCAGTAAACGTAAGTTTTCTTGTTCATGACCAGTTTGTTAACGCGTAGCAAATACGGTTGCCCGGCTGCCTTAGCAAATTCCATTAATTTCTTCCTTGAGTTTCGCGTGCTTTTGCAAAAATCTTCGCTAGCTGATACACCAGTTCCTTTGAATTTTTGTCTCTGCATCAGGATAGCATCTCTAACCTTAAATGACGAAAATTTGACGATAATTGGCCGAGCTTTTTTAGCGGCGTAACTTCCTAACCTATGTGCTCGGGAAACTTCGGAGTCAGAAATGTGCATGTCAAGGTGTCGGGACAGTAGATCACGAACATGGCCTTCAGACTGAGCCCACGTCTCATTAGGGCTGTCCGATATACCAAAAAACAATACGTTCTCTCGTCTGGACCTGTCTTCAAGATCGTCCAGTCGGGCACTGAGTGTCTGGCCTTGCACCTTGACAGTTTCAGCGATTAGACGTGGCACATCACTGACTACTGCAGAACCGTCGCATGACTCGACGAAAGCTTCCACCGCCGACAACCTTTCCGTTAAGTCAGCAACAGTTTGCGCTAATGCCTCCTGTTTAGTCTTTAGGTCGGCAAGAGCTTCCATTAGCTCATCGTGACGGTGATCACCTTTTTCAGATAGCTTAGCGATCGCGTCTAGTATTTCTTTGTTAGTATTTGCAGGGCCAGGGTTTAGTTCAACGTCTCCGCAACATAGTAGAAGCTTTGTGACATGCACGCATTCGCACACACATTCAAATATGACACTTGGGCACGGTAGGAGCAGCAGACAGACGTTACTGGTTCGCTTACAGTAGAGAGAAGGAGGTTTACTGACCTGCACAAAAAGCAAAATCGGATTTCTGAGCGACCGCATCGTTGCCGCTCCACCGTGCCCACTGAAGGAACAGGAGAATTCCGTGGTCTTTATATGCTCTTGCGTCGCTGCAGTCGCCCGCAGTGTTGTGGACCAGGTGACGATGGAAAGGATGCCACCGTCAGATAGTGGCAGATGACGCAGGGGCGTGTTCATCCAGATCGGGGCCGCCAGCAACACCGGTGAAGAGTAGTTGGCATGCGCTGGATCCGCACGCGGTGGTAATGTTCCAAACCAGGCGACTAACTGCACAAAAAGCAAAATCGGATTTCTGAGCGACCGCATCGTTGCCGCTCCACCGTGCCCACTGCCAATACCCAGAACGCAAGTCGACAGAAGAAAAATAGGAGGCAGAATGCAGGCAGTCCACGGCGTCATCTATACGTGGCAAACAGTAGACGTCTTTTTTGTGATGGCATTTAGGCGACGATAGTCTACGCAGAATCTAAATGAATTATCCTTTTTCCTGACTAGAATGACAGAAGCTGCCCATGGACTACACGATTCTTGTATGACGCCCTTCTTTAGCATGTCTTCAATTTGCTCAACGATGACTTTCCTTTCGGAAGGCGATACACGATAGGGGCCGCCAGCACGATAGGGCTTCTGGCATATTGGTGGTGCTTGACCTATATAGATGCGGTGTTGCGTACGTGAAGACGGTGGCGTAACGGTAGACGTCTCGTCTTGGTCAAAGTCAAACACTGAGGCGTGGCGTGCGATCACCTCCTGCAGCAGCGACCATTCAGTTGATGGAAGTGACTTGTTAATCATACGGTCAATTTTGGCCGAATAGCCGGGGTACGAGTTGGCGTGGGGTTTCTTTATATCCACCGACAGTTGGAGTGACGGTATGGTAAGAGTACTTTGCTCTTGAAAGCTTGCCAATTTAAGTCCTGCAGGCAGATACATGGGCTGCGTGTAAACGTTCACAGTCCACAAATCGGCACAACCATCGATGGTGAGCACGAGGCAACGAGGCACAATAACGTTTTTCCTAAGTGCGTTAGTGAAGTTCGGCTCGGCTAAACCGTAGTAAGAACTCGCACAATAACGCGAAGAGTTTACACGCACAAACATTGCGGTTGTGGGGCCAAGCAGACGTCTTCAGACACGGAAAACACTTCCAAGCAGTAATCAACGGTATTTTTCGTCAATAGAGACGGCAAAACGGGACAAAAAATAATACCACCACTACCACAATCTAGAGTTGCACCACATTCCCGCAAAAAATCTATACCAAGAATGACGTCGTGGGTCGCTCGTGCAAGCGCCGTTAGTTCAGCTCGAAACGTTCGATTTCCTACAGAAAGTAAGACAGAACAAACTCCAACCGGGCTCAACGTTTCTCCCCCTACGCCGCGGAACGTAGCAATCCGATTCCAAGCAGACATTACTTTCGTCCCAAGGCGATTTTTAAAAGACATGCTCATTACGGAAACGGCAGCACTGGTATCAACTAGTGCAACAGTACTCACATTGTCTACAAAAACACTCACTTTGTTCACAACCATTACAACACAAGGGGGTCTTGCGGAAAATGATTTTGCGGCCTCACCCGCATTGGTCGCACCAGTTAGTTTCCCAGTGGTGGTGGCGTCCTCGAGCGGCGACGCGGAGACGGGGATCGCTGTTGGCGTGCGGGTGGTGGGGTAACGCTGCGGTCGGAGAAAGGCGAGTCAGCACGTGCTGTGTGTTGCTGCTGGAAAGAGCCCTGAAATGGTCGATACTCGCCAGCAGGTACATAGGGCGTGGACACGTTGAATCGTGGAGCTCGCTGCTGGCGACGGTAGCAGCACCTAGCGATGTGTCCAGGTAGCCCGCAGTTGTAGCAACTACGGGTGTCGCGTCTAGTCGTCCCCGGCGAAGTAAACCTCGTTGGTTGATAAAAGCCGGGCGATGGTGGTCGAGGAGTGAATCGCTGTGACGCAGCTTGCCTGCGTTCCTGGTTTTCGAGTGGTCGTTCACTCCTTCGTGCGAACCGATCGGTGTAATTCGGGCGAGGCTCAAAGTAGCTCTGTCACATCCGAGGTACCAGTGGTTCACGGGGCCGTTGGGCGAATGCACACTGATGGCAGACACCAGCGGTGTGCACAGCTTGCAGTTGAGCAAGTTCTTCCTTAACCACTCTTCTTATAAGAGAATAGATGACGTCCCGCGATGGAAGGTTGACACTTGCAATCGTGGGCCCATTCTCAAGACGTCCAAATTTCGGTAGGACTCTCCTCCTCTTTAGCGCTTCAAACGCTCTGCAGTGTCTCCTTAGGTCGGAAGGTGTGTGTAGGTCTTCCTTAGTGATAAGGAAATTGTACACGTCTTTCGCGATTCCCTTGAGCAGATGACCTACCTTATCTTCGTCAGACATGGTCGCACTCACAATTCCGCAAAGCTTCAAGATGGCCTCGATGTAGGTGGTGCATGTTTCGCCAGGTAACTGAGCTCTGCGTGAAAGCGTTACCTCCGCCTGTTTGATCTTAGCTGTTGAGTCACCAAAACACCTCTTCAGCTCGTCCACGAAAATGTCCCATGTGGTCAATGCACTCTCATGATTGTCGAACCAAAGAGACGCGGTGCCGACGAGAAAAAAACACCACGTTCTCGAGCTGCTTAGCAGTGCTCCAGCGGTTGCAGTGACTCACTCTTTGGTAGTGCTTGAGCCAGTCGTCAACATCGTCATCCGGCTGCCCCGAAAAGGTATTCGGCTGACGTTCCGGTATGCCGCTGCGATCTTGTCCTGGCGGGTGAGCGTGTTGTTTATCAACAACAAGGTTGTTATGGCCTGCTCCCGCGTCCTCCATGTCTGGTAGCTGTGGTGGCAAGCCTGCCAAGCGTCTGCTTCGTCACAAAATCAGTAGAGCTGGGTCGTCCAGATCGATGTACCCGGCACCTCCACCAAACTGTTACGAGTGACTGTGTTTATTTAAAGATGAGGTGAAATGGCGTCGTGAAAGAGCAGCGTACTTCTGAGACAGGCCTAGAGCGCTTCCACCCAACCACACAGTGCAGGCGCCGCTCCACTACTCTTCTTCTTCCGCACCCCGTAGGCTCGCGCATTTTCGTTTCAATATGAAAAATATTTACAATCTCATTGCACTCTGCTTTTAATTTATTGCAATGCACCAGCTTGCCCAGCAATGCACTTCAGGGTAGATAGGCCCTTTAAAATATGACTGTCCTAATGCTCATGAGAAACAAAAAGTGTAATACCGCACTTAAACTTTGCTGATGTGCAGTGCTAACTACCATTGTAGGAACATCTTTGTGCTCTCTGAACTCTGCTTCCTTTTTTTTTCTTTTTTACACTTAGATTCCACCACTGAAACCTGGCTACATGTTGCTCAACGTTTTGGCCGTACGAGGAAGTTTCCATTGCATCGATGCTGCCGACGGAAAACATGTTCAGAATGAATATCCCAAGAACTCTGGCAGTATGTTTTTTAACTACAAGGTGTGTATAATAGGAATTGTTGTTGCTAGATTGCAAAACTATTTTGAAAGTCTGAAACGCATTCAACTTTGTCGTGTAATACTCCTGTCACATGGCACGTGTAATGTCATTTGCAGTGAATGACTTTGAAAACGAATCTCATTGTGATCTTGCGTTCCGGGTCTACACAGAAACCTGAAATAACATTCGCAATTGGTGTCAATACTTACTGGCAGGCTACCATGATACCGAAAAGTTACAAATTGCTGATTTCATTTACATAAAATTGTCCGGATAGTCGGAAATTTACTCCCACGTGATAAAACAGCATTGGCAGAAAAAAATGCTTCATACCAAAGCAAAACTAGCTTGCACTCACAACTTGCAATCGGCAATATTTGGAACTAGCGTTCATGAATTTGTGACCGCGATAGATTATGATCTGTGCAAACGAACTATAGTGGCACTCCAGCTGCTGCGAATGAGGCATCAGAATCGACTGAAGCGTTTAAAGCTTGGTATTGAAGATCACAGACGACGAGGGATTCGGAGCTGTACCTAGACGCCAATTTGTTTACGTCGGCTGCTCTTTGGGCTTCAACTTCGTCAGTGAATAACAGAGAAATGGGGTGCTTCCCAAGAAAGAACAATTGGTATGAAATCACTCTCCCTAGACTGGTGCCCAATATGTGCATACGTATTCTGCTACTTGCGAGTAACGCGGCGACACTACACGAAAACAACAGAGAGTGTGTGTAAACGTGGCTGAAGTCTGAGCCTGAAAAAGAGAATATAGCTGCTGAAATTGCTTGCACTATTATGCTGCACGTTAAAAAGTTACTGAAATAAGAACAACCTTTAGTAAACATGTGAACATTGTTTACGTTTGCTTTAAAATGTCGATTTTGTGAGGTGCCTGTTGACAAAAGAACACATGTCGCGCTTCCTTCAGTTCAGTGAACACATTCAACGAGTGAATGTCCTTTACTATGGCTATATAGCAGCTACAAAAATGACATTAACCCCTAATGTTTTTCGCAGCAAATGACATTACAGGTGCCGTGTGGCAGGGGTGTAACACTGTTACCTAAGATTGTCGATACTGTACTCTTATACCCCTGCCACACTGGAGGTGTTAATGTCATTTGGTAACGTAATAAACCAAGTCGACTATAACACCAGGCACCGTCATCATTTACCCGAAGTGGCAACACAGAACGCGCGTTTCTAGTCTGACCGTGGCATGTGTTGGTTTACACAATGGCCGACCACGCCATCGGGTGAAATCGAGTAGTCTCTGTACCTTTGAGGCTGAGAATACAAACGTTTTGCGGCAACCTTCCAAGCAACTGCTCTCGTTAAGATCACAGATGCCTAAAAAAACTCAAAATTATTAGCGTGCTTTCATTACTTCTTAAATTGAGAATGTTAAGTGCCACATTTCAAGTAGTCAATGGGGTTGAGAGTATACATTCGGTGCTAGTGCGATGGCGAATGTGTTTCTCGAACTCATTCCATCACATAAGTCATTCGGTTCTAATGACATTAAATATCGCTTGTAGCAGCCGCATAATCTCATTAGGTGTGAACGTTATTCAGTTCGAATGATATTAAAACATCCAGTGTGGCAGGGCATTACCTACACTATTAGATAAGACAACTAGTTGTATATAAGTAACATATAATCTGTGTGTATGTCATGGTTCTTAACTTTTCCCTTGGTAACTTTTTTCATGGAATATGCTCATTTACATAGACGTGAAAGTAATAATTGTGTCAAGTAACAAAATGTGAGTATGCTCACGGCATTGTATTGTCCATCACAAAATGCTGTAAATGTGCTGTTCTATATAGTTGTTCACAAAAATAAAGTTTGTACAGTGGTAAAGCAACCCCGTTGCCTAATCATACAATAATGTGCAGGTATTTGAAACATCTGAAGCATTGAATCTATTTGTTTTTTCAACCCTGCGGTGAAAGGTTATTCTTTATGATGTAATCACTTGCTCAAGCTCTTATTGATGCCATAAAGCAGAAATGATTAAACAACTATTAACCTGCTTGCAGATTCTCATGCATTCTAATAATAACTTGTTTATTGCAGGGCACTTTCTCCATTGTGCTGCTGGCAGTCGTTGACTACAATTACGAAGTTGTCATGATTGATGTGGGGGCCTATGGCAAGCAGAGTGATCAAGGTGTGATGCCTCGAACAGTCAAAGTTTGGCAAGCAGCTTAAACAAGGAAAGGTACAGCTGCCAAAGGACTTGCATCTTCCAAACACAACACTTCCAGCTCCTTGTGTATTTGTTGGAGACGAGGCCTTTCAGCTGAGGACTGATTTCTTGAGGCCTTATCCAGGACATGGTCTGAATCCAAGCGAAAGAGTGTTCAACTACCAATTGAGCCTAGCACGGTCTGTTCTTATAATTCTAAGCTGCATCATTGTTATTTTTGCAGTCCCAGAACATGTGAAATTTATTACTATCCAATAGTGCCAACATTATACAAGTAGTCAACATACAAAACTGTTTGTACTTCATTTTCAGCTGCCGTATTTTTTAGAATGTTATGGAAGTTTTTGTCCCAGATTTTCCATCCTGAAGTCAACCCTCGCGTCGCAGTCGAATGCCGGAATGAATATTTGTTTTTTCTGAACGCAAAAAAGTTTCCTCTTGCGCTACAGTAGAGTAAATGCGTAATTTGTTATCATAAGATGTGTGGAGTTTAGATTAAAGATATCATAACATTGCAGATCATCCTAGTCTTCTATATTGTTCTCAGATTTTACATGTTTGCTGACACATTCGGCCACTAACCAACCTGGTCGAGAAAAACAGTTTTTACATCAATGTGCTGATGTCATACAAATCGCTCATGCTCTAAATCAAGGGCATTCCTACAAGAGAAGAGCTTCTTTATGCAAGCCCATGTTAGGAATGTATTAAGAGGGTATGGTAGGGAGATTGATCAACACCATGTATTGACAAGCACAAAGGTGTGCTCAAAGCCAATTAAGATAGTAGTGCCAAAGACCATACCTTCTACTGATGTGCAGACTCTTTTGCATCATTGTTTCTCTGTGTACGCTAAACAATATGGAATGATTTTTTACAGCAAGCATGGCTAGATGGTTTGAATACATCTTCTTACCATTTTCATACTCTTTCATTGCAAAATTTTCCATTAAACGACTTGTGCAGCATAAATATTACTGTATATTGTGAGCCCATTTTGTGACTCTTTTCAGTTCGGTCTTTTTCAATTGTGTTGAGAGTTGTGAAAGCTTTGTGGCGTCAAAATGACGTTGCGGAAGAAAAAACCAAAACAGGCAGCGTGCTGCTTGTTAAGCTCCAGCGAATGAGTGGAGGCATAATTAAGTTTATTACGAGGATAACATGAGAATCACGCCCCAGGACAACTTGTTTATCCTTGCTCACCCCATTAAATAAATAACACAAAGCCAAGGCAGGCAGACACTAAATACAGTCTAAAATTTGATGGTATAGAATTAAGTACATAAGTTCTGTTGGGTAGAGCACGATAAAAATTTTCGTACTCAATGTGCCTGTGTGACGTTTGAAAAGGCGCATGTGTTTTGTTGTGAAAGCGCAGAAGTAATAACTTGAATAGTATCTGTTGAAGGAAGTGAATGAAGTGAAGGTGTCTGTGCGTCGTCGACCATGCCTAAAAGCATTTGTGTTGGCGATTTGCCATAAAGACTGCCTTGCTCTTGGCCCAGAATCTCTGCCACGGAGTCATCGTTCATTGTGTCCATGTTGCTGGTGGTCCTACAAGAAGGCATAGAGTAACGTAAATCACGATTGCTTTAACATTACAACCTATATTAATGTTTTTGTTTATGATGATGTAGCACCGAATGGCTGAATTGTGCATTTATTTTCCTTATCACACCTATAGAGACACACACAAACCTACAGGTCAACCGTAATGGTTTTGAGATACAGTACACTCTCGGCGAACGGAACCTGCAGGAACCGAGAAAATATGTTGCAATAAACAATAGTTTCGTTTACCGAGACGTGAGCATGAATGCAGAATATAAGCTCGAAACCAAGTATCGCAGATGCAATAGTTTCATTTAACAGATTTTCATTTACTGACAGTCTACTGTATCTTGAGGCAGTGATGATGACACATAGGTTTGTGGAGTAGTGTTACTGGCACACACTGCTTTATTGTAGCTAAAACAGTGTGCATGAGTTAGCGGTGACAGCTACGGTTATAAATTTACCAATTGGTGTAAATTCCTGCTACCTGCAATCACAGTGTGTTACTAAATATTAACCATACTCGTTTAGCATCACTAGTTTACTACTACCACTAGTGCGCAAATTAAGACAAGACATTTGACATTCACTGCTCTTTCATTATGATACTTAACTGTGCTCAATCTGATGTCTAACCTGTGCACTTGAAAATAAAATTGTACTAACTCCTTATCATTTCAAATCGGTCTTTTTGCACTATATTTGAACGTTGTTACTGTATTGCGTTACTGCACTTATGAATATTTTTATAGTTCAGCATTTATTGCTATGGTTTTATAGACCTTATGTAAATCGCTGCCATCTGTCAGCCGTCGTGTGCATACCGCCATGTTAGAGACTCAGAGTGGCTCTTTATCATTACAAATCAGTCTTTTTCAGCTTTAATTTGAATGTTGTTATTGTAATGTGTTAAGCACTTATACCTATTTTTATAGTTCAGCTTTTATTGCTATGGTTGTAGAGACCTTATGTGAAATTGCTGCCATCTGTCAGCCGTCGTGTGCATACCGCCATGTTAGATGCTCAGAGTGGTACAGTCCACATTGGTTTATGTATGCATATACGTAAGGCCTATCGATGTGAGGTGTGTATTGGCTGATCATTACAATGTCGACGTATTGCCAAGTCTCTTGCAGGGACACCTTCACTGTGATCTGTAGCATTTATTTTTAGTTTCACTTAAGTATCTGCTGCATAATTCACTGGAATGTCTACAAATCCCTGTTGTAATGATAGTTTGTTTCGTTTTAAAAGTAAAGCGAACAAGAAATACGCAGAAAATGGTGTTAATTACGTATGTGTGGCTTTACACGTACAATGAGTATACTTGCCAATAATAGGGCATGACAATCTGCTAAGAACCAGTTTAATTTCTATCATACTAATCACATGGTTAATGCATGTGAGTGATGGGTTAGTGATGTAGACCAAGATTTCCTTGTTTTCCAACTCGAAAGCATGAGCATTATGGCACCTGTCAGCTGTTTCGAAAGCCTGGTTGGGCAAATGAAGAGATTATTTTACACACGTGGCTCCACAGTGTCCCGCAGGAACAGCAGTTGAGTGAAGTGCTTCCATGAGCTGACTGGCTCCCCAGCAGTCGTCCCACACTTTTTTTTTTATTCGCGCAACTTCTTGCAAAACGTGTCTCTTTGATTGCGCCATCGTTTGTAAATGGCTGCTGTGTCACCTGCAAACATAAAAGAGTACGCGAGGCAGCGGATAGCAACTGATAACATAGCATTGTCTGTTAGGTTAGTTTGTGCTTCAAGAGTACCTCTAAAGTATATTTTATTTTGCAAGCACCTTTGGAGTTATGAAAGGTTGCTAGTGCAATTTAGGTGCGTGTAACTGTGTACTACAAATAAATTATTGCAGCATAAATGCGAGAACGCTTTCTATACGGCAATTAATAAGCAAGTGTCGTGTGCAAGAACATAAAAAGAACAATCATTTCAGATTTTGTACCGAAAGAGGTCTTTAGAGTGAATTTACCGGGCAAGCACTTTTATAAACAGATTTCCCTTTAGGCACGAATGATGGAGCAGTATTTTCTTCAAGACACGGAGAATTAAATTTCAAAAATGAAGCAATCTGGTATTTTGTGTGAGTTTCAGTGATTAGTCGCACCTATACTGTAATAGAATATTTCATTATTCTGCTGTGAGTTGTTTTATTTTGCATTAAAACAATCAAGTCGTAGGTTCCAACTCTCTGTAGAAATAGTTTATGGTTACCTTCGTTTCAAAAAAAAACGATATTATTTTTGGAACGCTGCCACGTTTAACGACCCATCTAACATTGTGTTTTCACCAAAGCGATAGGCTGCAGTCCTACGCAGCACACACAGGTTAAGGACAGATGTACTGAATATTCAGGAGGTTCAATTCGTCTAATGAGCCATGTATGTTGTACTCTTTTGGCCACAAGTTGATTAAGAACGGTAAAAGCGCACTGAAAACGAAGACGCCAAGAAGGCCTACACACGCACACACAACGTTACCGTTATTGAACATAAATTAACGTGCCCAGTTGTCCCCCTTGGTGAGCCACAAGTTGACAACTGGCATAAACAACTGGTAACGAAGCCGCCGCCGCAGATGGGGATATAAATAAAAATGTTCCTCTGAGGGTGATGAAAAAACACGCAATGGGTGGGCGCAGAAATGCTTAGATGAGTTCCATTTTATTGCGCAGGTATTTCTAAAACGCTCTCGTTCAGATACACATGCAAATACCAGTCGAGAATTTGCCTCGTCGCGGCCGCTATTCTCATCGGTATGCGCAACACACGGGAATTGAAAAAAATATCTAGGCAGCATTCCGCCGCTATAGTACAGCAATAATAAATTGTGAATACACGCGGCAGTCGTGAACAAACTTGCAGACAAGAGCGTACGGCGCCAGCAGTAGACGTTACGTTTTTTTGGGAGTATTAAGACGATCGAAACCAGGGACTTCTTCGAACGAATACGGTTTATTAAAAGAAGTGAAGTAGCACGTGCTCACTCCAGGCAGCAATCTTCTTTCTTCTTCTTCCACCGTTTGATGATGATATTTTATAGGCTCCCGCCCGTCTAAGTTGAAATGTGATAAGCTCTCGCGGGCTATTTGAAACAACCTTCCATAGGGTATGTGTGGTTCACCGATCTTCTTAGAAGCACTATTTTGTCTGTGTGAAGGAGACAAGCTCTTGTTATTCTGTCTCGCCCAGGGTAGAGTTTTTAAATCCGGCACATTTTCCAAAATGTTCTTGGAGCCTTGTCTTCAACCAACACGATGTCACCCTGTGAGAGTGGTTTTTCTTGCCGCGTCTTGGCTTTAACCGTAGCTCCTATTTCCTTGATGTATTCTCGATGCCATCTTTTCCACCAAGCGCGCACGAGTTCGCATCTGCTTCGCCATGCGTCTTCAATGTCACCGTTGTACAGTCTTGTTTGTCCGTGTTGAAGCTGTCGCCGTCCACCTATGATATCTGCCGGCTTTAGTGGCATTGGCTCGTCAGGTTCTCCATATACGTAAGTCAATGGTCGATTGTTGAGTGTTCCTTCAACTTGTGCTACAATAGTGCGTAGCTCCTCTACCGAAGCTGTGCCTTTCGATATAATTTTTCGCATCGACGTCTTCAAGCTTCTTATGAGGCGCTCGTAAAATCCTCCCCATCATGGCACGCACTCGGCTATCGTTTTCCACTGAATTAGTTGGCCACTGAAGTAATTCTTTAAGACCTCGTTTTTGGTTGTTTCGAGCAATCTGTTGATTTCCTTTCCAGCTTTTATAAATGGTTTGGCGTTGTTCGAGTAAATTACTGCTGACATTCCCCCTCGAGCTGTAAATCGTCGGAATGCTTGTAGAAAACTTGAGATTGACAAATCGTTGGTAACCTCCAAGTGTACTCCTCTCGTTACCGCGCATATGAATATCAATACATATTGCATCACAATCTGGTACTTGTTCTTTGCGTACAGAGGTCCTGTGAAGTCAAGTCCCGTAACTTTGAATGGCTCTGCTTCTGTGACTGTCTGCCGGAAGTGGAGGCATGTCTAGAGTCGCCGGTCTGGAGTTATGCCTCTTGCAGACGAGACATCTGTTCAGAACTCTTTTCACTGCTTGTCTACCCTGCAATATCTAAAACTTAGTTCAAAGTTGCGCTAGCGTAACTTGAACTCCTCCGTGTAATACCATTTTATGCACGTGACGTATTCGCAGTTCCGTGAAATGCTCATCCTTTGGATTTACTATAACGTGCTTGTTGAATTCTTGGCTGCACTGCAATCGTCCCTTCTGTATGATGATTCCATCGTCATCAAGGTAGACTTCGTGTTTATTAATTTCAAATGATTGAGTGTTTGAATAGGCCTCACGCTTTGTTTGTCTCAGTGATACTTGGGTCGGTCTTAACCAGTGTTTTTCTGCATTTGTTACCTCTTTTCCTGTCAACGGCCCTTCGTGATTTTCCTTTCTTGTGTTGTCTATGAATCTGAACACCCATGCTGTCACTCTTATAAGCCATCCGTATGATGAATACCTTTCGATTTCTAAAACTGGCTCAAATTCGGCTCTTTCCATGCATTGGTGACATTGTCTTTTATGCTGGTCTTTCACGTCTGTATTTGTGCCAATAATGCTTAATAACTTCTTTTCCAGTGATATTATTCATTCGGGACCGTTCTACCATAACTTTGACGTTATCAATGCCTTTGCGCTTATTCCTCGTGTAAGTAGGTCAGCAGGTCTTCGTCACTTTGAACGAATGACCAGCTTGCTTGAAGTGTTTTTTCTCTTTCTGCGACGGCAACAAACGAATCTCTTTTGCTTGTTCCGTTGATCTAGTGAAGTACAATCATCGAGTCCGTTCAGCAGTGTATTTCAAGAAATCTTTCGTTGAAGTGACCTTTGATGTAGTCACATAATCTTGATGCTACCACCGCTGCCATCAGTTCAAGTCACGCCAATGTCAGCTTTTTATTTGGAGCTACGCGGCTTTTTGCTGTTACCAGCCTTGATTCTTTGCTTCCGTCGTGGTATACTGCTATCAAGTAGGCTGCCGCTCCGTATGCTAATGAGCTCGCGTTGACAAATACATGCAGCTTGTATGCTTGTACTGGTTTATTCTTGCTTGTGTAGCATCGGGGGATTTCTAGAACTTGAAAGTCCTTCGCTTCAGACATAAGGTTCTTCCATTTGTCGCATTCATCTTTAAGTAAGCTGGTCGTCCCACGTGACGTTCGTTTTCCACAGTCTCTGCAGTCCTATTTTTGCGCGTACTGTGAATGGCGACAACAAACCGAGCGGGTCAAATATCTTCGCTGTGGTTTGTAACACGGCCCTTTTTGTCATGTACGTTGTATCTGTTAATAAATTCCACTTTTCCTTAGGGAAGCAAATAATGTCTTTTGAGTGTTTTCATATTCAGCCCAGAAGCATTTTAAATCCTCTAGATTGAATACCCATGTGAGAATAGTCCCTTTCGCTTTCATCTATTATTTTTTTATTCGCTCTTTATTGGATGTCTATTTTCTCAAGTTCATCGCTGCCTCTCTGGACATTTGCTTTGTCTCTTTGTACAATTTGACAGCTTCATCAAGCGTTGCTGCTCCCAGAATGACATCATCCACGTAGATCGCTTTCTGCAGTGTCCTTGTCGTATCAGGAAACTGGTCTTCCACTTGTTTCAAATGGTGTTTAATTGTAGCTGCCAGTATAAACGTGCTTGGTGTTGTTCAGAACGTTACTCTTGTCATGCGTCATATTTGCACTTCATTAATTAATCTTCCTTCAGCGTTATGCTTCCACCACAGAAATCTCATTGCATCTCTATCCTCTTCGTGTATAGAGATTCGTAGAAACGCCTTTTCAACATCTCCTACTATTGCAATCCTTTTCTTTTCGGAAATTAATGAGCAGCGATAGCATGTCCTCATTCAAATTGGGTCCTGCCTCTAGGTACTTCATTTGAAGGTATGCCCTTTCGAGAATGTGGTGATGATGATGATCTGTGGCGCTTTATGGCGCAAGGGCCAATTGATGGCCAAAGAGCGCCATTTCAATGAGTATGGAGATGTGGACAATGATATGTTGCGTGGCTGTATAGAGGCCTTAAATTTCCTCTCAAGAATGCGGGTAAAAACATAAGTACTAAAAACATGACATTGACGTGATATGCATAGTAAAAATGGTGACAAAGGTTTTGATAATAGAAACGTGTAAAAATATTTGGCACTAGCACAAGTGCCTCATCAGCGCCCTTGTGTCCAAGGGCTGCGAGGCAAGTGCTTTCTTGTGTAGCCACCGCAGCAAAAACCTCTCTGCAGAGGTCGTGCTACAGAATGCCCGGGTATATGATATGAAGACTCTGAATTTCTTTTAAAAACGCTAACAATGATTTATGACTAAAAGCGGTTCCCTACCGACGAACATTGCAGGGTGTAAAGGTATATGTTGTCGGTAGGGTAATGGAAAATGTTGTTTTCTTAGAGTTTCTAACTCTTTGCACTGGATTAACATGTGCAGGACCGTTAATGCTTCACCACATCTGTCACACAATGGTAGATCGTTACCGGACAAAAGATATGTGTGTGTCGTGTATGTGTGTCCTATCCTGAGCCTTGTTAGTGTTACCTCTGTTAGACGTGATTTCGATACTGGTGGCCAATGGCCAAGGTGTGGCTTGATAACTTGTAGCTTGTTTTGTGTGTGTCTATCCCACTTGCTCTGCCAGTAGTTCCTGAGCTTTCGTTTGAGAGACGGCTTAAGATCAAGGGGCGGGATTAATATGGGTGTAGTGGAACTAATTTCATGGACGGATGCAGCAAGCTGATCCGCCATCAGGTTTCCTTGGATCTCACAATGCCCTGGCACCCAGCACACTACAAGATGTTGTTTGAGCGTGTATAACGTGCATAAGATAGAGTAAAGTGAGACGAGGACAGGGTTTTTTGTTTTTTAAGATTGTGCATAGCCGTAACCACTCTGAGGGAGTTCGTATAAATTACTGCTTTTTGTATTTGTGATTGCTTGATGTGTCTAGCCACCACAAGTATCGCGTAAGCTTCCGCTGAGAAGATACTTGTGCCTAGATGTAGAGGGCCAGCATCCGAAAAGGATGGGCCGACAGCAGCGTAGGACACAGAGGAGTTAGTCTTGGAGGCATCTGCAAAGAACTCAGGACGTGTGTATTTGTGTTGAAGTTCCAGGAAGTAGTTTCGGATATGGGCAATAGGTGCATGTTTTGTAACTTCTAGGAAAGACACATCGCAGTCTATATTCTGCCACTGCCACGGTGGTGGGTGTAGCCCCGCCGCGGTGGTCTAGTGGCTAAGGCACTCGGCTACTGACCCGCAGGTCGCGGGTTCAAATCCCAGCTGCAGCGGCTGCATTTTCGATGGAGGCGGAAATGTTGTAGGCCCGTGTGCTCAGATTTGGGTGCACGTTAAAAAATCCCCAGGTGGTCGAAATTTCCGGAGCCCTCCACTACGGCGTCTCTCATAATCATATGGTGGTTTTGGGACGTTAAACCCCACATATCAATAAATCAATCAACGGTGGCGGGTATACTGCAGGAGCAATTAAACTGTGTTCAAGTGACACTCTAGTTTCCTCAGCTAGGCCCTTCAGGCGAATGGGCTGCCTCATCGAAGGCCTGTTTTGAAACAGAATAGAGCTCGACAAATCATTAATAGTGGAGTATGAGGGGTGCTTCTTGTCTGCTTTCACAATAAGAAAATATACAAAGGACACGTAAGTTCTTTGTGGATGAAGCGACCATTCATTTGACTCAACGTAAAGGCTTTCTACAGGGCTGGTGCGAAAAGCACCCGTAGAAAGGCGGATGCCCAAATAGTGCACAGGATCCAGCATCTTCAAAGCACTTTCAGTCGCAGACTGATAAACAACGGCCCTATAATCTAAGCGTGTGCGAATGAGGCTCCAATACAAATTCATGAGACATTGCCTGTCACTATCCCACGTAGTACGTGACAACACTTTCAGAACACTCATGGCTTTTATAGAATTTGTTTTTACATACTTAATTTGCGGTATGAAGGTCAGCTTGTGGTCCAAAATTAGGCCTAAGAATTTATGCTCGACATTAACAGACAGACGTTGACCATTCAATGGAATGTCAGGTTTTGGGTGCATGCCTCTCTTTCGGGAGAACAAGACACATGTGCTTTTTTGTGGGTTCTGTCGGAATCCATTTTCTTCTGCTTATTTAGAGACCTTGTTCAAAGCTAGCTGAACCTGCCGTTCACACATTGTCAGGTTGCATGACTTAAAGCCAAGCTGGACGTTGTCGACATATGTATAATATAACACATTGCGGGGGATGGACAGAGCCAAGGAATTCATTTTGATAATAAAAAGTATACAACTAAGTACACCGCCTTGCAGTACTCCCGTTTCCTGAACAAATGTTTGGGAGAGAGCACTTCCCACACACACGCGGAATGTCCGATTGGACAAGCAACTCTCGATTATGGAAAGCATTCTACCGCGCACACGCAGGTGAGACAAGTCTCTTAATATGCCAAAATGGCATGTTGTGTCGTAAGCCTTCGCGATATCGAGAAACACAAAAAGAAAGTATTATTTGGGGACGAAAGCGTCTCGGATCTGTGCCTCGATACGCACCAGATGGTCGGTGGTGGATCTACCCTCTCGAAACCCACATTGGTATTGGTCAAGCAGATTGTGTGTTTCAAGGAAATATAAAAGTCGGCGGTTTATCATTTTTTCAAAAAATTTACAAAGGCAGCTGGTTAGTGCGATTGCCCTATTACTTGAAACTTAGAAAGGGTCCTTGCCCTGTTTCAAAATAGGGATAACAATGGCCTCTTTCCAGGAAGTAGGTACGGTGCCAGAAAGCCAGATATCATTTTATAGGGAGAGTAAAGTTGTTCGCGTTCCAAGTGGCAGGTTTTTCAACATTTCATACATGACATGGTCGTGGCCTGGGGCAGAATTACTGCAGGGGTTTAGTGATGTTAGTAGCTCAGCTAAGTTGAAAGGTTGGTTGTATGCCTCGTATTTTGTACACTTGTATTCAAGTTTCTGCTTTTCTATTTTTGCTTTATATCTTTGAAAAGCTTCAGTATAGTGTGACGAGCTAGAGACCTGCTCGAAGTGTGCACCGAGGAAGTTCACCTGATCTTCCAGGCTGTCATCCTGTGTGTTTACGAGTGAGAGTGAATGAACTTGTCTTCCTGCTACTCTACCAACCATGTTCCAGACTTTAGCCTCTTGGGTGTATGAATCAATCCCCGATAAAAACTTGTGCCAGCTTTCTCTTCTGGCCTGCCGACGCGTTCTCCTGACATGAGACTTCATTTTGTTAAAAGTGGCAAGATTTTCGGCTGTTGGTGAGTTCCGAAGCAACCTCCATGCTTTGTTTTGCTGCCTGCGTGCATTTCGGCACTCTGAGTTCCACCATGGCACACGTCGTTTTCCAGGGTGTCCATTCGTTTGTGGTATGCTTTTTGTTGCTGCATCAATCAGAGACGCTGTAAAGTAGTCGACAGCCGGATCAATGCTTAAAGTGTATATGTCCGCCAGTTTAAATGAGTAATGGTATAGAACTGTTCCCAGTTGGCTTTGCTTAATAGCCATATCGGAACATGGGGTGGGCATTCAGTTGATGTAGGTGTGCTCAAAACTACAGGAAAATGGTCACTTCCGTAGGGATTAGTGATGACTTTTCAGTGAAGTAGAGGCACAAGCGATGGAGATACTATGCTCAGGTCTTTGAGGAATAGGTATTGTTTGCGAGGTTATAATAGGTTGGTTCTTTTCGATTCAGGAGACACGCGCTTGAAGAGAGAAGAAACTGTTCAATCAGTCGACCTTGGGCGTCGCAACGAGCGTCGCCCCATAGCCTGTTATGTGCATTAAAGTCTCCTAGAACAAGATAGGTTTCGGGAAGTTCATCTATTAAGGACTGGAATTCATGTTTGTGTAGTTGAAAATGTGGAGGTATGTATATAGAGCAAATGGTGACGAGTTTGTTTAGAAGCACCACTCGAACAGCCACTGCCTCAAGAGACGTTTGGAGTTTCAAGTGTTTGCATGCTAAACCTTGCTTAACTATAATTGCTGCACCTCCAGAGTATGCCGCGGCATCATCATGGTCCTTTCGGAAAATAATGTAACTGCGTAGAAAGTTGGTGTGTTTAGATTTTAAGTGTGTTTCCTGTACACACAGCACTTTTGGTGAGTGAATATGTAGAAGTTCTTGGACATCGTCGAGGTTTGTGAGAAGGCCTCTGACATTCCATTGTACAATCTGTGTTTCCATATTTGATAGAAAGTGGTGCTCTGTGTACGGGAATGAAGTGGCTGTTCAAGTTGGAAGTTGTAACTTAAGTAGCAGGGCCGTCGTCGGGCCCTGTTATTGGTTTCTTGGTTCTTTTAGCGCGCTCTAGGGAGCCACGCCGCATTTCCGGCACCTGAGGTACCGTGTTTGTGTCCATTGCCTCACGTGAAGCACTTGACGCCTGCGTACGCGAGCTGCTGTTGCGTATTTGTGACCTCGCCTGGTGAGATGTGGTCGGTCGACCCGACGACCCTGGAGTCGCCTGAGCACGGCAGAGCTTGGTAGGTGGAGCATGCTTGGCTGCTTCCACCATGGGGGCAGCCACCACACCCGATGGCTCACTTTGCGTGGGCTTTGGTAGTGGCGGAGGGTGATGCGACGCTGCCCCCTGACGCGCCGCATCAGCGTAAGTTGTGCCGTGAAAAGCCGAACACCTTCGGCGTGCTTCCTTGAAGGAGATAGTTTCGCGAATCTTCAGTACAATAATGTCTTTTTCTTTTTTCCACTGTGGACAAGAACGTGAATATGACGCGTGGTCTCCGTCACAGTTTACACAATGTAGGGTTTTATTACAGTTGTCAGAGATGTGGCCTTGGGCACCGCATTTGGCACAAGCAGGTCGACCAAGACAGCTCTGAGAGCCATGGCCGAACCTTTGACACTGGCAACATCGGCGGGGGTTTGGTATGTAGGGTCTCATCGGTGTCTTTGTATAGCCACTTGCCATTGTTTGTGGGAGTTCACTGGTGGCAAAGGTCAGTACCAAGTGTTTCGTGGGGGTTTCCTGATTGTTCCTTCGGATGACGATTCGCTTCACATTGGTCACACTTTGTTCTTTCCAGCCCTCGAGGAGTTCAGCCTCCTTCAGGTCAAGGAGGTCTGTGTCAGAAACAACTCCACGTGCAGAGTTCATGGATCGATGAGGTGTTACGCGGATGGGAATGTCGCCGAATGTTGCAAGGTTCTTTAGTTTGTCAAATTGTGTTTTGTCACGGAGTTCTAAAAGAAGGTCGCCACTAGCCATTTTTGTAACTTTGTAGCCATCACCTAATGTGGCTGTCAGGGACCGCGATACTATGAATGGGGACACTGTTCTGGTTGTTTTGTTGGGCTTCTCACTGTGTACAACATGATAACGAGGGAATACTATTTTTGGTCCGCTGAAAAAGGAAAATTCTTCGGTGCGTACCCGCTTTGAAGCGGCACGATCATTGAGGAGTGGAAAGCTTTTATGCATGATAGAAAAATGTAATTCAGTAACGATGGCGGCCACCCACCACGGAGCCCAACGAGGGGACGCTGCAAGATTCATGAAACGCGGAATATGCAGACGCCAGCCGTACACCGGTACGATAACCTAATGCGCGTAGGCCAAGGTTGGCTACTTGCACAAGGTTAACCGAAGCCGCCCATGAAATTGGGGAGGTAACAGAAGAAATTAGAAGACAGGATAGATTTAAAGAGGAGAAAAGACGAAGGTGTGGGGGAGAGAGAGATAGCAAAAGGCGACTGCTGATTTCCCCTGGGTGGGTCAGCCCAGGGGTGCCGTCTACGTGAAGCCGGGGCCAAAGGGGTGTGTTGCTTCTGCCGGGGGGCCTTAAAGGTCCAATCACCCGGCGTCGGCTCAACCCCCAGGATCCCCTTTTCCCCGGGCACGGCAGAGCTACGCACGGCTAGGCATGGGAGGGAGTTGTAACTCCCCCGTTAGCTCGGGTCCATGGTGTCGCTACACACCAAACGCCTGCTTTCACAGGCGCCCCTGCGGGGTTCGAGAATGTGATGAAGCGTCAAACACTACTCGAACCTTTGTTGTGGCTCGGTCCTCTCTAACGATCGCATGATGTGGCATGTAGTAGCAAAGTGCATTTGGCTGTTCTGTTGGATCTTCGACCTCCTCTGCGACTCCTTATTCCATGTACTCTGACATGGCTTTGTTGTAGCGATACAACATGTCTTCATTTTCCTGCAGCCTTTTAGTCAGGTGCTGTAGTCTTTTTATCGCATTTTCCTTGTTGCTTTCAAAGTTTACGTCCCGTTTCCATGGCAAGCTGACTTGATAGCGACCGTTTTGTTGTACAATCTTGCGCTCGAATTCTTCGACCACTTCATTTCCGGTGTTATCCAAACTAATTCTTCTTATCCCCATTGACTCCAGGCTCCAGAACTTATGTAGTTCTTGCTGGAGTTCTGTCTCCGCAGCTTCGACCTTGTGTTAATTTTGTCTTGCTTTGCTCTGACGGCCCTTGCAGTACCCATCCCAGTATAGTTTGTACTGCCATCAGTCTGTCCTCGATTCTTTGAGTTATACCAGTAAAGAATTCCGAATAATAGTCTGAGCCGATTAGTAGTTCTACAGAATCTGTTGCAGTCGTCTCGGTCCTGTGACCAGCCACTTGCATCTTTAGCTGTTTCATTTTCTTGCTGAGTTTCTTAGTTGGAGTGGGTATACAACTGTGCGAGATAACGTCGACTTGTAACGCTTCAATCACTGTTGTCGTGCTTGTTTCTCGTGATCCTACAGCCACTTGCACCACGTTCATTTGACCTTTTTGTCTTCTCCAAATGAACCAATCGTCAGCTTTTCCTGTCGCAACACCTTCACACCTATTTTTTCGTTAATCCCGCTTCAATAAATGAACGTTGACTACCGCTGTCTAATAACAAACGGCAATTTCGGTCACATGTTTCTCCTCCTGCGCATGCTACAGCTGTCTGCAAAAGCACAGTCTTATGCTAGATATTTTCGGTTGTGTGTAGTGTAGACGGCGTCGCTTCGGCTTGCGCTGTTGAGACTAGCTCTGCCCTTGTTTTCTGCATCACCGTTCTACACACTGACGTGGCATGTCGTCCCTTGCATTGCTTGTATTTTACTTGGGCCTTGTAAATGCGTGCAGTGTGGTTTGGTTGCGTGCATCTGAAGCATGCTCTATTTTCGGTAAGCATAGCTTTCTTTTCATGCATTGGAATGCTCGTACGACATTTTTCGGTTGCGTGGGTTTTCTACTTGCAGAATAAGCATATTCTGTCCGCTGAGCTATAGAAGCTTGAAGTTGTGCGCATATCTGTCCGCGGTTCTTTCTTGGTTTTGCAGTTATCCTCTCTTGTTCACGTTGTGTTTCTTCACGAAAAGCCGCTTGCGCTCTTAAGAATAAAATAAGCCTGTCCAGCTTTTCCTCGCACGCTTTTCCCGTTGCGTTGCATTGCTCACCGTTTTCTGAAGCTGAGCTGTTTCTCATAGACTCTTTTGACTTGAACTGCACTGATAATTCTGGTGGAATTGCTTTTTTCAATACCGGTAACAACATCGGCGCATAGCTCTCGGTTTCCACTTTTAGGGACTTGAGTGCCACTATGTTAACTTGCACTCTCTGTAATAGCCTATTTAAGTCATCAGTATCTTGAAGAGACCTCACTTTCTTCAAACTCAATAGGTCATTCATGTGCATTTCAATGGAATGTTCTCGATTGCCGAACGTTTTGTGCAGTATTTCGATTGCGTCATCATAATTTTCCTCTGCCGAGTACTGAAGTCCTTCAATAGCAGCCGCCGCTTTTCCAGTTAGTGATGCTAATAAGTTATTGAACTTCTGTCCCTTGCTCATGTTCGGTTTCAGGTGAACTTCCGACTCGTACTGAGACCAAAAGCGGTTCCACTCCAAAGCTTTTCCCCCAAATTTTATCATTTCAAGCTTTGGTAGCTTAACTAGTTCCGTTGCTTCTCGTCATGAGGGCGTCACCTGCCTTGTCCTATCGCTTGATTCCGATTGTGCAGGCTGTCGAAGTCTGAATTCTATTACAGATAAGGTCATCGTTAATTTCATGTCGTACTCTAGCACGCTTTCAAATTCAGCTTCGACATTGTCTTCTGTTAGAAACTTTTCCATTTGCTCGTTCGCGCTCTTGAGACTGTCGCTTAGTGCTTTCATCTGCGCCTGCGTTGTAAGCAGCTGCTCCCGGTTAGCTCCATCATTAATTTGCTGCTCGGCTGCGTTGATCAGTCACGTGATCTGGGAGCGAAGCGCTTTCCTTTTCTTCGTTATCACTTCCTTGCTCATATTGAGGCGGTTAACAATGACTCCTTACTTGTCAATCGTTCGTTCTGATGCTCATACTGTCCACCATGGTCTCGTTGCTCTATCCAGGTCGATCCTCTGCTCCTCCGCCGTTTTCTTCTCCGCTGCTCCGTGGCAGGTTGACCTTTTTTGCCGGCGAGGAGGTAGTATCCTGGTTCACGGCACCATTATTAAGGCGATTGAGACCAGAGACTGCTTCGAACGAATACGGTTTATTAGAAGAAGTGAAGTAGCACGCGCTCGCTCCAGGCAGCAGTCTTCTTTATTATTCTTCCGGCGTTTGATGATAATATTTTATAGGAGGGAGGGGAGGGGGGTGGCAAAGTTCGTAAATACACGTCTTGTTTGTTAGCGAAATACTATTGACATTGTAGCAACTCGTGGTGGGCGGTACAATCACACCTAGAAATGCTGATATGGTACTCACCCTGTGTCCCAGCTAGGCCTATAGGCTCGTAGCGACGGCAATCCACGCAGCTGTTCCTGCATCGATGTTCTTGTAGGCTGCCAGCCGCTGGCCCAGAGCACTCGCTGCCTATGAACTAGCGATAGTGTAGTTAATTTTGCACCACAGCTTGACTCATGGCGAAAAAATATACGTGCACACAGTTGAAATGAAGTTGACGAAATGGCGTCTATGCAGCCTGTACTGGCGAGATGGACAGGGACGTTGACGTCATATGATGCAGCGCTGCCATTGGCTGCAGCCTCCACGCCGGCGCGGTTGCCGTGCGGCTACATATAGCAAGTTGGATGCACGCGCGGCGAGTGAGTCGTCGCAGCATGCAGTCGGACGCCTGTCGGATGTGGCTGTTGGCGCGAACAGCCGTACGGCAAATCGCATCCGAATTAGCACCTTGTGTCTCCCGCTTTAGTCAAGAAAGCAGTAAAGTGCTGTACGGCTGCATCTATGCTATAACGTTATATGCCTGTCTTGACGTAGTTATTTCATAGAACTGGTTCCATGAGCCATTCTTTGGAGAGTGGTGTACTCAGAACTATCGGAAAGTGCTCACTTTAGTTAGAATTATTGATGAGTTTCCACAGAAATAGGGGTAAAGGTGACGGAGAGCTTATGCTAAGGTCTATCAAATAGTAGGCATTGTTAGCGAGAGTACGATATGGTGGCCTTTTCTGATCCGTGGGACACGCGCCAGAAGAGAGAAAGAACTGTTCGATCAGGTGATAACATGCATCGCAGCGGGAGTCAACCTCTGGATGGGTCAGTGCGTTGAAGTCCCCAAGCAGAACATACGGTTCTGGAAGTTCATCAATTACTGACTGGAATTCTTGTTTATTGAGTTGGTAGTGCAGGTGTATGATAGAGAAAATTGTGATTCGTTTGTTCAGGATAACGGCCTAAACGCCAACGGCTTCAAGAGACGTCTGAAGAGGTAAATGTGTTGAAGGCCGTTTCTTGGCGGCAACACCACAGTATAACGAAAGAGTATCATTGCAGTCCTTCCAAATATAGCGTAATGGCGTAGAAAGTTTATTTATTTTGGCTTTAAATGCGTTTCTTGTACACATAGCTCTCTTGGTGTATGTTTGTGTAAAAGTTCCTGGATATTGTTCAAGTTTCTCTGCAGTCCTCTGATGTTCCGCTGTAGTATTTGTGTTTGTATTTCAAGATTGTTTGGCGCTGTGTGTATGAAGATGTTGTCTTAAAATACAGGGCCGTTTGGGGGCCCTGTAATGCAGGGTTTATCTTTTTTTGGTGCGCTCCAAAAAGATGAGCCTGTGCTTCGGCGTCTGAGGCACCGGGGGAGTGTGGCTTGTATCCATAACTTCTTTTGAAGTAACGGATGGTGCCTGCTCTGCAAGCAAGTTTACGGCGATTTCGGACCCAACTGCTGCTTTCCTGTGTCTGGGAAGTCCACTGACCTTGGTTGGTGGAGGGTCGAGCAACACATTCTGCTCCAGCCGGGGGCACTGGTAACGCGACCGCAGGCACTCTGAGTGTGACACTCGCGAGCGTGAAGAGACGTGGCACTGCACCTCGGCGCGCCAGGCCAGCAGAAAATAGATCAGGCTGGTTATGCAGGGATAATCATTTTCACGCCTCTTGGAAAGACATGTTCAAATTGAATTCGAGATCTATGTTCTGTTTCTATTTTTTTTCATAGGAGGGGCATGATCACAAATAAGCGAGATGATCCCTTCGCAGTTAGCGCAACGGGCTCTTGAGGCGCAGGAGTCATATGTGTGTTGCTTGGATGCACACTTTGCGCAACAAGCGTGCCCTCTTCAGGTTTACAAACCATGTGCAGAACACTGCATGACATTTTAAACATCTACGAGGACTGGGTATGTGAGGTCTAAAACGAAGTTTTAGTAACCGGTTTCGATAGATTTTCGTAGGTTGCAAGTTTCAAAGGTTATGATGATTTGCTTTGTTGGAATCTGCTTTGCGTGTCTCCTTATTGTAATACTTCGTATTTTAACTACGTTCTGCTCCTGCCAGCCTTCCACTAGCTCACTTTCAGATAGTTCGAGGAGGTCATCGTCCAAGATGACACAGCGCACAGTGTTCATCGACCTGTGTGGACGCTCTAATATTAGGATATTGCCAAATGCTACTAGTCAGGATATCTTGGCATGCTGGGGCCTGTCCCAGAGTTCATGAATATCGCCACTGCCCAATTTGTCGCCTTATACCCTGGGCCGATTTCTCCTGTGAGAGTTCTCGAAACAATAAATGGCGAAATCGTTCAGACTGTATTGTTATCCTTCCGACTATAGATTACATGACATACTTGGGAAAGGCCAGTTGGGGCTGTAGAAATTGTAGGTGTCATCAGTGCGCCACCTCTTCAGGTGGTGATCAGAGAGGGTGAGAAAAGGGTTTTCTATGTGAACTATTCAAAGATCGGTGGCGACGGTGGCCACCCACCTCCGAGTCCAACAAACAGAAGCTTTAAGGTTGAATAGCAAACATTTGGAGACGCCAGCCATGGACAGCCGATGTAACCTACTTTTATTACTCATGGTTAAATAGCTACACAAGGTTAACCCTCACTGCCAGGAAATTTTGAAGTAAACAGAAAAGAGAAAATGACAGGACGGATAACAAGCGACAGAGAATGACAAGGTTGAGGGGAAAGTGAGATAGGAAAATGTAGGAAATGTTAACGTTGTCAACTATTCACTAGAAAATAGTTGAATACCTCCTGACTGGAGACTTGCAAAAATAATACCGCTTCTTAAAAAAACAGAGACAAGGAATGCAGATAGATAACATTAGGCCAATTGCTTTAACCTCACACGTAGTTAAGTTAACAGAAAGAATACTTTACATTAGATTTACGAAGTTCATAACAGATGATGCGATACTCAGTGCGTGCCAGATTGGATTTAGATTAGGTTACTCTATATGGTGGACGCATGTTGATTTAGAGGCTCGTATAAAGCTTGCTCAGCACAGACGACAATATGCGGCCCTAGTAACCCTTGATTTAGCCAAGGCATATGACTGTGTTGAACATGCTATTCTTATCAATGCCCTAAAGGAGCTTACGTTCCCGCATCACATAACAAATTGGATATACAAACTTTTAAAAGACAGAAAATTTTATTCCTCCCAACGTGGTGTTTCCACACCGAAGTATAGACAAACGAGAGGTGTTCCGCAAGGCTCTGTTCTATCCCCTGTGCTATTTAACATTTTGTTAAGTTCAATACCACTGAGTGATAAGGTACAAGTATATGTATATGCAGATGATATCGCGTTCTTTGCATCTGACAGCGATATTTATTTACTACATTCGACTTTACAGTGTTATTTGGCAACATTGTAAACCTGTATTCAGAAAATTTATATGAACCTGAACGTAACTAAAAGTGCTATAATAGTTTTTCCATTGTACGCACCAGTTACTATTTCTCTTCAGTACCATCAAGAAATAATTTCTCAGGTTAACTGTATTAAATATCTGGGTGTACTGCACGATCAGAAACTGATCTGGCGTGACCATATTGAATATATTAAAATTAAGGCTACACGCGCTGTTGGAATGATAGGCAGGCTTGCCCACCTCCATTCCGGTCTTCGCAGAGATACGCTGATCATGAATTAATCTCATGTACGTTCGTCGGATTCTTGAATTCGGATGTGTACTATTCTCTGATGGACCAGCATACAAAATAAACTCCTTGATTCTCTTAGAGCGGGAAGCTCTACGTAGTTGTTTAGGTGTGCCAAAATTCACAGCTAACAATGTTTTGTATCAAGAAGCTCGGATACCCATTCTTGCTTGCAGATTTCGTATTTTAACAGTAAAAACACATTTAAAATTTTCTGAATCCACTTTAAGAAGGCGACAGTTTGTATTCTTTGCCGAGCCTGGTGTCTTTTTGAATGAGCGTTGGTCCCGTGTATATAAACCTCAAGTGCTATTTGTTCAAACACTTCTAGTTGCTTTAAATGTTAATATATTCGAGATCACACCATCTGTCTAACCAATCGGCCAAGTGCAAATAAAATTTGATGACATCTTCCGCATGAACGCTAAACACTTTCCCTCTAAATATTTGATTGGTTTATTAGAACAACACCTGTCTCAATTAGGTACTAATATAGTAATTGCAACGGATGCATCTATGAGTGGCGAGAAGGCAGGTGTGGGTATTTTTTCTCTCTCATTATTCTGGTAATTTTCATTACGCCTCCCAGATTATACACCAATATTTGAAGCGGAATTAATGGCCGTTATACTAGCTATTCGTAAACTTCCTGCGACTCATTCGACAGCTGTGATAGTGTCTGACTCGTATTCCGTGTGTTCATTTTTATCATCGTCATCGACATCAGCAGTACTAGAAACTTTTAAGTCATTAATCCCAGCAAAAATTCGTCTAGTGCAAACGATATGGGTTTCAGGCCACCGTAGTGTATTTATAAACGGGATGGCTGACACACTTGCACGAACATATCTTGATCTTCCGATTGTGCCAATCATGCCTCCTACAGCATATGTAACAGCAGCGAGATTTAGAAATCTCTCCCTTCTTGAAGACTCATCTAAAATCATGATACTGAATCCAGATTTCTCGCACCTGCACTTCACATGGAATAATAAATGGTGTCCCACGCGTGAATTGGAAGTCTTGATAAGAAAATTACGTTGCCGCGTACCACTTCTTAATTTCTACTTAAACAGGTGTGGTCTGGTGTCATCCCCTCTGTGCTCAAGCTGTAACGAACCTGAACATTTCTACCATTTTCTTATTATATATCAGCATTTCAAAAATCAAAGGAAAAACTGCTTCGAAATTTTATTCAGAAAACGAGGAATATCTTTTAATACTCCCAATGTTTTGTATTTTGGGGCCACTTCATTTGGACACAGCGACAGGAACATCTGCGGGGCTCTCTGCGAATTCATATATAACGCAAGAAGATTACCTTGCTGAGTCAGCGATCAGCTCTCGAATTTTACTAACCACACTACCACTTATTATTTAGCTGATACACTGCAATGATTCAAATTTCAGGAGAATTTCATATAACGATTACACCTCAGATATTCAACAAATTCCATTATTTCTCTCCCCCTTTTTTTCTTTTTGTTACATTGCGCCAAAATAATTTCACAGTCAAAACACAGTAATCATATTCCCCCAGCCTAGAAAACCTAAAGATATTGACTTGCATTAACCACCGGCTTTTTGGCCAATCCCTCTTAGTGGGTGAGAGCCACAAAAGAAAGGAAGAAGCAAGCAAGCAAAATGCTACCGTCGATTTTCCACTGGGTAGGGTGAGACCAGTGGTGCCATCTACGTGAAGCTGGGGTCAAAGGGGTGTGTTGCTTGTGCCGAGGGGTTTAAGGGTCCAGTCACCCGGATTTTGAGCCCCCAGGATTCTCTTTGCACCAGACATGGCTCAACCACAAACAGCTAGGTGTGGGAGAAAATCGACCCCCCCCCCCCCCCCCGCGAATAGCTCGGCTCCGTAGTGATGCCATTCACCAAACGCCTGCTTGAGCAGACGCCTAAGCGGGGCAGAATGCGATACCAAACCTTCATTTATACATGCACAGAGCGGGCCTGGTGATCTCTCCTTCTTCCTTATTTTGCAGCAAGGCAGAAACTACTGAACACATTTTGTTGAGCAGGAAACATTTTTCCTCACACAGACAATGATCTATAAAAACTATATTGCGGCAATGTGGTCTACCATTTATTTTGATGCCTTTCTTACTGTTTGGGGTCTCTGCGCTTTGAGACTCGGAAGCGAATATATTCAATGCTTGGAGATGTTTATATCTGACTCAAATAGATTTACTAGCAAAATCAAATGCTAATTATTCCTCAATAACTCTTCCTAATTAAACGAATTTTGGCCTTTGGGAGGTTACGCGTTAGTGTAAGCTGGAATTGGAATACATCATAAATAACATTTCATTATATACATCTATAACCTCTATTAGCACTTACAAAATAATAACAATAAAAAGTCACAGCTTTGCCGCGATGGCGAAGCAATGAACACGATAGCAACAAATCGGAAGAATTGCAAGCAGATCAAAACGTACGCACAAATGACGCACGAAACGTACTCACCCGTACAGATGAACGCGAATAAGCGTCTCAGTTGTTACTTCGCTGCGTCAGAAAAGCGTTCCCTTTTCGCAAATGGAGACTGTCGAACGATTGTAGACACCTTTGCGTGCCATGTAACTACAACAGAATCGTTCCAGAAAAAGCCCCAAGCCAGCCAAGATGTAGGATTGTCCCCACCACGAGATAAGCGTGCGCGTTAGCGTCCAGCCCTATCTGCGGGTAAAGTACGCGTGAGAGATGAGAGCGCGCGCCGCCGCGTCGTGACAATGTGGCTGGCTGGCTGGATGGATGGATATGGCTGTACCCTTTAGATCGGGCGGTGGCTAGCGCCACCAAGCCGTATTACTTAATGAACCAGAAACTAGATTTATATTTTTTCCTTTAAATAGTGAGGTTGAGGATTTGTACACTGCAGTGAAGGGTTTCATTTTCACTCGTGCCTTGACTTTAGCCACCAATCAGATAACCTCCTTCTAGTTAATTTTACCGGCTTAAAGTCTATTTTGCCCTCACTGTCGCTAAACCCCAGTGCTTTGAAAAACTCTGCGCCATCAACCTGAACTACAGGGTGAAGCCCTTTACAGAACATTATCAAGTGTTTGGCAGTTTCTTCTTCCTCTCCACACGCACTGCATACCCTTCGTATTTGGCCTGATATGTCTTTGTTCGAAATACACCCGTCCTAGCCTCAAACAGTACAGAACTACCCCGAGCATTATCATACATCCTTTCTCTGGCTATTTCCTGCTTAAAAGTTCGATAGATCTCTAGTGCAGACTTCTTAACCATGCCGATTCTCCACATATCGATCTCAGCTTCCTTCACCTTCTTCTTAACCGATAATTCTTTTTGGTTTGGCCCTCTGCTGTTTCCCAAGTATTTACCAGTCAATTTTCTGGTTCGCTTCCGCCATTTTGTATCGACATTCTTCATGTACAAGTCGCTGAATGGCGCGATGAGCGTGACGTGCGCTCATTGCGCCATCCTTCTGGTAATGCTGAAAACACGATAGTTCCGTACGAGATGCCCATCACCAGCGGTAAGTTGTACATATAAATAGCTTGCAGTTGAACTTACAAAGAGGTGCTCCTTCGTAGATCCGCGGTTAACGCCTCGCACTCACAATTCAGAGGTCCCGCACTTGATTCTGTGCGCCACAGTTTTTTCTCAATTATTTTTCTCTCTTGCGTTTTCCTATGCATAGCGGCGTATTCATATACGGCAAGTGACGGCGACGTTGACGCTGACACAGACGGCTGAAATCAAGCCGAAAGTGTCCACATAATTGTTGTCGCAATAATGAATTCACTCTGTATGATTCACCCGACACTCCGCCGATCCCCCTAAGTAGGTAGGTTCCAAGTATTCAAAAGCATCACCATCATGATGTTTCCATTCTTCACCATTCCTGTTGAGCATTTTGATATTATTTATTGAATGAGCATTGTTGTTTTATTATTTTTATTTTCTGGTTGGTTGTAATATTATGATGTATATCAGCCACATGACATGCCAGGGTGTTTCTTTTAGTTTTTGTGCAATTTATGATAAAAGGCGTGCCTCACAGTGGGTATGAAGCAGTATTTGAAAGAAAGCAAGTGACGAAGAACAAATGGCGGCGAAATTGGGCTCGTCCTCGAGTGCGCTACCACCGAAGGCAGTCGGCGGCGAGAATATGGTAGGTGCGAAAATTGATTCTGAAAGCTCATTCGGTACATTATGAACACGTTATGTAGCTGTAGTGGCAACGCGGGACTAGAAAGCTGCGCGGGACTTTGAACACATCCTATTGATGCACTTTCAGGTTCTTTTCGCTAATGTTCCCACTTGTCACATTTCAAGGGAGCTATGCTATATATAACTATTCATTTCCGGTGCGTGTGAATAAATACTCCGTCGAGAATTCGTTTCACCAGCTGTCTGGACATGCCTTACCTAGAATGTTGATAATTTTAAAAATAAAAAGTAGGTAACGTTGAGGTAACAATCTACATAAACACATCCTGGACAAATTTCTCGTAGGTTAGCGATGTTTCTTCGATGATGTAGCATCACACATACCTAGGCGTGTCTCACAACCTAGGCATGTCTATCAGAACTGTGTTATGTGGTAATGCCGACGCTTGTGAACCACGAGCTCATCAATCACAGAGAGGGCGAATGATGCGAAATGGCGAGATGGAAGGCAATGGACTAAGGTACTGCTTTACTGTATTTTAAATGGAAGCATCGTTTACTGGCGTTTATGCCCGTGGCGTCGATTTCTCGGTGTCGGCATCCGTACACACAATACGCATGTGCAACTCTCTTCTCTCTCTCCAACAGCTGCGCGTTACTCTCTGAGATTCTTTCCTACCACATGTTTGCGCTCACTCCCCCTCTCAGCAGAGGAAGGAAGACTAAAGAGGCCCTCGCAATGCGAGCTGCAGAGGGAAAAGTGTGGTGAAAGTCACGCGCTTTTGCAGAAGGGTTGTGGGACAAGGTGGGTGCGCCAGCGTCTCGTGTCGCGGCATCAGTATTCGTATGACCACATTGTTGATAGCCGGCTGGAGTTCTGAACGTACATTTTTATGCACGTTAGCACTTCAAAGATGACACAATATGTTGGAAGGATACAGTGAACGTTGGTCTTCATGGTTGCGGGTTCAGTTTATATCGCTTGAGGTTGAAAGCAGTCGTTTTCGAAGCTCGCGATCACTTCCCCGAATTAGCTTGGCGCCGCAGCTTCGTTGTTTTTCTTCAGTCCTGTTATTTCGAGTGCTTCAGTGAAGGAAAAAAAATGGCAGCGTCTTCGGCTCTTCATGCGAGAGGCGGTGATCAGCGGTTCTCATGCAGGAAGGTCACAGCTATCAGAAAGCAGTACATAGCCCACTGTTCTTACCGGGGCAATGTGCCTGACACATTGATTTTTACAACGAAAGCTGGTAATATAGACCACAACTCGAGTGACGCGCAGTTGTATGTTGTCCGCCGCCGCCACCACTGCCACCGCCGCCGCCACTGGTGTCCGTAACTACATTGCGCGAAATTAAAAAAAAAAACATGGCACCAATGACACAGTGGGGCTGAAACCCGGGTCCGCTGGGTGCCAGCCCAGTATTCTACCACTGAGCTACACCTTTTTTTTTCTTTATTGCTTTGCATATCATGACTGTTCACATTTTACATATTTACATATTGGTTCAAATTCAAATGCGACACAAAATACACCCACAGAATTCATTGAGGTACCGTCAGCTCTTGGCTGACTGTTAATCAATACTTCGGCATTCGTAACAATCGCTCAATGCACCCAATCTAGTCTGGCACATCCTCTTGGCTTTTCAGCATTTCAAGAAAATGGCACACAGATTTACAAAAATATTCGCGCACAGCTAGCACTTCTACATCCGCGTTTTCAAAGGCACATCGGGTTTTCCATATACTGTGCAGGCCCAGAAGCATGATGAGATCATAAGGTACACCTGCCTCATTTTTAACCGAAAGAAAACGGATGCCATGTGGACTTAACGGTAATTCTTTTTTCAAGGTCCTTTGCAGTATGTCCCAGAAAAAGACCCCGCTCCAGCAATCTATAAACACGTGTTCAATTGTTTCCGGTTTTTTACACAAGTGGCAATTTGTGCTCCATGGCACGAATATTCCCTTATCCTGCAACCACGTTTTAACTGGTAAGGTACAAGTATGTAATTTAAAGAAAAAAGTTTTGACCCCTGGCACTACAAGCATTCTTTTAACACGTTTCAGAACATCCTGTCCTGGGCCTGCACAATATAGCTGACGGTACAATGGAACAGGCAGTAAAATATCGACAAGGTCTCTATACAATTTTTTGCGTGGTACTTCAGCCAGATACTCTAACGAAAATCTCACTGACAAAAAGCGGAAAGACAAAACAACTTCTTTTAAATACCCTCGTATTGGTCCTTGCATATTTGATGATGATACGAGAAATCCCGGCAGCACTCTAGATAACCTTAGTTGTATAACAGTTCTCAAAAAGGGGTCATCCACATCACGCAGAAAAAGGAAACGATTGACCAGTTGTCTTATGTACAAATGAACTAACCCGAGCCCGCCATCTCTAACTTTTCTGAACAGGTTTGTGCGGCTTGATCTTTCCCATACAGAGCTCCATATGAAAATTGCAAATACTCTGTGTATTTTCTGCACACTTATTCTACTGCAGTGCAAAACTTGCATTACGTACCACAGCTTGCTCACCAGAAACAAGTTGCACGTTGTGGCCCGTGCGAATATCGAAATACCCCAACCTTTCCATTTTTCTACATCCTTGCGCAATGCCTCTGTTTCTTTTTTCCAATACGGTTCACTGTCCTGATAGAACTCAAGCGGCACTCCTAAATACTTCACTGGTGTTTCCTGCCATTTAATGTTTAGAAATACTCTTGGCTTGACGTCCCATTCCCCATGCCAAAAGCCAAGGCACTTATCCCAGTTCACGGCACTACCACTCGCCTGGCAAAAGGTTTTCACGGCATTTACAGCATGCATTATACTCTCATAATTTGTACAGAAAACTGCAATGTCGTCTGCGTATGCAAGGAGGCTAACCTCAGCTTCATGCAATTTAAATCCGCTTATTGCAGGGTTATTAATTACACTTAAACAGAAAGGTTCAATAAAAATAGCAAAAAGCAGGAGCGATAGTGGACACCCCTGCCTCACTGACCGCAGCACAGGTATACGCTCACCCGCAGTTTTATTTATTACCAATCTTGTCGTGCATCCAGTGTAAGCCATGCGCACTCCTTCGCTAATCAAACTCCCTACGTTAATGTGCTCAAGTAATGAAAGGAGCACGTCGTGCGGCACGCGATCAAATGCCTTTTCGAGGTCAATTTGAAGCATGGCAACATTGAGATGCATAGCGTCACAACTTTCTAGGATTGATCGTGCTATGTTTATGTTGGTCATTATTTTCCTTCCCTTTATGCCACAAGTTTGGTGGGGCCCAATCAGTTTTGTCATAACTGTCTGGAGTCTTCTGGCCAATATTTTCATCAATATTTTATAGTCAACATTAGTTAGGCTAATTGGTCTATACGCAGTAACACTTCTTAACTTCGCGGGATCTTCTGTTTTTGGTATTAAGACTGTGTGGGCTGACAAAAGCGATGGTGGAAGTTGTTTGCACTTAAAAGCCTCGTTAAATACCTCCCTCAAAATAGGTGAAACTACGTGTTTGAATTCCCTGTACACTGCAGCACTAAGGCCATCTGGTCCTGGAGACTTACCATTGTTTAACTTATCAATTGCTTTTTTCAACTTCTCGCTCTGTTATAGGCAATTCTAAAATTTCCTTTCTTTCATCATCAAGTCTTGGCATTAATGAAATGAAATCGCTATTAAAACGTTCTACGTGTACACTGGTTGGTGTGAATAACTCTTTGTAATATTCGAAAAAAGCACCGGATATTGCTTCTTTCGTATGGCACCTTGTTCCTTTATATTCTATTTCTCTTATTTCATTTTTACAGGCATGTCTCTTCTCAGCTCCAGGAGCTCGTTTTGTTGGCATTTCTCCCGCTACCAAGTTTTCTGCTCGAGCTCGAATCAATGCTCCACGATAACGTTCTTGGTCTATCAACTCTAGCTTCTGTTTAGTTATGTTTATCTCCTCTGAAAATGTTCCGGCCTGAGTACATTCATCCGCTACTAACTGTTGCAAGTTTTCACGCAAGCGCACTTCAAGTTCTTTTTCAGCATGTCTCAGGATACTGGCTCTCTCAAGTGCTTTCAGTTTAATGGTCTGTTTAAATGTTTCCCACTTATGTCCCCAGGATTCAAGTGTTCTATTTAGTAAGTCTTCTATGCCCTCTAGAAAAATGCGATTAAACTCTTCATCCTTTAGTAGCTTTACATTAAATTTCCAGAGGTCCCAAGAGAAATGCTTGTTATTCCTTTTATGTTTACCCATTGAGAATGAAACCAAACAACGATCACTAAACGTAACAGGTGTAACTCTGTAATCATGGCACGAAGGAATGATTTCGGAAGACACGTATACTCTGTCAAGTCTAGCATGGCTTGAACGCTGAAAGTGGGTAAACATAACCGCTTTTCCACTGCAAAGACATTCACCCACGTCCTCTAGCTGAGCTTTCGCCACCATATCGGTTAGAACGGCAGTGCTTAAATCTTTGTATGGCCTGGAACTTGATTTATCTATACTCGAACAAACACAGTTGAAATCCCCGGCCAAAATTAGTTTACGTTCACACTCCAAATACACCTCAAGTTTTTCAAAAAACTCCTTTCGCTCTTGAATCACAGTGGGTGCGTACACACAGATTACTCTCCATTTTTCTTTTGGTAGGGATAAATCACATATAATAAAACGACCCGCCTCGCAGGTAGTTACAGACTCCACTTTCGCATTAAGGCTCTGCCGAATTAACAAGAGGCAACCTGCCGACGTACCTACTGCGTGACAAACGCACACATCAAACAGTCTCGTGAAAGGCTGCACCATTCGCTCAGCGTGCTCTTCACTCTCTACTTTAGTTTCCTGTACAGCGACGATGTCTAGATCTTGTTCTATAATCAGGCGGTAAAGCTGGTTTTGCCGCCGTTTGGCAGAAAGCCCACGTACATTTAGCGTCGCCAATCTAATCGTCGCCATCGTGATGAGAGAAAGCCGAGCGAAAGACGCTTACCTTACCAACACCTAAACCTCTATGCGGCCGACGCTCAAGGCGTCGTCCCGTCGCCGCCGCGTGAAAGCGACGACGAACGCAAGCGGCCAGCACCCCGAGTCTTTTTGGAGCCAGCCACTCGCCACTGCCCTTGATCTTCCTGGGCCAGACGCTGCTGGGACGCCGCGTCTCCCTCATTCAGGCGTCGCTTTACTGGAGTAGCTTCAGCTGTATCCATGTCCGAAGTAGCGTCGGACCCGATGACTGGTTCAGCCTTGTGCTGGGTCTCGCTTTGAGTCGAAAGCCGTTGCGTTGGAGTGCCCGTAACCGTATTTTCATCGGCGTCTTCCTTAGGTGTCTCCATCTTTCTCTCGCTGGTCGCCACTGCTTGAGACGCCTCCGCTCCTGCCTTCGACGCCGCGGCCCTCTCTGCTTCCTCTTCATCCATGAGCAATTCACTGTGGTCGGCATTTGTTGCTCGACTTGCTGCACTGGCATAAGAACGGGTACAGTCCGCCTGCTCATGTCCAAAAGCGCGACAACCAGCGCACCTGGGCACCCTGCAGTCGCGACGAATGTGTCCCGTGTTCCGGCAACGCAGGCAAAGCGGCGCTCTTCCTGGCACGACCACCAGTGCCATGCCGCTCCCGAGACGCATCTGGTGGGGTATGCGATCCGTAGTAACGCCTTCTTTAAGTAATATTCGAACGAATCTTGTGGTTGACTCAACTCCTTCGAAGTCTTCGTCTCTCCACTTGTCGCTGATGACTTCTTTTACTTCACCGTACTCCCGGAAAGCACGTCGTACAGTCTCTGCGTTGACGTCAAAGGCTACCCGATGCAACTTGAGACGCACCTCTTGCCTTTCTGGGTCGACGACGACGCAAGGCTGGTCTTTCACGGAGAGTAGGCCAGCGTCCAGAAGTTTCTTCTTGGCTTCATCTGTCTTCATTTCAAGAAGCCAGACGTGCGACATCTGATACGCTCCTATGCCGCTTACCTCTTTAATGATGCCTAGTTCCTTGAGCTGCTTTCGGAAGTCATTAATCCCGTACGGACGCGCTGCGATATCGCAGTGCAGAACCAACGTGCGTCTGAGTCCTTCTCCTGTGGGCAGTGGTGGCAGAATTAAACGGTAGTCCTTGGGAAGTGATGTGCACGAGAAACCGCGGCCAGCGTCGGCCGCTGTAACAGCTCTTGAAGAGCCTGCCATCCTGCGTCCGCAGGCGTCGGTGACCAGAAGCAGAATGGCCACTGAGCTACACCGGTGCTTGTGACTTGTCAAACTCGCCTTAGGCAGGCTTGACGTCGGAAAAGCAATCGTGTTAATACGACTTATAACGCGCTTTACAACAGTGAAATAACAACCAGTCGTCGCACAATGCAATTAGCTTAACGAGTAGGCCATCCAATGCTCCAAACCATTACAAAAGCTTGTTCTTGTTTTTCTTTTAACTGTGGCGCATACCCACTACAGCCATAATTGCTCATCGTCACCAGCCACTGCATGGACAATAGGCACAAAATTACCAGCAAGTGTTTAGCGGATACCACGCTTCTCAGATGAATGACGAAAAATAGCATAGCAAATGCCAGTCTACTACCCAAAAGTTTATTATTAGTGCCATAGGGGGTACCAAGCAAGCGTGCTTGCAGTAGTTACCCAGTGAGTTTTTCTTTTTAAAGGCTCTGAAAGGCCGCTCTTCTAGCTTTCGCTGTGACTTTGCTGCACCTACCGCACAGGCCTGGCATTTTTTTGAGTCATAGCTTGGTGTTTAGGTTTTTTGTGAGGTAGCTCATCTTTGGCCAAGTTTTTTTCCTAATATATCCGCGCGTATGTGTCAGTGGTGGCGACAACGAAGCAGCGCGAGAATTCTTCGCCAAGGGCAAAAGGCGAATAAGTCGTTGCAGTCTTTTTCCTGCGATCGAAGGGCGTATTTGTTTGAGGCGCTTTGTGCGCTCGTCAATCCCGTGTTGTCACACTGGTGAAGGTGCAGGGTAGTCTTCCTTTTTAACACCCCTTCGCGGACCCGACATTCGAGCCCGGTATTACTACCACCCGTGGACACACCAGTCCATCGTTTCAATCACCATCTGCGAGGCCTGGTCTCTGAGCTCAATTCCTTGCCAGAAACTGCCAGCAATTGCTCGCCTCGTTCAGCCACCATGGCTACTGCAGCTCCATCGCACACGACACTTCAGATTCTCATGATTCCGGACTGCTTTCATGGTGAGACTTATGAAGACGCCCAAAACTGGCTGGACTAGTTCGAACGCTGCGGGAAGTACAACCAGTGGGCAACACCCCAAAAGACAAACTCGCGAATGTGTACTTTTACCTGAAAAACAACGCCCAGATGTGGTACATCAACAGGGAAAGAGGCATGGCTACGTGGGACGACTTCCGCAACCAGTTGATTGACACCTTTACTAGTCTAGACAGAATGTATAATTCGCAACGTCTCTTGGAAGCTCGAATTGAAAAACCAAATGAGAGCGTTGCTATGTTCGCCGAGGACATGACCCGTCTTTTCGGTAGGGCAGATTCCGAGATGCCGGAAAACAGAAAGATACGGTATCTAATGCGAGGCGTGAAGGGGCAACTGTTGGCTGGGCTTGTAAGAAATTCACCAACCACAGCAGCTGAGTTCACAAAAGAAGCCACAGCTATTGAACGGGCCTCTTAGCAATGGAAGTACCAGCACAACCCGGCCAACTTTCGAGCGAGTAGTCCCGCTACGACTGCGGCGAGCTTCTGCGATAACAACAGGCCTCTGCGGGAAGTCATCCGGGAGATATTGAGGGAGGAGCTTCGGCAGCTTGGTTTAATTCCAGCAACTGAACCGACGCGGGCTTTGTCTTTTGTCACTGATGTTGTGCGGGATGAGGTCCATCAGGCTCTCTCTTCATCCGACTATGACGATATGAGACGACATTTTACTTATGCTGATGCATTCCGACGCCCCGTCATCGCGCCTTCGGCACAGCGGAGTCCAATGACTGAACCACCACCAACCCTGCAAACACAGCCGCTCTCCGTGCCGACGACTTTCCCAACCTCACCGATCTCACCGACAAGACGGATGGCGTTTAGCCGAAATGTGAAGCACACAACAAGGTCCAATAGTGAGTCCCCGCTTACCTACCAGTGCCGGAAAACCGATTTGTGCCGTACCGTTGACCGTCGACCGGTATGCTTTCATTCTGGCGAAGCTGAGCACGTTTACAGAGTTTGCCGTTATCGCGACGCTCAGTACACGATATTTACTTGCTACCATGGTTACGCTACGTACGACGATCGACGCACGTACAACGACACTCCTATGAACACACCGCTGCAGAATCCATTGAGGCCCGGGTCAGTCACGCTCTCCATCTCCTGCGCGAGGCAGTTCACGTAATCGTCACAGTTTTGCCGACGTCACCAGGGGCAGGTCCCCTAGGCCGCGACGGGGAAACTAGACGCAGTGACCTCGGGGGGTGGGGTTGCCAATAAGTGAACTTCCGAACAGCCCCCATAGCAGACATATGACAGCTCGAAGCCACCGATGCCGAAGACAACAACAGCAATGACTAATCCGACAAATGGAACAACTGCCGACGTAACTGACGTTACCAGCGCTGACCTCGTCGTTCACATTGACGGCCACCAAGTGACGGCTCTTGCGTACACCTGCTCCCACTTTTGTATAATAAGCCTACAGCTAGCCGACAGACTAAGGAAGGTGAAAATGCCATGGCGCGGACCCAATATAAGAACTGCAGGAGGTCAGTTGATGACACCAGTTGGAAAGTGCACGGCCCGTATTTTCATCGCTGGTTCCACCTTTGTCGCTACCCTCGTCATTCTTCACGAGTGCTGCAAACACCGCATATTGGGAATAGATTTCTTGCGTGAATACGCGGCTATGATTGACATCCGTGACAGAAGCGTAAGGATAGTTATAGCGTGAGAACAAAACGACGACACAGAGACAAGAAGGACACGAAGGACACGAGCGCTAACTTCCAACTGAGTTTATTGCCCAGAGCGCGAAAATATATTGACGCGTGTGTACTGGTGGACAAAAACGACGATAAGGGGATTTGGCGGATACCAGGTAGAGGGGCTCTGACTGATCGAAGAAAAAGAAGGGGATCTTGCTGTTCGGCTGCTGAGAGTCGCTGTGTCAACGTTTATCTGCCTTTGGTTCGCGCTGTACCGCAACGCTGGTGGAGGTGCTAGGCCGCAACCCTACCTAATGCTCCATACTCCCACTGGGAGCCATTCATCTACCTCGGACGCATTGTCACCCATTGCAACTCCCGTGCACCGGTTCAGTCGGCGGCTGATAGGCCTCGCTTCTGAGTTCACTCCTTCCACGGAACCTCGCAGGCGCCGATTACCTCTCCAAATGGCCAACGCCAGTCCGCAACCAGCGCCCCAAGGCCCCCCGCCAAGACAACCTTCACAGGCAACCATATTTCAACCGCTGGTTCCCGATCACTTTAGTGGTGGCGCCCATGAAGATGTTGACGACTGGCTTGAGCACTATGAGCGTGTTGCCAAGATTAATCTATGGCCTGAACAAGAAAAGCTCTCAAGCGCCTATTTCTACCTTGACGGCGGTGCGAAAATTTGGTTTGAGAACAGAGAAGCCAGTCTGTTAACTTGGGGCAACTTCCGACAACAGCTTGTCGACACGTTCACTAATGTCGATCGACGTGACCGTGCGCAGCAGCTGTTGGAGCTGCGGGTAAACCCATTGAAAGTGTTACTATGTTTGCTTATGATATGACTCGTCTTTTTCGTTGAGATGACCCGGACATGAGCGAAAATAGGAAGTTGAGCTACCTCATGCGCGGCGTTAAAGAGCAAATTTTCGCCGGGCTAATGCGCCACCCTCCAAGTATTGTAGTTCACTTTATCAAGGAGGCTACGGCTATTGAGCGGGCCCTCCATCAACGATGCAGGCAGTATCATCGAATGTCTAGCAGCGCCCCAATCAATGCAGCCGCCATACCTGAGAATCAAAGCTTTCTGCGAGACCTCATTAGGGGGATAGTTCGCGAAGAACTGCAAAAGTTCACGACTCCGGTTGCTCAAACCCCCGTTGCGTCCGTCGCTGAAGTGGTACGCGACGAAATCCGCCAAGCATTTTCTATCGCTGGTCCTGATGACGAGCACCGTCCCATGAGCTACGCCAACGCTCTGCGACGTTCACCATCCGGTACATCGCCGCCGTACCACGCAGTGCCGACAGTTCCTTGGTCACCGCCACAAGAGCAGACCCTGAGCTGACCGCCAAGCCAACCGACGTACCACCAGCCGTCCACAGCAGCACCATGGGCATTGTCGCAAGAAGGAAGGCTGAGACGTTCACCGCTTCGAGGAACAGACGTATGGCGCACAATTGATCGACGTCCGTTATGCTTTAACTGCGGAGGTGCAGGTCATATTGCCCGTCATTGCTGGCACCGCAGTGATTCGTTCCGCCCTCTTCGAACATGGTCTGACGATCGACGTGTGAACGAAGAATGCATACCACGCCGGGAGGACGCCTCTTTCCATGGAGCCCGTTCTCAGTTTTATGACTACCGTACTTCTGACGAGTAGGCAATACCTATCCGCCAGCCAGGTTTAGGACGTCAATCCCGCTCTCCTTCTCCCGCTCATTCACATTCGTCACACCTACGTACCTCCGCAGACCTTAGCGCAAGAAGGTCACTCAGCCCACGCCGGGGAAACTGAGGGCGGCGACCTCCGGGGGTAAGGTTGAAGGTCATAAAGATAACGATGAAAAGCCCCCATTACACGACGCTGTTATTCCGACAAGACGTGAGAGCGACGACATTGTGACCGCCGACCTTAGTGTTTTTCTTGACGGCCAGGAAGTAACAGCCTTAGTCGACACTGGTTCCGACTTTTCTATTATCAGTGAGGACCTCGCCATCCGCCTCAAGAAAGTGAAGACGCCGTGGACAGGCCCTCAAATAAGGACGGCAGGTGGTCAGTTATTGATGCCCTCTGGAAGATGCGCAGCGAGAATCGGCATTGGAGGTTCTTCCTTCGTTGCGTCGTTCGTAGATCTCGCCTCATGCTGCAAGGATCTAATTATTGGTATGGACTTCTTATGAGAGTACGGCGCCGTCATCAATATCCTAGGCCGTTTGATTACGTTTCGCAACAGTTCGGGCGCACCTGATTGTACACAAGCGCGACCAAACCATTTGCGTCTAACTGATGACGATGTGGTTCTCCCTCCACGGTCATGCACGCTTGTTTCTGTGGCAGCCGCTGTCCAGTTTGACGGCGAAGGAGTAGCAGACCGAATAACCTCGCTCCTCTTCACACACGGCATTTCCGTCGCAAGAGGTATCGTCAGTGTCGCCGCTGGACGCACGGACTTGCTTCTGACAAATTTTAGTGATGAGCGCCGGCACCTTCCAAAAGGCATGACCGTCGCTTACTTCGACGATATCACAGACGCAGAAGGCTGCTTGGCAGTAGTCGACGAGGCGCCAAAACTTGACTCAACACCAGTTCTAGACGTTAGCACTACTTTGCCTAAGAACGAGCGAAAGAGGCTTCTTGAGCTACTGGCCGAATTCTATGAATGCTTTTCGACAACATCAAGAGTTGGCCGCATGCCTCTAACCAAGCATCGGATAATTACCGAGGACACGGGGGGACCAATTCACCAAAACCCCTATCGCGTGGCTCCAAAGGAACGCGAAGTGATACAAGAGCAAGTCGACAAAATGCTAAAAGATGACGTCATTTAGCCCTCGAAAAATCCCCTGGGCGTCACCTGTAGTCCTCGTTAAAAAAAGACGGCAGCCTGCGCTTCTGTGTAGATTACCGAAAACTTAATCAAGTGACAAAGAGAGATGTATATCCATTTCCTCGTATAGATGACTCTCTCGACAGACTTCGACATGCTCGTTCCTTTTCATCGATAGACTTAAGGAGTGGGTATTGGCAAATTGAGGTAGACCCAAGAGACCGCGAGAAGGCTGCTTTTGTGACACCAGATGGCTTATATGAATTTAAAGTCTTGCCCTTTGGTTTATGCTCAGCGCCTGCTACCTTTCAAAGACTCATGGATACCATACTTTTTGGGTTGAAGTGGAAAACTTGCTTGGTCTACCTTGATGATGTCGTAGTTTTCGCCGCAACATTTGACCAGCACCTTTAAAGAGTTTAGACAGTTTTACAAGCCATACGGTTCGCGGGCTTGACGTTGAAGCCTGAAAAGTGCCACTTTTGCTATGAAGAGCTGCAATTTCTTGGCCACGTTGTCAGTCACGCAGACGTTCGCCCTGATCCTGAAAAGATCGCAGCTGTTGCACAGTTTCCGGTGCCGACTGATAATAAGGCTGTCCGACGATTCCTCGGGCTATGTGCGTACTATAGGCGATTCATCGCGGACTTCGCACGCATCGCATCACCGTTAACCCGCCTCGCGAGAGAAGATGTTGCCTTCCAATGGAGCAACGAAGAGGAAGATACTTTTAAGAACCTCCGCCAGCGACTACAGATGCCTCCAGTGCTTGCCCACTTTGATGAGAAAGCCCCAATGATGCTACACACTGATGCCAGCAATGTTGGTTTGGGAGCTGTGCTTGTGCAGCTGCAAGAGGGCACAGAAAGCGTAATCGCCTATGCAAGCCGAACACTAACACGCGCCGAGACTAATTACTCCACAACTGAGAAGGAATGCCTCGCCGTGGTATGGGTGGTCACAAAATTTCGCCCGTATTTATACAGCCGTCCTTTCAAAGTCATCAGCGACCACCATTCACTGTGTTGGTTGACATATCTTAAGGATCCTACCGTGAGATTAGCGCGTTGGAGTCTCATGCTGCAAGAGTATGACATGACGTTCGTACACAAGTCAGGGAACCGCCACATGGACGCCGACTGTCTGTCCCGCTCACCCATTCAATCGGCAACTTTATCCCATGAGGAGGAAACAGCATTTCTCCGTGTGCTTGACTCGAGCGCTATTGCGCAGCAACAACGTGACGACCCAGAGGTACTTGCCCTAATTAACTATCTGGACGGAAGATCCGAGAAGGCACGAACTGTTTTCGTAAGAACGCCGTCATCATTTTGCTAACAGGGTGGGGTACTATACAAAAAAGCTTCTCTTCGACAGGATCTGCGTATTTGCTAGTCATTCCAGCAGTCTTGCGCTCCGAAGTACTCGAAGCATGCTACAACGAGGTGGCTTCAGGCCACTTAGGTTACACGAGAACGTTGGCCAGAGTACGGCAGCGCTACTTCTGGCCAAGGCTGACCATAGCCGTAAAACACCAAGTTTGTACTTGCCTTGACTGCGAGCGACGGAAGTCACCACCGACTAAACCATCTGGCCTCCTGCAGCCCGTCCAGGTCCCAAGAAGACCATTCGACCAGATTGGCATGGATATTTTGGGCCCACTTCCAACTTCTACTGCTGGGAACCGCTGGGTTATTGTCGCGACTGATTACCTTATCCGTTGTGCTGAAACAAAGGCTATCAAGAGAGGTACAGCAGCGGAGGTGGCACATTTTTTTATCGAGAACATTGTCCTGTGGCATGGTGTACCGAGCGTCGTAATCACAGACAGAGGAACTGCATTTACGGCAGGTCTTTTGGATCAAGTCCTCATGCTGAATGGAACACCCCATCGCAAGACCACCGCCTACCACCCGCAAACGAACGGGCTTACAGAGCGTCTGAACAAAACAATTGAAGACATGCTTTCAATGTACGTAAACGTCGAACACAAAGATTGGGACGAAATTTTGCCATATATCACGTTTGCATACAACACGGCCAAGCAAGGAACAACCCGGATGACCCCGTTCAGCCTAACTCACGGAAGGGAAGTACGAACCATGTTAGATGCGATGCTAGCGCACAAATGTGACGACATCGAAGCAGATGCCGAGATGTTTACAGAACGAGCGGAAGAAGCAAGGCAACTATCACGCTTGCGAATCCAGCAACAACAAGAGTACGACGCGAGCCGCTACAATTCTCGCCGCAAAACAGTCGTTTACCAGATCGGCGACAGAGTATGGGTTTGGACACCCATACGGAAACGAGGACTCTCTGAAAAGCTCGTAAGGAGATACTTTGGGCCATACCTAGTACTGCGACGACTGAGTGATGTTACGTACGAGGTCGTCCCCGACAGTTCTTGTAGTACGAGGCTTCGCCAGCACCGTCCTGAACTAGTTCATGTTGTGTGCATTAAGCCTTATGAAAGGTAGTGACTGCGCAAGACACTTCTTAAAAAAAAAAAAAACTGCACTACTGGTTTAGCATCGGGGCGATGCTCATTAAGAGGGGGGCAAATGACGCGTGTGTACTGATGGACAAAAACCACGATAAGGAGATTTTGCGCACACCAGGTAGAAGGGCTCTGGCTGAGCGAAGATAAAGAAGGTGATTTTGCTGTTTGGCTGCTGAGAGTCACTGTGTCAACGTTTATCTGCCTTTGGTTCACGCTGTACCGCGACAATATAGAGGAGGCAGTAAACATGTGACAAAAAACCATATGACACAAAGAGCAGAAGATAAGTGAGATAAAAACAAAAACAAAAGCACACAAAAACGGCAAATAAAAATCTATAAGAAAACGAAACAGAAAAGCAAAGATAATATAGCTACTTGCGTGCACCGAAATCATCGAGGAACCTTAGTTCCTTCTCGGACAGGGACACGGAAGACTTGCTAATGCAAGGCACCTGTCCACGTGCCATCTGCGCGGCCTCGACAATTACTCGGGTGCGTTCATCTTTGTGCTTTTAGAGCGTCACTGTGTCAGTGAAAAGGGGCATACAATAGCACTCAGTGCAGTGCTGAGCAAGAAAACCATCTTTCCCGTTTCCAACGTTGTTAGCGTGTTCTCTCAGCCGATCGTTCGGACACCTTCTGGTCGTTCCGACATAAGCACCGCATGAAAAAAGGGGGGTCCTATAGACAACTTCCTGGGAGCATGTCGCATACCTGTTTCAATGTTGAACTCAGCATTTCGACGACTGCGTTTTCAGGGGGTTTGTAGATTTGGTGAGGCAGAATAATTTGAACGGTGCCGAGAACAGGACACAAACTCCAACTCGTTTTCCGATTTTCTTGAGCCTGTGTGATATCTAGTGCTTGTATGGAATCACGGCTATCCTTTCACGCTCTGTATCCGTGTTGCTCGGATTCTGTCGCTGCCTCTCCTCTGCCTTATTAGTCCGCCGGATAGTCGCAGCAACGGAAGCGATAAATGCCTCGGGGAAACCCGAAGCCTTAAGCCGGGAAATTTGAGCTTTGAAGCTCCCAGAGATATTGTGGGTGCACGACCTATTTAAGGCACTCCCAAGACAGGTTCGTGCTATGCCTCGCTTAACTAACTTGTTGGGAGCGGAAGAAAAAGGAAGTAGAGGTTTCTGCGGACGTGGTTCATAGCACCAACATATATGCTGTGACCTAAAAAAAACAGTCTTAAATCCAAAAAGCTTAACTTGTCATTCTCGGCAATTTCATGTGTCAACACAAGAGGCTTTAGACAATCTTCGAACACACCTATCCTTTGAGTCGCAATCGAGTTGAACATAGAATTACAATTTAGAATAACCAAGAAATCATCCACGAATCTAAATACTTTAATGACATGCGAGCCTTCTAACTTTTTCTGTAGTTTTTTGCCCATTTTTGCCAATAGAAGATCACTGAGTAGAGGTGCTATGCACGAGCCGATTGAAACACCGTTTTCTGCAGATAAATGCAATCATTTCATTGAACGAAAATAGAGGTAAGGTACAGCGAAACCCTGTCAAGAAAATGTCGCGCACTGATGCCAGTTTTTTAATGGAAGTTCAATTCCCCGGATTTCTGTGTTATCCCTTATACATTCTAAGACCTTACCGTGAGGCAGAGAGTGGTATAGGTCCTTTATGTCAATTGAAAAGCAGAAAGAATTAGATTGATTTGACTGTTTGAAAAATTCTATCAGAGCCTGCGAGTTTTTCATCAAAAATGGGTCACCATTCTTTAGGCACTTTAGATGGGTCTGAATAAACAAGCCGAGTTGCTTTTGCCACGTACCACTTTTGGTCACAATGACACGGAAGGGCATGTCAACCTTATGGGTTTTGCCAGAAAAAAACATGCTGAGCGCATTTTTGTCACTTTTGCTAATATGCTGTGCTAAATGTATCAACTGTAGTTTATGACAAATTTCCTTGGCTTGCGTTTTTACTCTATATAGACGAATGCCGGTACAGCAATTGAAAACAGAACCGATAGCTGTGACCGCCTTTTCTAGGTACAAGCAATTAGAAAAAACAGTGAAACAACCCTCCTTATCTGACGGCACGACACAAAGTTCATTGTCTCTCAGAAACTTGGTCGTCTTCCGCACCGGAAGGCTATTACTGGTAGGCTTACCCCGTAGGAGCACGTCGACGCCTTCTGAGATGCACCTGTCTAAATCCTCCGGTGAAGCGCGGCCAGCAACACAGCGCACCATTGAAAGAAGCTCGGGTGCGGACCTCGCTCGGTCGACGGCGAACTTCTCACCTAGGGCGAGGGTGTTGTGGATGTAGTCTGAGAGGACGACGTCACAGCATGAGTGGACCACACCTGATTGCCGGGGCTTGGTTGGGCGCTGCGCACGAAGGCTAGTGAGCTCACGTGGCCCCAAGCTGTTTGCAGTGTACTCGATTTGGTCGCAGTAATTCTCTCTGTTCCACTCGATTGCGACTCAAACGATAGGCGTGTTCGAAGATTGTTTAAAGGCTTTTGTGTTGACACATGAAATGCCCGAGAATGACAAGTTACGCTTTTTTGGATTTAAGACTGTTTTTCAGCTCACAGCACATCTTTTGGTGTTATGAACCACGTGCGCAGAAGCCTCTACTTTCTTTTTCTTCCGCTCACAGCAAGTTAGTTAAGCGAGGCATAACACGAACCTGTCTTGAGAATGCCTTAAATAGGTCGTGCGCCCACAATATCTCTGCGAGCTTCGAAGCTCAAGTTTCCCGGCTTCAGGCTTCGTGTTTCCCCGAGGCGTTTATCGCCTTCGTTGCTGAGACTATCCTGTGGACTAATAAGGCAGAGGGGAGGCAGCGACAGAATCCGAGCAACACGGATACAGAGGGTGAAAGGATAGCCGTGATTCCATACAAACACCAGATATCACACAGGCTCAAGAAAATCGGAAAACGAGTTGGTGTTCGCGTCCTGTTCTCGGCACCGTTCAAATTAATCAGCCTCACCAAATCTACAAACCCCTGAACACACATTCATCAACGAAATGCAGAGTTGAACATAGAAACAGGTATGCGGCATGCTCCCAGGAAGTTGTCTATAGGACCCCCCTTTCTTGCATGCGGTGCTTATGTCGGAACCACCGGAAGGTGTCTGAACGATCGGCTGAGAGAACACGCTAACAATGTTAGAAACGGGAAAGATGGTTTTCTTGCTCAGCACTGCACTGAAAGCAATTGTGTGCCCCTTTTTTAAGGACACAGCAACGCTGTACAAGCACAAAGATGAGCGCACCCGAGTCATTGTCGAGGCCGCGCAGATGGCATGCGGACTGGTACCTTGCATTAGCAAGTCCTTCGTGTCCCTGTTCGAGTAGAAACTAAGGTTCCTCGAAGGTTTCTGTGCATGCAAGTAGCTAAATTATCTTTTTTTCTGTTTCGTTTCTTTACAGATTATTCGTTGCCGTTTTGTGTGCTTTTGTTTTTGTTTTTTGTTTTTGTTTTTATCTCACTCATGTTCTGCTCTTTGTGCCATATGGTTTTTTGTCACATGGTTACTGTCTCCTCTATATATTTTCGCGCTCTGCGCAATAAACTCAGTTGGAAGTTAGCACTCGTGTCCTTCGTGTCCTTCTCGTCTCTGTGTCGTCGTTTTGTTCTCGCGCTATAACTATCGTCATGCCATACCAACTAGCCCAAGTTGCCACACTTTTAAGAAGCGTAACGTTCGCTATAAGCTCGAACACTGCTACAGTTTAGGAACACCAGCCACCTCACTTCCGTATTGCCGATGACGACGTCATACTGCCGCCACGAAGTTGTTCTCTTGTATCCGTGCACTGTGACATCTTACAAAATGGTACTGGTATCGCTGAACACATCAATGAGCTCGCATTCACTAGCAGCATTTCTGTTGCCAGTGCTGTCATCACTGTTATTGACGGATGCACTGAACTCTTTTTGACAAACTTCAGCAGAGAATGCCGACACGTAAATAAAGGCAAGGCTATTGCCTATTTCTACCAACTCTCTGAAACGGAGGATTGTCATTTAGTGGAGGAAGCAGCGGCGTACCATGATCACTACACCGACACCTGTCCACGTTGGTCCAACGTTATCTCCTATTGAGCGTTATCTCCCATCCACATCAAAAGTTGGTCTAACGGCACTGACGAAACACTGCATCATCACGGATTCCCACGCCAGACCCGAGCGGCAAAATCCTTATCGAGTCACCCCAAAGGAGCGTGAGGCAATTCAAAAACAGGTGAAAGCGATGCTAGAAGATGGTGTTATTCGGCCATCTAACAATAGTCATTGGGCATCACCTGTAGCACTCGTAAAAAAGAAGGACGGTATATATAGCTTGCGTTTCTGCGTCGACTACCGGAAGCTCAATCAGATCGCAAAGAAAGACGTCTACCCTTTACCACGTAGTGATGATTCATTGGATAGACTACAAAACACAGGCTACTTTTCGTCCATGGACTTGAAAAGCGGCTACTGGCAAATTGAAGTGGATGAGAGAAATCGTGAGAAGGTCGCCTTCGTTACGCCCGATGGACTTTATGGAATTTTGGTACTTCCTTCTGGTTTGTGGTCAGCGCCAGCAACATTCCAGCGTCAAATGGACACGGTTCGGTCGGGACTTAAGTGGCAAACCGACCTGGTGTACCTCGACGACGTGATTGTCTTTTCGGCGACGTTCGAGGAACACTTACGAGGGCTCGAGACAGTTTTTGAAGTAATGCGCTTGGCCGGTCATACTTTAAAACCTGAAAAGTGCCACTTCGGCTTTCACGAACTTCAATTCCTCAATCACATTGTGAGCAGCCAAGAGATCCGACCCAACCCGGATAAAATTTCCGCCGTGGCGAACTTCCCGACGCCATCAGACAAAAAATCAGTGCGACGTTTTTTGAGACTTTGTGCCTAATACCGGGGGTTTACTGCCAATTTTTCGCGCATCGCATGACCATTGACACAGCTTACTCGGGAAGATATCTCCTTCAGATGGGGCGAAGACCAACAGCAGGCGTTTCACGAGCTTCGTCAGCGTATGCAAACACCCTCCGTGCTGGCTCACTTCGATGAAGACGCGCCAACAATACTTCATACAGACGCTAGTAATATGGGTCTTGAACAGTGCTCGTACAATCGAAGGACAACAATGAAAAGGTGATCGCCTATGCCAGGAGGATGCTGTCCCCAGCGGAAGCTAACTACACTACGACGGAGAAAGAGTGTCTTGCAATGGTATGGACAGTCCTGAAGTTTCGTCCTTATCTGTACGGCCGCCCTTTCACCGTCATTAGTGATCACCACTCTCTCTGTTGGTTAGTCGACTTGAAAGATCCGTCTGGCCGTCTAGCATGATGGAGTCTTCGACTCCAAGAATTTGACTCCGCTGTTGCCTACGAATTGGGAAAACGACACAATGATGCCGACTGGCTTTCTTGGTCTCCTGTTGAGACGGCATACCTGGTCAACGACGCCGACGACACGGCTTTTCTGGGTAATGTGGACACTGCCGCCTCTTCTTAACAGCAGCGTGACGATGCTGAACTGCTACCACTAATAAATTACCTACAAGGGCGAACGAATAGCGTGCCGAAGTTATTTGCGAGAGGACTGCCGTCATACTGCTTGCGACATGACGTTCTTCATAAGAACTTTTCATCCACTGGCAGCAGCTACTTGCTCGTTGTTCCTTCTTCGCTTCGTCGTGAGGTACGGCAAACCTTTCCCGACGAACCTACCGCTGGTAACTTGGATTACGGAAGAACATATTGGCGACGATAAGGCAGAATTACTGCCAAGACTATTACTGGCCAAGACTAGCTGAAGTTGTCAAAACTTACGTGCAGGCATGTCTAGATTGCCAGCGTCACAAGCCACCATCCATCAAACCAGCTGGCCTGCTGCAGCCTGTCCAAGTGCCGGCGACGCCGTTCGCACAAAATGGCATGAATTTTTTGGGCCTCTTCCCAAAGTCTGCCACTGGAAACAGATAGATAATCGGTGCCAGGGATTACCTGACCTGGTACGCGGAGAAAGGCACTCTGCCGTTGTCCTAGCGCCGCCGACATTCACCAGAAATTGTCCACATGTTTCGGATGAAGCCTTACTTTAGGTGACTAACTGCGCAGTTTTGGTTTCGCCTTGCTTCTCGAACGTTTAATATCAGGGGATGTTTCTTTAAAGGGGGAATAATGCCACGCGTATGTGCCAGTGGTGGCGACAACGAAGTAGGGCGAGTGTCTTTGGCTGAGGGCAAAAGACAAAGAAGTCGTTGCAGTATTTTTCCTGCTATCGATAAAGCGTACTTGTTAGGCGCTTTGTGTGCTCGTCGATCCCGCGTCGTCCAATATGGTCGCAGCCGGATGACCCACACTTCAGCGAGCGATACTCGTGTGCCCATATCGTGGCACACATGACGAAGAATGATTTGAAGGTGCTTCATCTGGCTAAGTAGGAAGACTAACTAAGTAACATATCACCATTACTTTATGTTTCATACCATGAACTTACCGTATTTCCAGAAGAAAACAGCCTGTAATGGTGATTGTCCGGTCAATTGGCGCCGTCAGTGGCTTGCAGTCAGCGAATTAAACACAAAGTTCAAAGCTGCAAGTGTATTGCAGATTGAAAAAATGAACCGTAATGAGGCTGCGAATGGCACACAGACGCTATACAAGCGAGTATCGCACCACGTTCGCTCATAATCAGCACAAATGTTTCGCTATTCCAGCTCGTCTGTCTGATGGCGTTGGCAGTGCCGCCCGGCGCGTCTGGCCTCCCTCTCGCTGGCGCCCGTTGCTCCTACGCGAGCCACCGTAGCACACCCAACCTTGCAAGCGCGGCTTCAACCCAAAAGTGAATACGACTGCGTAAATAAAGGTTCTTCAAAACAAAACGCTTATAAGCGTATCTCACTCACACGTATTTTATTCTAAAATAAAAGTTCACTTACCTTGACAGCACAACCAAACGGCGAAAAAAAAAGTCATAAAGTGGTAGAACGAATGTTCGCTTTGTTGTCTGCTTGCCAAGTTTAGCGGCCATTGGTTACTTCTTACGCTTCGTAAACGTGTACGTCATTGCAGAAGGTCCCAGTGGTAAATAAAACGCGTTTATGCACAATGGTAAAAATAAATAGCTTATTCTGTGCTCTTTTATTGAGAAATCAATCATTTTACCGTGAACCCATACGCGTCTTTGAGGTATACTAATCTGAGTCAAGTTCGAAGCTTACATATACCGTCATTGTCTTGCATCCAGCAGATCAGCGGCGCCAGATTTCCCTCTAGGTAAGTTTGTTACCACCCACACAAAACTACCCAAAAAAGCAAATTTTGCGTCATAATATAGTTGACTGGTTGGCGCGCAGTTCTCCTCAATAAAAGTTGATATATAAACAGGCTGATCTCGTCATGTTCTGCTGATCAATTTCTCTGGCTTCACCAATCACGGTTATGGCTTTGCGGTCACTATCCTCGCAGTCACTTCTAGATCGGTCCAGCTATTTTAGTCGTCAAGCACTGCCAGGACATTATCTCTGCATGTACGTGGCATGTTTGCGTGCGTGACCATGGGAGGCTAGAAAAACGTGTCCTTCTCGTCCAGATGAAGCAGTAGGCCGTTTTTGAGACAGCTGCAGTTAGCGGATAGACACCTCAGAAAAACCAACATTCACAATTGCAGCAAAGTGGCACTTGGGATACCAACAAAAGCTGCACCTGGGCACACACTAATAGAAACAGCAGCTTCATCTACTTTGGCGAGACGAAAAATTTAAAAAAATAAAAGTCAATACCACTTAGCCCTCCTATATATGAAGGCGCATGTTTATTTCTTGCGTCATTGTGGAGGTCCTCTTCCCACCTGCAACCCCGTGTTTATTGCCCCCCACCCCTGAAATGCAGCGTAACCAGCGAAACACCGGGTACGAGCGAACGCGGTTCGCACACAAGGGAAGTTTTCAGGATGAATGGATAGATGGATAGATTGATATGTTTGTACCGTTTAGATCGGGTGGCGGCTAACGCCACATAGCTGTAATACTTAGTGAGCCCAAAAATAAATTAATGTTTTTTCTCTTTAAAATATGAAGTTGAGGACTGGTGGCTTGCAGTGAAGGATTTAAGGTTCACTCGTGCCTTGACTTTTGCCACCAATCAGATAACCTCGTTCTATTTAAATCTACCCACCTAAAGTCTATTTTTGCCCTTCCTTTCCGTAAACCCCAGGGCTTTGAAAAACTCTGTGCCACCATCCTGAACTATAGGGTGAAGCCCTTTACAGAACGTTATCAAGTGTTCGGCAGTTTTCTCTTCCTCTCCACACGCACTGCATACCGTGTCTCCCCCTGCATATTTAACCCGATATGTCTTAGTTCGCAATACTCCCGCCCTGGCCTCGAACAGTAGAGAACTACCCCGAGTATTATCATAGATCCTTTTCTTGGCAATTTCCTGCTTAAGAGGTCAAAAGATCTCTAGTGCGGACTTCCTAATCATGCCCAATTTGAATATATCATTCTTAGCCTCCTTCACCTTCTTCTTAGCCGATAGTTCTTTTTGGTTCGGCCCGCTGCTGTTTTCTAAGTATTTGCCCGTCATATTTCTGGTTCAATTCCTCCACTTTGTATCGACATTCTTCATGTACAATTAGCTGAAAACCTTCCTAGCCTAACGCTCTTCCTTCATTTCTCTCAATCACTTCTCAAATTTTATCTTGCTGTTAGCTTCCCTGCCCTCAAATGATGTCCATCCCATATCACCTTGTACTCCCTGATTTGATGTATTCCCGTGAGCTCCTAAGGCAAGCTTACCTATTCCACGTTGCTTAATTTTTAATCTTGCTTGAACTTCTGATCTCATGCACAAGACCGCATTGCCGAACGTCAGACCATGACTCCTTTCCATATTTCTCTCACAACAGCATACCTATTGTAATACCAAAGTGCCCTGTTGTTCATCACCGCTGCATTCCTGGTTGATTTAAACGTCACGTATATTTCCTGTTTTCTTAGGTACTCGGCCCCATTGCTTATTGATACGCCCAGATATTTGTATTTATCTGTTATTTATAGCGTGACCTGATGTATTCTAGGCTCACTAGCTTCGATATCATTAAAAATCATGACTGCTGATTTTTTCTTACTCAATTTGAAATGTAACCTATCTCCCTCATTACCGCAGATCTCCATCAATCTCTGCAAATCTTCCTTGTTGTCGGCTATTAGCACTATATCATCTGCATACATCAATGCTGGTAGTGCCTGTTCAATGAGTTTTCCTTCTTTGACGAAAGAAACGTTAAAGCCCAGTCCGCGTCCGTCCAATTTGGCTTCTAATACTTGTGCGTACATCATGAATAATGAGGGTGACACAAAACACCCCTGCCTAAGCCCCCGTTTTACTTCTGCAGGCTTGGATACCTCTTTTTCTCACTTTATGACTGCCTTGTGACTTTTATAGATATCCTTTAAAAGATTAGTGATTCCATCTTCCACGCCTAGTGTGACCAGTATTCCCCACAAGTCCTCTTGAACCACGCTATCGTACGCTCCCTTGATATCTAAAAATGCTAGCCATAGGGCCCTGTGTTCCTTTTCCGCTATTTCGATGCACTGCGTCTGTAAGAAGAGATTGTCTTCCAACCTCCTGTGTTTCCTAAACCTATTCTGCAGTTCCCCCAGCACCCCCTCATCCTTTATCCATGCCTGCAGTCTTTCCTCCATAATCTGCATCGCCAGCCTGTAGGCTACCAATGTCACAGTTATAGGATGGTAGTTGTTTATGTCAGCTTTGTACTCCTTTCATTTATAGATCATCGTATCCTGCTAAGTTTCCATTCATCGGGAACTTAACCATAGATTATTATCTTGCTCACTGCCTCTCTCAAAGTCCGCTTAGACTTCGACCTAATGTCTTCATCAGCAATATTGGAATGCCATCTGGGCCTGTTGATGTACTACCCTTTTCTCAGCCCTTTGCCACCCTCGTTGTGAAGATAGTGTCATTGCGCCATTTTATTCATCCTTGTCTATTGTGGTGCATAAAGCACTTCTTTGGTGAAATTTGATGTCACCCTTGTTCTTACATATTCAATAGCTCCGTCCCCATCTAGCCTAGAACTGTCGATATAAACCTCCACTCTATGCTCGTATCATTTCATAGGAAGTTTAGATGGTTCCGAAATTTCCCAGCTGCCTTTCTATCTTTTTATGTACTTCTACCAGCCATTGAGCCCCCTTTCTTCTAATCTTTTCATTAAACAGATAAATGCATCCCGTCTACAGCTTAGACAGATTTACCATTTTCTTTCAACATCATCTTTCGGTTCATCCCGCTGCTTAGCATGTCTGTGTTCTCTAGAGATATCCCGACGTTTTGCTATGGCACGCTTAACGTCCTCATCCCACAATGTCTTGGGTTTGTGTCTTCTTTTCCGGGGTGAATTTTTACGTGCCTTAGCAAGCTATAGCTCAAAGAGTTTAATTAGATTCGTGTTGACCACACTGTTTTATTGTCCTCAGTGATTACTTTCTCAATTTGTTTAGTAGCTATTTCTATTTGCCTTCTGCAAAAAAATTTCCTGTAGTTGCTCATCTTGTCTCCTTCCGACTTTCACTGCTCTTCCAAAACTTAGCTTGATACGTTTGTGATCACTACGCAGACTTCTGGAGTCACTTTCATCTATGTGAATTCCCCTGAGCATATCATACATCTTATGTGACATCAGTGCGTAATCTATCGTCGACTGCAGCCTTCCTACCTCCCATGTTATTTGCCCTTCACCCTTCTAGGTACTGTTGCAAATGATCAAATCATGCCTTTCACACATATCCATGATCATTTTGCCTGTTGAGTCGGTATACTTATCCATATCTTCTATGAGCGCATTCATATCTCCTAGTATAATTATCTCGCATTCTCCTCCTAACTCCTCAATGTCCTTTGATGTACACGCTATTATTGCCTGGTTTTCCTCTCTGGTGTTTGCTCCTGTCTACAAGTACACCAAACCAAGGAGTTTCATTTGCCCTGCCACTTTTCCTTTCAGCCATAAATGTTCCTTGCACTCCTGCTTGACCCTTTGGCGGTCTGTACTTTTATAAATGAATGCCCCAATACCATCTCCCTTTCTGCTGCCTTCTGTTTTATTACAATATTCCCACGCGTCGTCCGGATTGTTAGGAGGTTGTTCAATGACCCTAAGATGTGTCTCTACAAAACCGTATACCATCATCCTCTCCTCCCTTAACTGTTCTTCTATCTCTTCCCGCTTCAGCCTGTGCCTGCCAACCTGCATGTTAATATACCCTATGTCCTAATTGGATCGGCACTCGTGGCTACGTGTATTTCTGCCCCGGACTCTACCAATCTTAGATACTGGTGCCACTTTGGAATCGTATCTGTCGTTATCACCTGTCAAAGAGTCTCCCTGGTTGTTTTCATTGTTACTATCTATCCTGCACCCCAAAGGGACCGTGTGCCCCCCCCCCCCCCAAGAAAAAAAGCTTGTGCGCGTCCTGCAAGTCGTCAACCCACCTCATGATCTAGCCGCCCATCGAAGTGAATTCTGTCTCGTTGAAAACTACCCCACCTATGCACCTTTCTTTTTAGTTCCACCACCTCAAAGCCTTTCTCTCGACTCATCCACCATATCTCTTAGTTTGCATTTCAACCGCTCTTTGCAGGTTGCCGTCACGCACCGGTACATCCGGTATCGTGCATATCACTACTTGTGCCTGAGGAGAAGTGGCGCGCATGTCATCGACTCCTTTCACCAGTGTGGTCACTTGTGCTGCTGTATCTTCATTTAAGACATCGTTTAAACCGCCTGAAATTATCACGAGGTTTCGTCTATCAGCTGTAGTTTTGAGTTTTGCGCTCACTTGCCTTATGACTGCTTCCAGCTTGAGTCCTGGGAGCGTCCCTACTGCAACCCTCTTTTTACCTTTTACCCTCTCTTTGATTGCTTCTGCGCATCGATTTAAATTCAAGTCTCCGGTGATTATCACTTGCTTTGACTTTTCAGCGGGAGCGTCCTGCACCTGTTGGTTACTTGCACCTGTGACGCCGGCTGCTTTGTCCTCTCTCAGCCCCATCACTACTTCGCTGAAGCTGGGCCTTGCGACAATTGAACCGGGTGAACCTGTTTTCTCCAAAGTTGCCTGTTTTTTGTTCTCCGCCATTCTGGTTGCCGGTGCCCTACTGTTCTCTCTGTCGGCCGCTCCATTGTTCACCTTGGCTAGTGCTTTCTCGGCGGACTTCAGGCTTTCTTGCTTTGCCCTCGTTTTTTGTTACTCTGTCGCCAACGCAGTCTCCAGCTCGGTGATTGATTGATTGATTGATTTGTGGGGTTTAACGTCCCAAAATCACCATATAATTATGAGAGACGCCGTAGTGGAGGACTCCGGAAATTTCGACCACCTGGGGTTCTTTAACGTGCGCCCAAATCTGAGCACACGGGCCTACGACATTTCCGCCTCCATCGGAAATGCAGCCGCCGCAGCCGGGATTTGAACCCGCGACCTGCGGGTCAGCAGCCGAGTACCTTAGCCACTAGACCACCGCGGCGGGGCACCAGCTCGGTGATTCTCAACAACAGTTAACTCTGGGCAACAATTGTTTTCTCCACTTTTTCTTCGACTTCACATTGCCTACACTTTGCGTCAGCCTCCTCTCCATTTTTTCTGCACTTGGGTCTATTTTCAAACTCACCCGACATCCTGAACACCTTACAGTCTTTTTACACATGTCTTTGTGACCCCTACTGTCCTTGTGACTTGTCTCACTCGATAATTACACAACCCGATCCCTGCCCTACGAAAAAGAGAAAGTATGAGCTCTACCACAAAAATTTGCGTGTGCAGTGTACGTGCACCTCACCCACGGGGTTGCAAGAGAAAAAACACAAAGAAACAAACACACACACATGCAAACTAGTCAATACCTGGTGATTGATCCCGGAAGAGCCGTACAATGTAATAAGTCCTGCAAATATTTTAACTGCTGCCTTATTATTTATAAAGGCAAGCTCAAAACATGCATAATCCCTCATCTCCGCAGTCGATAGGGAGCGCTGAAAACACGTCCATTCGCCGTGCCAGTTCGAACTGAAGAAACTGGTGGCTGCGCCCCTGGCGGGAGCTCGATCTGGAGACCCGGGGAGGGCCATGGTGGCACAGTGGAGGGATACGGTAGTGAGCCCACTGGCACGTTTTAGTACACTGTAGTTGCGCTGATCTTTTCCTTTTTCGCTCGTGCCGTTTTTCGTGGGGGCTGCGCGTAGCTCGCGCAGAGAACATAGCACGTGCTTTGTTTTCGGCGATGTTTTTTGACGCTATGTCTTCAGGTTGCGCCTGTAAGTGTTGCAACTGGAATACAAATAGGTATGCTTTTTTTACGATATGCAAAGTAAATGGGATAGCCTTTGTACGAAGTAGTCACTGCACTACATCGACTGAAAGAACTTAATTCTCTCAAAGATTATTACTTTTGCGAATTTCGGCGCATTTTGTATTGCTCATACGAATCACCGAATCTCGTGCGTATATGAGTATTCTTCCTGCATGATAGATATAGTTTTTGGCGGCTAACTGTGTGTAGCATCAAAGTAGAATTCTCCTGAATGTGCTGAATATTCTGCCAAGACCCCATCAAATCACACGTAGACAACTGTTATTAGGCCTCATACGAGCTACAGAAACTGCTTTCGGGAGCGTACAGTTACCTGCTATGGCACAGCTTCTCGGTTGCGCCTATCGTTATCATAACATCTGTAGAAACCTAATGCGAAAAAAATAAGTGAATGAACGAACATATCGGGGTGACATTGGCGATGGTCACCAAATGGAGGTTCTTTTTTTATGGAGGGGGCAGGTATCCACATGTAAAAAAAAATACAAACGTGCGATCTGGTGCTAAAACATAAAAACAGACACTTCCAAAAAAATTGTTGAGAAAATACATTAACTGTCTGATTGCGAAATTGAGCCGTTATGTCACGCGGCGTAGGTTTCGTTACGTGACGGCACTGTGACGTCATTATGACCCCAGAAATTCTGCGACATGTGATGAATTTCCGTCATGGGGTGATGTCATCATGTCACGATACTTTTTCTCCTGATGAATCTAAGGCTTTCTTGTAAACGACAAGCACGCCCATAATATTTCTCATCAGGAGCATCAGTTGGGGAAGTAGCGTTCATTATTTATTTTCTAGTTTGGATGCGAGCACGTGTATGACTGGGGGTTGATTATTATTTTGTGGTCACGGGGTCTTACTCACTTGCTGGTGATATAAACTTTGAGGCAGAGGCCTCAAATACTCGCCCCATTTTCTCTGGTTTTCGGTGACCTTTTTTATCGATGTAACAGAAGCCCAAATTATAACATCGATCCGTTTGGCCACGAAGATTTAGCAGTAAGTTACGATTACGATTGGTATGTAATATATGCCATAGAAGTTCCGTATCAACAATTTTTAGCGCTGCAGCGTGTTAGCCGCTTGTAATTTTGTAAACAAAATAATAAATCGTGCCTAAATGATCAGCTGCTTTCTGTAAATTGTTGCCGTTTTTTTAACTGGTGCAAGCGCTAATACAGATGACTTCGAACGACGACGACGCCAATAACACACCTGTGCTGGCCAGCTTAATAAAGCCTAACAACCGCTTACCGTCCTCGGCCGAACGCCGCCAAGTCCTCAATGGCCCTTTGCCGGCTAGCCGTCATCGGTGTGACGCCGGCAATCTGACATGGGACCCACGTGCGGAAAGTAGCGCTAGCGCGGTCTGTCCACATGGGAGCAATAATTCTATCGATTTTGGGCCTAGATCAGTTCAATGCTTGCGTGCTGCCTGGGTGTGTATTGTTGACACCTGACTTTCTGTGTACCGGCCACAAGTTAGGCCAAATAAACAGTTTCATCTGGGACATAAAGACTCCTGTCTTCGCGAACGCTATGAGCACGTGGCATATGGTTGGGGTGCTGGTTCGTTGATGTTCCGGGTGCCATCGAAAATCTGCGATCTAAACTCAAGCCAACAAATCACTAATGACTTCATGGATCATCTAGCTAGCCTCCAACGACAAGGACTGCACTCATGTATGAACGGGTCCCCTTACTCGACTGGACATGGTAGACCCAGACCACGACCAGCATATCAGGGACGATTGATTGATTTGTGGGGTTTAACGTCCCAAAACCACCATATGATTATGAGAGACGCCGTAGTGGAGGGCTCCGGAAATTTTGACCACCTGGGGTTCTTTAACGTGCACCCAAATCTGAGTACACGGGCCTACAACATTTCCGCCTCCATCGGAAATGCAGCCGCCGCAGCCGGGAATCGAACCCGCGACCTGCGGGTCAGCAGCCGAGTACCTTAGCCACTAGACCACCGCGGCGGGGCCAGCATATCAGGGACGATGACAGCACCTGTGCTGCTACACAAATTCAGGGGCCGCCCGTCTTTGTGGCGGGATCGCAATTCCCCTTGTTTTCAGGACTAAAACACGTTGGTGGGCTAATTGGTATGTATACATAAATATTGAGTAAGCACGAACAGACTAAAGCGTACAGTAAAACTTGAGGAACTGAATTTTCTTATGCATGCTTGTCTGTTCGCACTTGCTCACAACTTATGTTTACATGATCAGAGCTGCGACACTGATGCTATATCAGCTGACGGCCTCGAAAGCGCCCTCAACGTGACCTTCATCGTACACTGCGGCGCCGTCGATGAGACCCTGACGCTTTCCTTGCAATAACTACGTGCTTTTGGGTCATGGAGAAAGGCCAGCTTATTGAAATATCAAAACAAATAGCTGAACTTATTAATGTATTTCAACAGAAACTGCAGAAATACGAGCGAGAACTTTCACGCATAGTTTCACTCTCTTACCAGCATTGCGATCAAAAGCCACGGCGTGCTCGGTGGCCGTCCGGGAGATTTCTTGGCCCTGTACATAGGGACACAACTAAAACAATTCATAACAGCATTCAGCAAAAGTTAATCGCAAGCGTTAGTTGACCCTCGCTAGGCTGCTCGTTTGACTAAGTTCCCGCCACAAGCAGACAATGCGCACAAAACAGCAGTGGTTGGAGCTGCGTGGTGAAGAGCGCAGTCCATGCGCTTACGTCACATGTGAGAGCGCGCCTCTCCAGCGTTTTGAGGACTTGGCTTCAAGCATACCCTCTGATCAATTTAAAGATTAGAAGAAAGGGGGTTCGATGGCTGGCAGAAGTACATAAAAAGGCTAGAAAGGTAGCTGCGAAATTTTGGAACCATCCAAACTCCCTAAGAAACGAGACGAGCCTATAGCTGAGGTTTATAACTACAGCTCAAGGTGCTAGGCTAGAAGGAGACGAGCTATTGAATATATAGGAACAAGGGTGACACAAAAATTTCAACAGTCTTATGCACCACAATAGACAAGGAAGAATTACGTGGTGCAATGGCTCCATTTTCACAACGAGAGTGGAAAAGGGCTGAGAAGAGGGTTCCTAGCAGTACATTAACAGGCCCAGATGGCATTTCAGTTATGCTGATAAAGACATTGGGTCCGATGTCTAAGCATACTCTGAGAGAAGCAGCGAGCAAAATAATAATCGATGGTGAAGTCCCTGATGGATGGAAACTTAGCAGGATGAGCATGATCTATGAAAGAAAGGGGGACAAAGCTGACATAAACAACTACCGTCCTATAACAGTGACATCAGTGGTCTACAGGCTGGCGATGCGGATTATAAAAGACAGACTGCAGGTATGGACAGAGGATGAGGGGGTGCTGGAGGAACTGCAGAATGGGTTTCGGAAACACAGGAGGTTGGAAGACAATCTGTTCTCACTGACGCAGTGCATCGAAATAGCTGAAAAGGAACACAGGACCCTGTGGCTAGCATTTTTGGATATCAAGGGAGCGTACGATAGCGTGGTTCAAGACGACTTGTGGGGAATACTGGTCACACTAGGCGTGGAAGATGGAATCACTAATCTTTTAAAGGATATCTCTAAAAGTAACAAGGCAGTCATAAAGTGAGAAATACAGGTGTCCAAGCTTGCAGAAGTAAAACGGGGGCTTAGGCAGGGGTGTCCTGTGCCACCCTTGTTATTCATGATGTACGCACAAGGAATAGAAGCCAAATTAAGGGAAGTGGACTTGGCTTCAACCTCTCTTTCGTCAAACAAGGAAAACTCATTGAACAGGTACTACCAGCATTGATTTATGCAAATAATATAGTGCTAATGGCCGACAACAATGAAGATTTGCAGAGATTGATTGACATCTGTGGTAATGAGGGAGATAGGTTAGATTTCTGATTCAGTAATCAATAATCAGCAGTCATGATTTTTAATGATAATGAAGGTAGTGAGCTTAGAATACAGGAGGTCACGAGAAAGATAACAGATAAATACAAATATCTGTGCGTATGAATAAGCAATGGAACCGAGTACCTAAGCGAACACGAAATATACGTGACGACTAAAGGTAACAGAAATGCAGCAGTAATCAAAAACAGGGCACTGTGGAATTTTACTAGGTATGCTGTTGTGATAGGAATATGGAAAGGAGTCATGGTTCCTAACCTGACGTTCGGCAATGTGGTCTTGTGCATGAGATTAGAAGTTCAAGCAAGATTAGAAATTAGGCAACGTTGAATAGGTAGGCTTGCCTTAGGAGCTCACGGGAATACACCAAATGAGGGAGTACAAGGTGATGTAGCATGGACATCATTTGAGGGCAGGGAAGTTAGTAGCAAGATAAAATGAGAAACGATTGAGAGAAATAAGAGAAGAGTGTTTCTCTAGTAAGGTATTCAGCTACTTGTGTGTGAAGAATTTTGATTCAAAATGGAGGAAGCGAACCAGAAAATTGACTGGTAAATACTTAGAAAACAGCAGGGGACCAAACCAAAAAGAGTTATCGGTTAAGAAGAAGCTGAAGGACGCTGAGACCAATATGTGGAGAATTGGCATGACTAAGAAGTATGCACTAGAGATATATCAAACGTTTGTGCAGGAAATTGCCAAAGAAAGGATCTATGATAATACTTGGGGTAGTTCTCTACTGTTTGAGGCCAGGACAGGAGTATTGCGAACCAAGACATGTCGGGCCAAACACGAAGGGTATGCAGTGCGTATGGAGAGGAGGAGGAACCTGTCAAACACTTGATAATGTTCTGTAAAGGGCTTCACCCTATAGCTCAAGATGATAGCGCAGAGTTTTTCAAAGCGTTGGGGTTCAGGAACAAGGAGGAAAAATAGACTTTAGGCGTGTAGAATTAACTAAATGGAGGTTATCTGATTGGTCGCTAATGTCACGGCACGAGTGAAAATTAAACCTTTCACTGCAAAGTACGACTCCTCAACCTCACTATTTAAAGGAAAAAAAAATCTTTTTTTTTGGTTCACTAATGTTGAATTCCAATGACGGAGTCGGTGCAGCCGACCGACTTCGCGAGCGAGCACTCGACTCTGGCTTAAAGCAAATCCTCCAAATCCGCCATTGGAACACAACCCGCCCTGCTGGAGCAAGGCGGAAGCTGCCGCGTTGCCCAGGATACCTTGCGCGTGGTCTCTTCCGCTGTCTGTTTCCCAGGTGGTTTACCAGCATCGCCGCATCGTTCGTTTGCTTGTTCAGCGCTATTCACCTGTGTGGATTGGATATCACGCCAAGCGTGCAACAGCTATTGTCCACGATGTCTGTGACGGTGACCACACAGTATACGGAGCAACATGGTAAGTGTCTCCTCCATTTCAACACTGCGCTGTAATTGTAAGTTGAATGCAACACACGTTTTGCGTGGAGCGATTGTCTGCACGCACTATGTTCATGTTGCAACGTTGCTTTACAGCTGATGCGATCATGTCACTGAAACGCATCGCATGCGTCATACCGTTGTTCGTTTGCCTGTGTCTGTGGAGAACGAAAACCTTCGCCGCATTCATTGCACAAACACCGCTGTAAATATACAGCCAAAAGTAAACGTGTGCGCGACGCTGCTGTTCTTGCACGGAATGGCGTCATTAGTAAGAAGCGACTTCCTGTCACTTTAGAATATAGCCACACGAATAGAAACGAACCGCGTCGCTACAAGCGTGTTTGGTATAAGGGCAATTTGAGCGATCGTTCAAAACAATTTTTTTCTGCCCCCTACTCCACTCCCGCGGCGAGTCTCCCGATTTCAGAAGTCCCTAGGTTGGCAGGTACGCATTTGCAGCGAGATACCTCCAAAGTAACGCTTTTACCGTACAAGCACAACGCAGCGCGAGCGTTTCAGTAGTGCACTACTATGTGGCAAGTTTCAGTGCACTCGCTTTTCAGTGGAAGCGGCGCAGAAGCAGTTGTCTGCCTTTATATGTCTCGAAGAAACTATAAGCCAGTGTTACGCGCCCGAGAATTTGACTCCCAGGAAATTTTAGCTGCAGAGTTTTCAGCGTGAGTGCATGTTCTGCTATCTAATGGGTTGGCAATGTTACCAAGGTCAGGACATTGAGCACATCCAAATTAGGAATCGGTCTCAGTCCACAGAAATTACGTTGATTTTCCTGGAGTGTCACTGCCTGTTTCAGGCCTGAAAGATCGTGCTTTATTTTGATTAGGAGTCAGCTGATCAGAAACTCTGTGCATCATTATGAGAGTGTGTAATTCATTCAAGAATGTGCACAATGTGTTGAGCTACTGTTGAAGAACTTGCATACCACCATGTATGCTTAGGTGAAATTGTTATTCAAAATTTTATGTCGTGATGAGATAGCATAGCAAACATAGAGTTGCTGTTTTGTGAAGCTGTGTTAGGAAGCCTCACATGACTTAGCCCAATTGCACACATAGTTGCATGAAATTCACATGGTGTTTCAATGTACAGCAATTTGTGTCACAGAACACAAATCGTTGGTCGTTATGTCGCTTCATGTATGCCAGCTGTATGAATGACAATGCATTTCGTTTTTCCATTCACAGTGCCGAAACATAGCCAAAAGAGCAAGCAACGCAGTGAGTCCATTTATTCATTTATTTAGAGAATACGGCAGGCCCATTTAGAGGCCCTAGCAGGAGAGGATACAAATGCATTCAAGTAATAAGTTATACATGATATACACAGTTAGATCAGTGCAAAGAACACCAAGGACTGTAACGACTAAAATCAAAGTAGAAAAACTGATATCAAGACAAACTAAAGCAGGTTGGCGCTTACATATGCCTATAAGCTCTACATTAATACCGACACAGCAGAATACCACAACTCTCTAACACCTGTGTCGGGTGATGTGCAACTGGTAACGTGTGTACAAATGTCTCATGCACTTTTTCTTTTCAGGTACAGGCTGTGAGTGGACGGCGGGAAAAACAAAGCTGTTACTCGACTACTACCAGCAGTATTTTTCCCAAATAGGGCCAACGAAGAAATTCAAAAATAAAAATGCAATGTTTGCCAAAATAGCGGCCAACATCACAGAGGCTGTCGGGGTCCCTAAAACAGGGGACCAGTGCTGCAACCGCTACAAAACAGTGATGCGACGAAAAAGAAGTGCTGCAGCACATAACAACAAACCGGGAAATTCTCCTTGCGACGTTCCCTTTGAAGACGACATAGCCAAAATACGTTGGCTAGATGACAGCCTTGAGCTAGAAGAGCTCAGGCACAGCTATGGAATAGTCTCTATTAAAAGACCGCCCAGCGAATCGTCGACGAGCCAATCGTCGGCAAGCCAAGCATCGAGGAGCCAGGAGCTGACAAGCCAAGGTTCAACTAGCCAGGAGTTGACCAGCACAACGAAGGAACCTGAGCCCAAAAAGCCGAAGCTCTCGGCTTCTAGAATGCTGGAAATGATTCACTTTTTTGATGAAATGAGCAAAATTCAGGAATAAAAAGAAAAAAAAATGAACTGAACCCGAAAATGAAAGAAGGAAGCGTCATGAAGAGAGGCAAGAACAGAAGGAGCGCATTCGGCAAGAAAAAGCAAAACAGCATGAAGAAAAAAATGAAGCTTTTGAGCCGATTTCTTGGCTTACACAATGAATGATTTCAGTGGTTTCAAAAACTACTAGCATGTAGAAATAAAATGTGCAGTGCAAAACATGTGCTTGTTCATATAAAGGGGGCTGCGCATTGGTGCACACACACAGCCTCCCAACTACTGTATGGAACTAAAGGGCTAGTTCAGACAAAACAGAGAATTATGGTGTTATTTCCCATAATCACTTCGCAGGAGCCTAGTCATGACCTTTGCACGCTTAATTTCGCTAAGCTTGTGCAAAGCTCGCTCCTCATCAGCTTTATCACTGTGGTTATCAGTGCAGTTCTCCCACTGAATAGCATTGGGTGCTCCATCATCATCATTATCATCATCTGGCTCTTCATCACCGTAATTGATGAACTAGTTATGAAGGATACAGCAGCTTATGATAAACTTATTGAGCCAGTGGATAGTGTGCTACTCCAGGTACATGAGCTGCCTGAAGCGCTTTTTGAGTGTACTGAATGCATTTTCAATGAGCACTCGTGTGCCTGAAAACTTAAAATTGAAGCCTTTTTGTTGCTTATTCATTGCACCGTAATCCCTATATGGTGTCAACAGGTACTCCCGCAGCGGATATGCTGCGTCCCCTAATATATGATAACGGCCGTGACATACTGAAGCTATGTTCTTTGAAAGAGGCGATAAGCTAAACACATGAGAATCGTGCATTTTGCTGGAGGTTCCAGTGAACGCATCGAGGAAGCGCCTGTTGTGGTCACAGACGGCTTGCAGCGTTAGTGAAAGGTAATGGTGCCTGTTGCAGTATGTGGAGGCAACCTTGTTGGCTGGGCACTGTATCTTGACATACGATCCATCTATACAGCCAATAACAGCAGGCTTTCCAGACACCTGCAAGCAAGTTGTACTCTTCTAATGAGTGATATCATCTATGCTGGAGAAAGAAATGAGCATTTGCGAGGAGTTTCAACAGGAGATACTGGTGCTCAAGCCCATTAACTCACAATCACAGCATACGCTTCATGACTCAGCACAATATATTTTATGTTAAAGATGCAAAATGCAAACCAGATTCAATTTTGAGAACTAGTTAAGATAACATACATTGCTGTCCACACTATATACTGCACGTTTTTTTGCTATCCACTTCTCTTTTTACAATGGTAAATTGGGAGAGAAAACAAAACAAAGCCTGCGTATGTTTTTCCTAAAGGGAGTTGAAGTACGGAATAGCAATTTAATTCTTAAATTTAAAACCAAACCTCGTCCATATTGTATCGTACATCTGAACACAAATGACAAAGCATGCAGCATCATCCGCATGCAAGGAATCGACTGTGACTGCAGGAGAGACATAAGTTGAATCTTTCGAACACAACTGGATGAAGCTCGGTATTATCATCACGACCTATCACATTTTTTGTAAAGTCCTACCTCAGCGTAAAATTGAGCTTGAAATAACCCACAATAAAATGTGCACTCGTGTTTGTGATATGATCAATATAGCTTGGCCGGCCAATATTATTGGTCCTCACGATAAATGAAATCAAAACGAACCTTCTCAAAACTGCTAGTTAGGTTCTCCAGGTCTGCGGGAAACTTGATCACCGATGGTCTCAGCGTCATCAGGAACGGTGCTACTCTCTGAAGAACTCTGTACACGGTGCTTTCTGACATGTCGAAATGGCTTGCCACATCTCTCATGCAGGTTTTGTTGGCCGCGTACCTGCGCAGGGGGATTACAGGTGCCCGAAAGAAAAAAAAAAACAGCTTCAGATCACACTGCACTGTGTAAGCAACGGGCGCATAGTCAAATGCGTTCTTGTGCAGGCACCGTACAAAGAAAAAAAAGGGGGTGAAGGTGGGGAGGTGTAACTAACCAGATAAATGTCAAGACATGCGTTTCTGCGGATTTCGCTTGAACTCCTCCGTGTGTGCACGAAGGGCACATTGACAAGACAGCAAACTCCGCGACCAACTTTTCGGCCACAGGTCGAGCCAGCCTAAAGTGCCTCCGGAACTGCTCAAGAAAAGAAACAAACAAAAACACCACAACGTGTTAAACCTTGAGCATAATGCTTTCCTTCTTTTTTTCTATTTCTTTACCTCGTAATCCGAGTGCTGCCGAACGTCGTCCTCGATGAAACCGACGACTTTGGGCCTTTTTGCGGGAATGCGGAAACTCTAATTGAATTCCCGCTCGTAAGCGCAAGCTTTAGCGTCGCTGTCAGTGTCCGACGAATCACTCGTGTCGGTACTTGAGTTTTCCGACTCAGAGCTGTCACTATCTAGTAGCAGAAGCATTGCCGCACGCTTTGCCGAGGTAGCCGAGCCGTCCATGCCGTCCGCCATTATCATCACAACTCGCGCCGCGCCAGCCGCGCCCCCAAGCAGGCAAACGTGTTAAAGGAAATGCGTCACGCTGAGTTCCAGTCCACTCCACCCATTTCGGCGGAGCAGTTTTTCCTGCTCCATGGAGGGACTCCCGCTCTGAATCCACTCCGGCTCTCTCATTGGAACATTCGACTCTCGCTCTCACTCTGTCACTGGAACACACTTGCTCTGAAAGGAGCAGAAAAACTTGCTCCGACTCCGCCATTGGAATTCAACTTAAGTATTAAGGCTTGGTGGCCTCAACCGCCGCCCGATCTAAAGAATACAGCCATATGAATCTATCCATCCATTCGAGGGGAAGGTTCGTGGGCGTTGCGAATAGGCTTTCAAAGATGCGCGTTTTTGTAGCCGCTGCAGTGCGCTCTTTTTCCTCGTTTCTTTGAGGTGTTTTTGGGCTTTGCTTACAATTGTGATTACGTCCGGCGTTATAACAAAATCTAGTGACTATAAGTGATTGCGGGTAGTGTCTGATGGCATGTCTGATGTGAACATGAACGGTGTCCGCGCGTATTGATGTTTGGTGCTTGCATGTGTTGATCTGAGTATTTAGAATGGTTACCTCTTCGAAAATTAGCGTTCAGTAACAGCTCACGGCGTGCCCCTGACCGCCAGAGGACGAGGTTTGTTGTCCCACACTGTCGGGGACGTATTCTGAAAGCCAACTTTACAAGCTATTTCTCAGAAAAAAAGTGCTCTCTTCCGTGCATAGCCAGTCCCCCTTACACATCGAAACCCCGTCTTCCTTTATAATATAGTTCGTTTTTATTGCAAAATAACAGAGCAAAACACTCGTATCAGATGTGTGTACGAATTAATGGCGCGTTGAACGAAAAATAGTTAAAATTTGTCAATTTGTTTGTGTCTTGGTCATTGCCAGAATCCTAGATCGCTTCTCCGGCATTTTCCCTCTTGTTGACAGGCACACTCGGGGAAACGAAGGGGTCGATTTGGTCTTGCGCCTCACCAATAGCGATAAGAAAATCCACAGCGGCGTTACCCTTGTCAATGAGGCAGTCCATCCTACATTTAATTTGGTTGGGGAAGACGACGTAGAAAAAGATGGAAGTGGTACCTACTCAAAGAGTTTGCAGCAATAGCGTTTGTTGTGTAAAGGAAGCTCACATCATATAGTGCTGCATACTTGTCACTAAGTGGAATGTTACAAGAGCAACTATTTGTAAGTTGTGCTTTGCCCGATAACGTCAAAAAAACCTGCTTTCTTAGTGTACCGTTTGCATTCGTTTTGTTGTGAGCCTTCATTACGTTTTCGGCTTTACAAACTCTTTCTACGATTGTGCTTTCTCACCATAATAACTAGTTATTCTTTTCATACACTTTTTCCCATGGATGCTCACGTTGAACCACTGACAAAAGAGCGATTCGCAATACTGCTCCTTCAGCCCTTATAAATTTTAAATTAGTATGATAAAAAATAAATTTCGAAACTTGAAGCCAATATAAACAGTTCATTTTGTACCCCACCGTACTGCTCAACCCAGTCACACACACACATCTTCATTGGCTCTACTCATACAAGCATGTAAATGAAGAATGCTTATTATGCTCCATTTGAATTCATGGGCCATCTTTTGGCGCTTTCTCTATTGCTCTGCTGGAAACGGCGTGCTTTTTGAGGACTTTCATTTGTGATTGGTTTCGCAGTCGCCGGGCACAAAAGCAAGCAATATTGTAGGTGCTCAAAATGAATGCTTCGCGTTTCTAGCAGTAGTCGAGCAAAATAAAGCATGGGTAAATTGATAGTATATGGTAGCTGTAGTTTCGCTTGACTCTTTTGTGAGGCTCCCACAAGAGTGCTTGTGCACTTCTCTGCAAGATAGTCCTTTGACTCTTCTTAAAAAGGCGAGAGGATTTCCCGAGAATGTACTGACTCTGACCCACCACAAGAATCACCGCGTCTTTCTAAAGAGAGTCGTAGGCACGGCAAGTTAGACTTTTCGAAAAGAGTGACGCATGCATTTTTTTAAAAGACAGAGTGATTCAGAAGCCATGAATGGTCAAGAAGCTAGGGTTGCACTAAATCACTCCTGTACTATTCATTGCTTTGACGTCCATCTTTGAGTAGAAATTGTAATGATTGCGCCTCACGGCTCTTTTCCATGCAGCACCAGATGGGCCCAACAGAGGAACCAGGATCAATTCACCTCTGCGGGAAAGGAACCATACATTTTTGGAAAAATTTTGCGTTCGAACTGGAGGTGAGGGAATCGCCCATGCTTCGAATTTTGAAAATCTGTATTGTGATGAGGCGAGATATAGGTACACGAGTAACTGCCGCAGAGAATGGGCAAACAAAATGGCTGAGCAGCCTCTTGCGCAAGCACTTATTGCACAGTCTTCTTCATCATCTTCGGGAAGGGTAAGCTTGCATAAAGTTTCATAAAATTAACTAGAGGGGACTCTTGCGCTGTGATTGTTCAGCGACCAGGGAATGATGGGTTGTACATGAATATGCCTAGTCTTCGTACTTGCGCGTTGAATTGCACACGTGGATTCGTTTATTGCTGAGCTTTGGTTTCGTTTCAAAGAAAAGATCGAGTCATTTGGAACTTGGCGACTCGATTTTAAGGGTAAGCCTAAAAGAATAAGGTGGTGAAGCGTAACCACTGAACATTTGCTGATTTTTGTTTCGAGAGAAAACACCTCCAAGCCACAAGAACACACATGGAGCCAAAAGTAGGAATATTAGACAAATCCGTGAACTAGCCGTCATTTCTTTGCTCGCTGAAGCGTCGGGTGTTGCAGCTCCTTTAGACATTAGCACCAGAGTTATCTCTAGTGTGTATTTAGGAAACTTCATGCACGGCTGCTCTTGTCGATGATGCACCGAAACATCACTCTTCATGGCGTAAATGCTGGGAAGGCACTCGGTACGGCAGCGACGAACTAGCAGGGTGATATGGTTTCAGTCTGGAAACGTGGACAACGTCTGTCTGAAGTGAGGGGGTCGAAGAGGCATTGTCCAGGGATGTGATCCCATAAGTCACGTCACTGAGTTGTGGTTACACTTTTAGGGGCTATTGTAGCACGGTAGTTGCTTCTCTGATAGGCCGACTTGGTGGTTTGGTGCCCAGAAAAGGATTGGAGACCCCGACAGGAAGTGCACGCTTTGGTGGCGACTGTCACAACGGTATGTTTGGTGCACTCGCAAAAATGTAGCCAGTCAGGGCCAAGCCGACCAGCTGCATGGGCTCGACCAATGAGATTGCTGGCATTCTCGGTAAAAAAGAGCAGTCAAAGGAAGAAGCGTGTCGAATGATAACGCTAGATGTCAGTCATTTAGAAATTAAAACAGCGAATCAATAGCAGTATAGTGCCGTGAACAGTTACGCAAAAGTGTCAAAAGGAAGTGATTTGTCCCTGTCAAGGTGATCTGGTGAAACGTACATTTACAGTATCTGCATCAGCGTTCAGTTCAGACGCTCGGTCAATTTATTCGTTTGAGAGAATGATAAGCTTTGGTAAGCTTGTGCTTCGCGGAGCAGGCATGGAGGAGGTTATCCACAACACGTGAAAGTAAGTACCTCCCTCGATCAGTAAGCAGCTGCCATGAGCGCCGGCGCCATGATGAAGAATGACTTGATACGAAAGTTTGTGACGTCAGTGGAACTGCTTATTGGCAGTGCTCGAGTGATGGCGAAGCGTGTGGGGTAATCTGTGGCGACTGCAAAACATTTATTAGACGTGACGCAGCTTTTTGACTATCCTGTATAACATGGTGTCTCCGTTCGCATAACGCTATCCTTGCCGCAGGTGCTAGGGGGATGGGGAAGTAGGTCATGCCTTCCCTCTCAGTACGTGTGGGTTGACGTCATTCTCTCCCTAGCCTGTCGACACTCGCCACGTGTCATTTCACTCACTTCACCTTCTCTGCCGCTCGCAACGCTCAAGCCCACTTATCATGTCGGCATCATCTCACCCGTGCCACCTCTATTCATCTGTCCGCGAGAAGAAGCCGCGGGACGATGGTTGCGCGCGCTGGGCGCGCCTCCAGAATCTCGCGGCGCCGACAGTGTGACGGCGCGCTCGGCTTGCCGTTCGATTGCGCCGACGGGCGGAGCACCGTCATAGCATGCTTCGCGCTACTGAGCGCTTACCTTTCCCGGCTGTCGCCGGCTATGCAAGGGTTAGCGAAGCTGATCAGGGTCGCGAATGGCGGCGTCAACACTTACGAAACGCGAGCCAGGGAAGCCAAACACAAGCATCGACAGTGGAAGCGATACCGACGTGGTGCGAGTCGAGAACACCAATCGCATTCAAGGATACAGATGGTACGTGGTTAACACTGACGATACGCGAGCCAAGAAAGCCGAGCGCAAGCGTCTTCAACGCGTCCCGCTTCCCGTGTTCTCGCGTTTCAAGCAAGCATTTACTGGAGTGAATGGTACACCAAGTTTCGCTTCAAACCATTGTTCTAAAGCCGACGTCAATGGCCGTTTCAACGGAATCAACGCCGTGCGCACCACTGCTGCTTGGCATCCTATCAACGTTGCCTTCGGAGACATGATCCATAGCTTTTTTGCAGAGGTGGACGTAGGAAACGAGCCCAACAGGCCAAGGCCAACACGGAAGAATTTCTCCTTAGGTATGTTGATGGGCTCTAGGAGGCCAGACAATAAGACAGGGGGGTGCTTGCGGCGCTGGAACCAAAGAACCATACAGGCTTGGCCAGAAAAAGTGATGGCACACATGGTCGTAGTTACGAGAGACACCCAGGTGATCGGCTGCAGGTACGCAGTGCAGAGAGGGAGAGAGAGAGAAAGAGAAACACTTTAGTGATGGCACCGGAAGGTCGGTAAATTCAATTTGCCGGTGGTTAGAAGGGTGGTGACCAAAAGCTTGCACGACCATTTCGGCCCAGTTAGGCACTGCGGCCTGAAGTCTGTAGTCAGCTCACAATAGGAGCGACTCGCACGCCTCGAGAGAGCAAGCTGGTAGCTTTGTTTTTTGTGGCAGGGAGGGAGAGAGGGTTCAGCTCGCAATCCTAAAGAATGTGATTTTGAGTAGCGCACACGCAGCTCTGATGTCAGCAGTTTGGTGGAATATCTCCTGAATAAATTCAGGCGGCCAATGAGGGCTGGGAAAACATGTTTGGACTTGCCTCCAGATCGTGGCCTGCTTCCTTGACATATCTGCTTGCGGGACAGCGTATGTCTGGCGGTTCTCTCGGTAATACACTGTATTATTGTTATGCGTGGTGATCTCCTCCTTCGAGAAGTCCAGGGTGTAGGGGTCCAGGTCCTGGTTAATTAAACCTCGGGCTATGCAGTGGTGCGCCTCATTCCCAGGATTCTCCGTGTGAGAAAGTACCCATATAAGTTGTATTTTATTTTGTCTCTTAATTTTCATAATGTTGTCCGCAATCAGCCCAACACAGCCCTCACAAGTTCATCGTGCAGTTGTTCGAGAACGCCGGTACGTAGATGATAAGGAAGCACGAGTAGTGATTGCGGGCAATCGCCGTTGAAGCTGTGGCAGTACAGAATGATGTGGTGCAATGCGAACAGGTAAGCGGAAGGGTGTGGTGATGCGTAGTTTCGATGCTCGATGATGGAGAATAACGAAGGGTCATGTCGTTGTTTGGTGGAGATGTCACAAAAGCGTGGATGGAGAGCACGCATGGGTCTGATTCAAGGTCACTTAAATCAGGCGTTTCCACCGCATGGCATGACAGTTTGCGTCTTTGTGAAGGCGTCTTGACTTGTAGTGGGCCAGAATCGAGTATTTTGCACACACAGCGCCCAGCGACTGAGTCGTCCGGATGGGTCTTTTTGGCGATGAGAGCCAGCAGACAGCGTGATGGTCCAACCACCGAAAAAAGTTTGGCCATACAGGTAGGTCCTAAATTTAGTAACGCCCTACACTAAAGCTGAGGCATTCACGCTCAGTATTTGAGAACTTCCGTTCAGTAGGTGAAAAAAGACGACTTGAGTAAGAAATTACGTGGTGATTCTCGTGCTCTCGTTGGCCGAAAATCACCTCAATTACATGGCTGCTCGCATCGGTCTGGTATGTGATGCATGGTCGAAATGGGCCAGTATTTGTGGCATAGTCAGCAGACGGATAAGAGCCGAAAAGGTGTCCACTTGCTCAAAGCCCCACGCGAAGGGACGTCCTTCTATAAAAGATCAGTAAGCGGTCGGGCAATGCCGGTGAAGTTGCGGACAAATCAGCAAAACAAAATTAGGGGATCCTGAAGGTTCACCTTTAGGAGCTCAACGCAATAGTGACATCTTGTCGATAGTGCATACTTCAAACACTTCTTGCATGGAACCTTTTTGAATTTGCTTTGCACCCACTACGTGGCTTTTAGAGAACAGGTGCAGTTTCATGTGCGACTTTTGTAGTGGGGGGTACTGGCTTTAAACCACAGAGCTAATATGAGAATCAAATACTTTGACGCCCGTTGGCAATGGACGCTTGTACCACGCATTATTACTGATATATTTCATGTTACATTGTGAGGCATGCATATACAAGACGCGTGTGTTGGTTAAGCATGAAAGCTACTTTGACTGCATTTCAAGCAGGTGAAGTTCTTTTCACTGTTCTTACAAGCAGAATTCTGAATGTGTGGTCGAACATCCACTTGCCATGCAAATGACCGCAGTTTGGTCTCCACTTAGACCCAAACAGCCCTGGTTTGGTCCCCAGTATGTGCCAGGTTTTTTTATCAATTAATGAATTTGCATCTTTCTGAATTTTTATATCATGCGAAAGACAATGATTTCTCGCTCACAGCAATTGACGCCGACGCCTGAATTTCTGCAAAACAAGCTCTCTAACGCTATCACGTTAATAAAAACAGAGCCCTACGAAACCTCGGACGTCTTCGGTTGAACATGGGATATCAAATTCCTATACTGCTCACACCTTGTCAGGATCCAGTTGAACACCAGCAACGTTTACGAGGTGACCGAGAGTGGTGCTTTGGTGAGGTCGGAAACGGCATTTTGTAGGATCGAGCTGAAGAGTGGATCTTCGAAAAATATACAGAACGTCGGCAGACGTGTGAAATGGCTGTAAAAGGTAGGTGAGAAGACAATGACATCGTTTATTAACTTAAGCAGATTGACCACTAATATCCTCGGAGAAGGGAGTCGATCGTGCACTAAAGAGTTACCGGTGCATTACATAGGCCAAATGGCATAACTTTGAACTGGAAGAGGCCATCGGGCATAATGAAAGCGGTTTTTTCGTAGTCCATGGGGTCAACGGAAATTCCCGAATAGCTGGGCCAAAGGTTTATAGATGGAAAGTATTGGGCACCATAGAGGCAATCGAGGGCGTCATAAATCTGATGCAAAGGGTAGATATCTTTATGAGTGACTTTGTTTTAATGGCGATAGTCCGCACAAAAGCGCCAGCTGCCATCCTTATTTTTAACGAACACGACTTGTGAGGCCACAGAGCTTGATGATGGTTCTATGACATCTTCAGTAGCAATTGTGCAAACTTAATTTTGAATTACTTAGCATTCCTGTTGAGATACGCCGTTTGAACGCCGTCGTATAGGAGTGGCATCACTGGTGTTGATCCGGTGAGTGACGACAGATGTTTAGCCGATAGGGCGGTTGTCGAAGTCGAAAATGTCTCGATGTGATGTTGGCAGACGACAGAGGCCGGCAGCTTGCGCTGGGGTGAGATCAGAAGCAATAATCTGATTAATATCATCGGCAGGCAGAGTGTAATTGCGGCCAGGAAATGGGGACGTAGCACTGATGTTCAACCAGTAATGTTGCAAATGTCAGGCGGGGATGTGTTGGCCGAAGACATGTCTTGCGGAATACCTTGAGATAAGAGACTGACCTTAAGCAAAGGTATGGCCTCTGTATCATCAGCGGCGGCGAGAACAGTGTGAGCATGGGTGAAGTCTCGTGCCATCAGTACGTCGACAATAGGAGTGACGAAATAGTCAGCATCGGGCACACCGTGTGAATAGGGCAAAGTGACGTCTGTAGGGGCTTGTGCAAGCCAGCGAACGTGATGGCGAGAGAAACAATGTGGAGGAAGATGAAAATGCTGCGTCACCTCCAGTTTATTTTTCCGGATAGGCATGAGTGGGGATGATGGCGCGCGTGTCTGCTGCCAGCGAAACGACTGCCACCGTCCTGGAGGTGAACGCTATTGGCTACCTTGTGGCGATGGAGACCATAACAATATATATATTAAGATTTGGGATGTTACGGCCGTGGTCGAAAACCCTCTAAGAGGTTATACTGGGACCACGACCCCGTACAAATCATAGACAACGTTATTTTATGAAAGAGCAGTTTTTGTGACAGTGTCCACAGGACTAATGCAGCACAAAAAGGAAATTATTAAACTCAAAAAGTGAAGCTGAGAAAAATTGGAATGATTGTAATTATTTTCCTATGCATACGCTAATATTTCGTAAGAGTGCAAGATATACAAGATTAGCTCGAAAGTCAGATTGGGCATGTGCCCATACGCTTACTACACTTGCAATTAGAATAGGCACACTCATATGCTAAATCATAAAATAATGTTCTCGGGCTTGATAACAATAAACCAGCAATACGCAGCTCAAATAACTGAATGACGCCAGAAGCCAAAATAAAGATGCCTAAATCTGTTTCAGCCTTTTTATTGGCATTGAAACAGTAGAGCGTATGAAATCAAGGTATATGGTTAATAAATATGCGTTATATTGGTATTTGAATTACGTTGTGTTTAAAAAAAAGTACATCATGTCCTCGTGTAGCATACCTGAAAGCTTTTAATTGAGCTTCTAATAGAGCCCAACGAGTAAAGGAACTGAGCATCCTGTAAACAGTCTAAAGCATTCTAAACGCGCGGCAGTACATGGACATTCTCGAGCGTGATCTTTTTCAGTCACCGGAAATCGACCGAGAAGCGAATGGAACCGTCTTTCTTTGTAAAGAAAACTACCTCAGATGCCCGTGAGCGCTGTGAAGGTCGAATGACGCCTCTTCTGAGCATGTCGTTAACCTGGTCGGCTGTGACACGTATTTCTGTAGCGTACACTTGATAGGGTCGTTGCCACAGCAGCTAGTGGGAGCCAGAGTCTGTGGTGTTCGACTGCTAAGGCACAATCTAGATATGCCCGAGCGACGTCGAAAGGGTGGTGGTAGCCCTGAGGGATGGTCTGGATTTGGGAACATTACAAAAGTGTCCAACGTTCAGCGATGAATGGCCGAAATATGTCTCCCGGCGTTGGGTCGGGCGCGCAGACGACCTTCAGTTCACTGACGGTGGTAGATGGCACCTCATCATGTACGAATAGAATTTGGGCGAAGTTTGTCGTTTAGACGTGACCAAGGCACTGGTGACAAATCAGCTTGGTGTCGATGAATTATAATTGCAAACTGGCATTATTATGAAGCCTTCGGCAAGTTTAAAAGTAGCAAAAAGCGGCGGAAGAGCTCTTCGGGCAACGAATATGTGGGAAGGCGTAAAGATGACCATCCGTCAGATATGGCACTGCAGGAAAAACGGTACGGATGCAAAAGAACAGAGTGGTACGTAGGTGTCGTCGTTCACGACCAGTTTAGCGGCAGATGAGGTGTCGATGGAGGCTCGGTTCTCGAGGGCTTATCATTCGACCTCTGCCCGAGCGCAATTGATTACGACCTTGTAACACAACAGAGAGTCCAGTCCCCCCGAGATAGTGGTATGGGAGCACGATAAAAGTACGATGAGCTCTATCGCGTGCAGAGTGTCCTGAATGCCCATACTGGCTGTACTGACTGTGGCCGGTTGAGTAGGCTAAACAATGACTGTACAAACGACAATCCAGAGAGAGGCGTTGCGGCTTTATGAATTAAGCGGAAAAATCCAGCATCCATAGCAGAAACAGAAGCACCTGTATCAACAAAAGCGAGTGTAGGGACATTTGCAATGAAGACAACAATAACATTGGTGGGTGATGAATGAGGAGTTTGGCATACCAAAACTTGCGCACTTCTTGCCTTAGGAACTGCGCCGTCAAGTTTCCCGCTTTGTTAGGCGCGAGCCGTCGATGCATAGGAGATGGCGAGTGACGGTGTGGAGAGGGTGAGCGAAAATGTTTGAACCGATGGTAGTGATTGTTCTGGTAGCAATCTTGTGTTGGAGCAGAAGAACCATACGGTGCGTTTGAGCCCAGCGGGAAGTAGGTGTGATGGTTGAGGACGTTCGTCACTATGTTTGTTGATAGCGGACGAGAAAGGATTAACATGAACTTTTTATTTCATGGCATGGGTGGAACGGCTGACGGCACACGGATACGCTACCATGTGCAGCGCCGTTGAGTCGGACGTCGCGGCCAACCCAGCAGTCAGGGTCGCAACTCCGGAGGTCCAGGATCAGGCCACGGCTCACGAGGACCACACCCGGTAGGCCTCGTCCATGAACCTGCTCCCGGCCACTGCACCCAGACAGGAGCCGTTCGGCAGGTCTCGGCCTTGGACCTTGAACAGACACACCGGAGCTCGACCTGGCCGACACGTACGGGTCTCACGTCCGGCTCAGGAACGCTGTCAGGAACTCGTCCTCTCGAGCAGCGCATCACTTCCTCTGCCTTCGTGGCCTCAAACCTCAAGCTCTCTTTTCCGCACGTTCCTTCTTCTTGGCCAGGGCACCGCTAGGTACCCTAGGATGCACACTGCAGCTCATGAGCTCGCGGCCAACGTCCGAGTCTGGCGCATCACTCGGCACCACTCGGCGATCCTAGATTCAGCCAGCAACTTCCCTGGCATCTGAATCCGCGGCCACCTTGAACCTCGCCCGGCTCCATGGTGCTCGTACACACGCCCGCGTCTTGCCCGGCAGAATATATCGCTCGTCCCTTGCCGAAGTGCGATGCTCTGGTGACACCAGCGCTTGATGGCATGGGTGCGACTACTGAACAGTCAACCCGCATCGGAGACGCGATGCTCCATGCGGGGAATGGCCAGCCCGTCCAGCGAAGAGCGTGCGCCGAGACGCGATGCTCGACGCAACCGTGACCATTAGCCAGGCCACGTTCATCGCTGTGTCGAACGGCTGACCGTGGAGACGCCTCGCCGAGATCCGCGATGCCCTCGGCAAGGAAGAGAACAGCACGCCAGGCCGCGCCCCGAGATGCAGTACTCGTGCCGGCAATGCCGCCCCAGCTGGTGGTTGGACGGCAGCAGCGTGGACAGCCGCGTTCCCTGGCCGGAACATGGATCACATGCGTCCGATGCTTCGGCCCGCTGTCTCCCGTCTGCCGCTGCTCCGGCTCGTCCCCAGCCACACAGCCTACTGCCACGTAATGGTCACCCGTGGCCCAATCGTGGCACGTCACCTCTATGAGCCACCACAGGTCATCAGCTGATTCGCTGACACTCACGCGCACATTACACGCGCCTTGCCCCGCACTTCTGTCGTTGTTGTTTTCTTCACTCATCACAGTAGGGCTCTCGGTGGTTTTCATCGGTGACTTGCATCTGGCAACGGCAATATCTTGCAACGTGACCAGGGTATCGGCATGTGAAGCATATCGGGCGATTGTCGAGCGTGCCCAATGGGTGGGGGGGGGGGTCAGTACCAGTCCAGTAGACTCGAGGTAGGTGATAGCTGACAAAATGCCGCAACAATGGTGCGGGTGCTTTGCGAGTTGGCCTGGTCACAACCGCGGCACATTTAGGTAGAACCGCTACAAGATTTTTCTCGCGGGCAGCTGGTAGCACCTCAGTTACCTTTCCTTGAGTGACGCCATGGAGGGACGGCGATACAGTTGTAGTAGGTTTCTTGTTCCTGTCTTTTTCACGCAACATTTACGCCGTAAAGGTTTTTATGATGGATATTAGTGATGCTTCGTCATGGCCGTTGGTAAGGCTAGACGCTTAGGCCTCATCATACTGGAGGACGTCTTGTGAGAGCTTGCTGCTTCCGCAATTCATCATCGTAGCTTTGGCACAAGCTAATAAGATCCTTGACTGTAGTTATTCTCTTCGCAAAGAGCTTTCGAAGTGCATCATCGTAAGTCCCTTTCTCGATGTTCTTGGTTTTTTGCTGTTTCCGTTATTGCGGCGTTCACGCATCTGCACAAGTCAACAGAGTCTTCATATAACTTGTGAAAGTTCACCCATGTCTTGAGCGCGTCAGCAGAGCTGCTGCTCGGCTCGGAAACTTCGTTGTTGTTGCGCCAAAAGCGGGCCACACTCGCGAAGTAGGTTGACACGTGCGTGGACTTGTCCGCGTCCGTCCATCTGTTCAGAGTTCTCACCCGTTCGAAGTAGAAGAAGAGCCTGGAAACTGTGGGAAACACGCTGGAAAATAGGCCGAAAACAGAGTAGTTCTAACAAACCAACTTTATTTTGAAAGCTGATGGCTTTGAAAATAATGTGAGAGATCAAGAAAAAAATAATAACTATGAGAAATAGAAAAATAGAATTACAGAGACACAAACTATAGCAATTATTTCAGTAACAACAATAAACGAATAAATAAAACGATTTGGAAGCACGTAATTTAGGTACAGGTAGGACGCACACGAGAGTGAACTAACAACTGTTTATTTAATGAAAACTTGATAGATATGTATAGGGTGAAAGGAAAAAGAAAAGAAAGAAAGCGCAAACCTGCGCTTTGTCCATTACAAGAAAGCAACCAGCTGTGTGACATCATCAAATCTGATCTTGTCAACTATCTAAAATTTCAGATAGGAAAAAAAATCACCGTCAGACAAATGTATAGATGGCGCACTATCCCGTCCTAGCGAAGCCTGCGCGTCGTGAAAGCTTTAACAATTTCTCTTTCATTCGTATCTTTAAATCTCGATGCACCAATGTTTTCTAAATCTGACTGACAATGACACCTTCTGAAATTGGTAGCTAAGTTACCAGGGTAATTAACGCGCTTATATAATGTAATCATGATCACATAAATGTGAATTAAGACACCTACTTGTTTGTAGTAAGTACCAATTCCCGCATCACAAAGGAATACCACATACATCTTTTTCACACGGTACAAACTTGTTGGCATGCTCAACAGAATACGTGTGTGTTTTCTTCTGATTGGTGTTATTTACTTGGTGACACATCGACACACGTTCAGGAGACCGTGAAAGTAAACGAGGGGAAGGCATACTCATCACCTCTTATCGTGACCTAAACTGCATCCCTATATCAGTTTCCTCAAACATCGAAGTCATTTGTGTCATCGGCAAGGCCATCTAGCATCATATGGTAATTGGTGCCTGCTATGGGCTGGCCGACTCCGATGTGTCCTTTGTCGAACATTTCTTAGATACTCGTGATCACGTATTGTCTGTCTACAGTCATGCTGGCATTTCGCTCTTTGGCGATTTTAATTATCCTACAAGTACTTGGTCCAATCTATAGTAGACAACAATGAAACACAACAATGAGAATGAATTTCTAAACACGTGCTTACCTTTTAGCCGATATGAAGCTTTTATTTCCATCACTCGGCGTAGCACTAATTCATCGAACATTTTTGATTTCATACTTACGTCGCGTCCTGAGAACATAATCCCTCGCACTTTCCTTTATGATAAAAGTGACCATCTTATCGTTCACGGGTCATTCTCACTGGCTCCAGCCCCCGTACAGTTAACAGCGTACTTAACGATAGTAAGGCCTACACTGGAATACGCAAGCATCATATGGGACTCTTATCAAAAAGGATTAATTAAAAACATCGAGCGGGTACAAAGAAGGGCGGCTAGATTTATTCTTTCAAAATATTCTCGTAAAGATTCTGTAACACAGATGCTGCAAGAATTAAATTTACAGCCTCTCGTGAACCGCCGTCGCATAGCCAGACTTAAATTCCTGTTCCTGCTTTCCCAAAATACATTTAACTTTGATGCAGAGCAGTACCTAATTCCCCGTCAAGTGCGGAGCCTACGAAGTGACCACCTCAGAAAATATCTAGTTCCTCAATGTCGTGTGAACATATATGCATACTCTTTTTTCCCTAGAACAATTAAAGATTGGAGTGTATTACCCGATGCTATGCGTGATTCTCAAACTGCAGAACATTTTGAAAACAATGTTACGAAATATTTTCTAAGTGAATCTTCGTAAAAGGTGATTGCTGTTTTTGGTGTGTGTGCCTGTCATCTTTTGACTATGAATCTATTTGCTGTAACTTAACTCATGTACGTTGTAGGATGTAATATTGGGAAGTGTATTTTGTGATGTATGTGACTGTAGCATGTAAGTCGTAGAACGTAGTATAGTGATGTATTCCTTTTGTATCGGCTAGGCATTTCTTTTTTACGCATGACGTGACGGTTGTTATGTCAGTTTTCTACCCCACCCCTGTAACGACCCAATCGGCTAACAGTACCTGGAAATAAAAATAAATAAAATAAAAATTCTAGCGCACACACAAGCCTCCCACTAAAGCTAATAAAATGCCGAAACTTTATGAAAAAGTCGATTAAAGTGTGAACGAGAAGCTAAATGAATTCTGGCCTTCTTTATGAATTGACTTCTCGTCACGGTTTGTCGAAACGCATTTGTCCGTTTTTAAAAGAAAAGTGCACAGGCTCATCAAAAACTGCATTCCCACAGCTTCCGACAAACAGCGTGCAACGTCCACCTGGTTTAGCCGTAAGCTAAAAAGCCTGAAGAATAAAATAGACATTTTAAGCAAGCAAAGAGTTGTAACACCTCGCGCACATGGGTGAAACGGCGCACTAGAGTGAAGGCATACGACGCTACCCTAGCCCAGACCGAGCGCTCATTTTTAAATTTCACTGTGCCTCAAATTTTGCTTAATATCCCAAAAGAATTTCGGAAGGTTATCAATCCATATGTCTCAAAAATGACACTGGTAATGCCATTCCTGCAGCCACAGTGGTGGACACCCTGAACTCCATGTTTTGCTCTCTTTTCGGCAAAGTAGTTGATAATCAACTTCCTCAATTTTCGCTCTTACATAACCTTATTATGCTTGAGATCAGAGCTTCCCCCAAAAATATTGTCAAAATACTTGACTCACTAAACGTAACTTTGTCTGGCGGACAGGATGATATCAACTCCAAAGTGTTGAAAAATACCAAGCACATAAGCAGTGTTATTATGTCTCATATTTATCAACAGTGTTTGTCTCTCAACACCCTGCCACATCACTGAAATTTAAGCAATTTAATTAAATTCCAGTTCCCAAAAAAAGCTTCTCGAGCTACCACTCGATTTGTCTAGCCTGTGTCTGCTCGAAAGTCGTGAAACAATTCACTAAAGAAAAATAAAAAAAAACATGTGCAGCCTAGGTCTGCGAGAGAAAGCGAGGAAGCTGAGGATGCGAAGGGCAAGATGGCTTGCTTCTTGTGTGATTTCTTGCGTTACGCATAGTTTTATTACATTTATAGTGCCGAAAACACCGTGCAAACTTCACCCCAAACTACGCACGACTCAAGAGATTGTTTACGTCATGTCACGCATGGCGACATTGACAGACCAAGGAGCGCTTCGCTGATTATTGTTGGAGGAGCTGGACGCCTTCCTACTCGCAGCCCAAAAGCTGGCGTCATGAATTGTCTCAAAGCAAAGCGGGCAGCTCGACGTGCACAGAACACCATGCTACTGCAGGAGGCCCGAACGTTGACAAAGAATACCAACGCCGACATCGCCAAGCTCAGAGGTATTCTCTACCGCCTCAGCGCGAGTAATTTGGAACTATCAAGCACCAATGCCGTCTCGAAGGGCACATTACAAGCGATGAGCTTGAGGCAGAACATAGCGTGGTGGCAGACCAGGCGATAGGCATGCTCGCTGAGTTACGCTTTCAGATCGCCGTTTTAAGGCGCGTTGGAAGCCAGCCGGAAGCAGCAGTATCCGCTCAGACGACCATTATGGCTGAAGCTAATGCTCAACCAACGACTGTACTGCCAGAACCTATTGAAGCTATTGTTCTACCAACGACTGTACCACCAGGACTTAACGCGGGAATTTGTTCCGGCTTAAGACTGCCTAAGCTCCTCCTTCCAAAATTTAACGGTGATATTCACAATTGGACAGGGTTTTGGGGGCACTTTGAGCAGACAGTTCATCGCAATGAGACATTGCCCCCGACAACAAGGTTTAACTATTTACGTAATTGCGTTGAGATAGAATCGGCGCCACCTATTGCAGGGCTACCAATCTCAGCATTATGCTATGCGCACGCCATCGAACTTCTGAAGGAAAGGTTTGGGGACCAGAAGAAAATAGAACAATACCACCTCTCAGCCTTGAGAAACGTTCCTCAAATGATGTCGGGAAACAATGTAAGGGGTCTTAGGAAGTTGTACGACGCCATGCAACACGTAGTAACACTCAGCTTTTCTGCAATGCTTGTCGATATCCCGCGAAACGCCTTACCGGGTCACATTGTCTTGGCGTTCGTTCGTGAAAAAAGGAGACAGACACAAAGAAGTACTGCTGTTGTAGCACCTGGGGGTAATGTGTCGCAACAGGCACTCGTGATTACGTCTTCAGAAAGCGAACCTAATGACTTGCTCCATTTGACAAGGGTGGAATTAGAAAGCCGAGAGCAGTGCTTTACGACGCCAAGAGAGTGAGAGAGAAATGTTGAAAATTTTAGTACCGCATCAGTGTTGCATAACGCTCCTGGAGAAAAACGTGGAGAATGCTGCTTTTGTGGATAAGCACGGTACCCATACTTGTGACCCCAGCATTTCTTTCGAGTCGAAGAAGCAACAGCTAAGCAAGGACAAGGTGGATACCCTGATGTCATCAGACGCTGTTCTGGATTGTGAAGCTCAATTTCGCTTTGCCATGGCAGATATGCCTCAAACATGTGTGACTTAAACTATAAAAGGCAAGAAGGTGCAGCAACCTCTGACAGCAAGACAGCATTCGTGTCAGTCAACCCTGTACTCCCACATAATGAGCCATTGCGCATTTTGTGGACTGATACCAGTCCAAAATTCTGGTGATAAACATTCTGTGACAAACTACAGGTGGATTTCACTATTATGCACAACCATCAAGGCAACCTAACATATTATTTTTGGGCACGTCAGCTTGATTTTTGAAAATGAAAACTTCTTCGCGTGCAGCCAATATGATTTTTGCCGGGGCCTGTCGACGGTGACACAGCTGCTTCATATTACCGATTGTCGCAACGCTCGACAACGGAGGGCTAATAGACGTAATCTTCCTCGATTTTTAAAAAGCCTTTGACCGTGTGTCCCATTCTAATTTAATGACGAAACTTAAAATAGTCTTTTCAAGAACAGTAGACTTTTCAAGAGGCTGGACTGTTATTGATCGAACCACCATCAATACGTCCGAATAGCAAAGTCAAAGTCTAAAACAGCACCAGTGCTTTCCAGTGTACCTCAAGGCTCGGTCATTTCGTCACTTATTTTTCTTTTATTGCGATAGCAAATATATGGACACTCTCTGCTGGATGTTGCTGCTGCTGCCGGCGTCAACCTGGGCGTCGCCGCCACTCACTATATATATATATATATATATATATATATATATATATATATATATATATATATATATATATATATGTATATGCAAGCTCAAAAGCGGTAGCAGCGTCGGTGCAGAAGCAGCAAAATCCGGCCAAATATACTACGGGCAGCGTCGCAGCAGCAACCGAGGAGCCTTAGCTCGCTCCTCGCGCCAACATGTCGATGTCACTGCAGTAGTGGGCATTCGTCTTTACAACATTTTGTCCCCCGTTGGAGAAAGACCCGTCTTGGCGACTCACGGAGAACAGAGTACGAGCGGATCGTAATAAGGTTTCAAACGCTGCACGCGAATGATATCACGACCCCGAAACCGCTGGTCTGTGGATGGCGCAACGGCTTTGACGATGTAGTTAAGAAATGAAGTCTGTGAAACAATGCGGTAGGGTCCCTGATATTTTGAAACAAGCTTTGAAAAGAAGCCTGTAGGGACAGCGGGAACCGCAAGCCACACAAGGGTGTCCGGAACAATGTTAGGGTACGGCTGGTTATCGTCACGTCAAGATTTTTGTCCCCGTTGGTCAATAACTGTGAACGACTGAGCGAGCTTACGGCATTCCTCGGCGTGGCGGGCAGCTTCAGAGATAGGCGTAGACTTGGAAAAATCGGGGTGGTAGGGTGGAATGAATGGTATCTAGTGCGTTGGAAGGGTCTCGGCCATATAACAGAAAAAATGACGAAAAGGCCATAGTCGCCTGTGGCGCAGTGTTATATGTAGAGCCGTATATTTCTTCGAAGAGTTCGGCGGAGGGCCGGAGCCAACAACCATCCAAATTTAGCGGCGGCGCTGTCCACCATTTTGCGCCGCGGCACTGTAAGCTCGCGTTGGCGTGCACTCGCAACGCTCTGCTCCTGGCTAGGTTTAATCTAAAAAATAACTGCTGATAGCACGAATATTTGATTACGGCCAGAAAAAAATAGCTCCAAGGAAGACTACCTTAACAAACGTCAAAAAAGGATGGGGTGGGTTATTGTAAATGAACTGGTTTTTGCTGTTTTGATCCACAGTTGATCTGCAGCCCTGTCTTGCACCTCGCTGTATGCCCGCTTCGATTACGGCGGCAGTTTGTTTATGGGAACCAAATATTAAGAGTCTGTTAGGCACCGGGGACTTGCACATTCCACATTTCGACACGTATGTGACATTCGGTAATAAATGTTTGATACAAAAGTGGATGTCTTCAACTTAACAGATCCCTATTTCGGGCGGTTCTCTCTTGGCAACGCCGTTTATACGACAACAACGATGTTTTGTGTGTGCTTCACTTGAAGCTTTCAACGCTAGTAAAACATTAACTAGCGTCACTTACTGAGCATATTACAGGGCATTCGCCGCAGCGGGCGTCAGCACCTGAAGTGTTTACTGGTGTGCAGTGAAAGTAGAACATTTATCACTCGGACGGTCTTCGTGACCTGACCCGCGAGGTGTTCACTTCATTCGATAATGTTGAACTTGCTTCATGCTCACTAGAAGGCGACGGCCGGGGAATATCATTCGAAAAGAAGTTGATGGCTCGAAATAAACAAGGCTTCATTGGATGAAGGTCGGTCCGAAATTTACTAAACAAACGTACTTATATCAAACAGAATTTCCTGAACCCAAGAGAAATTTCTCTTGATTTGCATGCCTAAAGGTAAGCAGCTGTGCCCCGCATTGCCATTTATTAAATTTTTACTCAATGTATCCCCAAGTTCTCTCATTAAAGGGGTATTAACACTTCCGAAATTAGGCATTGGTGATATAAGTAATGGAAAAAAGTCGCATGCGCTCATTTTATTGTCAGATATGCTTAAGCATCATATGGAGGTGTAACAGATGTTCACAAGAATACAAATACAAACAACAGTGCTCCACTACACCAATCAGCAATCACTAAGAGCTGATGTGAACAAACACAATAATGCTAGATAAAAACAGACTAATACAAATATGAAGAACAGTAATCTACTTCACTAATCACTAATTGTTTATATAAACAAATACAAGAACTATGCATCAGAACGACCAATACAGATACAAAAGAGTGTTTCCCTACACCAATCAGCTATCACTAAGAGGTGGTGTAAACAAAGACAAGAATAATGGATTAAAACATGGTAATACAATATGAAGAACAGTGCTCCACTGCACCAATCAGCAATCACTAATAGCTGATGTACACAAATGCAAGATTAATGAATCAAAAGCAGATTACAAAAGAAAATGGTATGATGGATGGGAAAAGAATTTTGTGGCGTTTCCTCATTTTGGATAAGGATATGCCAATACATTGAGTCAAGAGCAAACAACACAAGAAGGAAGCCCATGGCTGTGGTGAATATTTGCAAAAAAAAGAGAGGGAGACTTAGCTACATCGGGTCAGCAAAAGCAAATACCAGATGAAGACAAGTACCACAAACCAAGTGAACATCATAGTGAGTGCCCAGAAAAAAAAAACGCTGTAAAGTGAATGTCACTGCGGCGACGAACCCAGGAGCACACATAGCAGTTAGAATATGACACAATAATCTGAGAGCTGATAGGTGCACTGCTCTAAATAAGTTAAAACCCACCTTAAGGGCTTAGATTATTGACTGATGCACAGCATTTAACACACAAAAAACAATGCAGTTTTGAAAACAGCATATTGGCTTGTTACCTCAGGTGTAATCAGCTAAAAATAAGTCACAGCACAAACACATAACTCTTGCACCAGAACAGTGGAAGAATGGCAGCCCTTTCAACTGCCTTCAAAGGGATGGCGACATACCTCATCATACAGTACTGAGCTTATCTTAACAAAAACACCGCACCACTCTTAATGAGTCTTCAGAAACCTGATTTGTGTAGGACAAGCACAACTACTGCAATTTCGATTGAAACTAACATTATGTCAGATAACATGGAGGATATATGAAGAGAGTTGATTAAACAGTCTCCTCTAAACCAACCAGCTCCCCGAAAATGTTTAATGACAGTACAGTTAGAACTCGATTTAACGAAATATATTGAATAAATTTGCTGATCTCCAAAATACTTTCAATGCCCAGCTAATACTGATAGGGTTCAGTGCACAAAGCGTACATGAGCTGTGATGTACTAGAGTGAACTGCTGGTCTTTCTTTTACTGAAAAACTTTATGCCTGAAGAGAGAGAGACGGGCTCTCTTGTGCAGCCTTACTGGCTGTTAACGCATTTGGGAGTTTCCTGCCTTTTATTTTTCATGTTCGTTTTTACTGAGATCCTTTAAATGGATGCGGTCACGAAAGACAGTAAATCGTTGTAGTATGTGAGCCTTAATATTGTGACATTGTAGAAAATGTATGCCAATTGTAGCGCTCATCATTATTTCTTGCAGCCGCTTTGCATTGTATGCTTGCTAAACAAAGAAGTCGAAAAAGATGCGTTTTGGACAAATATGCTTTCACACATTTGCATCAGAGACACAAGGATCTGACTTCGGTATAGCAAGACAACCATCTTTATAAGCCTTGGCTTGAATAAACTGTTCACACTTGGCATCATTTTGTGGGTCTATTAGAGATTCCTTGCACAGGTTGCATGTGGAGTTTTTTTTCAGCATAGATGATGCAAGACATCCTGACAAGTTCGCGAATGCACTCTCTTCTGAGCAGCTCATGTCAGGTATAACATAATCAACTTCATACTCATTTGAGTCTTCAATGACTCTAGTCACACTGCTACCAAGTATTGACGACAATAGGCGAAAAAGAAGGCCCCATAATCAATGTCATAGCTTCCTATTTTGGCATGTTTTCAGTACTGAGAAACACTGATGACCCGAAGAGCCATCTTGCACTGATAAGGCGTAGGAATAGGATTTATTGCACGAATCATTGAGAAGAGGTACTCAAGACTGCCTTCGGTGAAAAGAGCAGTGAGAACTAATTTGTAGCCTTCTTTTAGAAGATCTTTTCGGAGCGACAAAATGCTACTGGTGCTAAGCAGGATGCCCGTTTGCACAAGTTTCCATGAACTGTCATTTATTTTAATGTTCCGAACGAGGGTCTTAAAGAACATCATGAAGCTCACAGCCTTGCCATGTTCGTCATCCTTACACGGGCTGAATGTGGTTTCGATGTACTGACTGCAAATCAAGTCAAACCATCTGTTTACTTGCTTAAAAACGAGGCCGTGGTTCGGGCTTTGGTGCTTAACACGCCATTGTCAGCAAGTAGCTGAATCGCGCATGCCGTTTTATGGCTGATCAGTTCTGCTGCTGGGGCTACCTTCATTTTGTGGAAATGGCCCGGGAAAATATGCATCTCACGTTTATGTGGTGCCAGTTTGTCGGGCTTCTCCTTTTTATGCTTTACCAATTCTATCACAGGCCACATGTGAACAATATTGGTTAATAACTTATGTTCCTCAACATCGTTGTTTGGCAGTGTTATAGTTTGTAGCCTACAGAGTTGATTTCTGATGTTCTTGAATATGTGGGGAACATTTGCTAGCACACATATATTTTTTGATGGCTGATATGGATGCGGTGTAGAGCTTGACGGAATGCCATTTCTTTCAGCACGCACACCAAGCACCCTCCACAAAGCGCGGTTCCCTGCGCTCATGATGCTGCTAACGGCCACAACATCGAGGCTGACGGCACTACACTTTCGTATAATTGCATGCACAACAGCTGCACAGTCACTGCCTTTGAAAGACAATTCAATGAACAATTCAATGAAATGGTAGCCTACAACCTGTTTCCATCACGTAGAAACACTACAGATCATGAACTCTAAGCAGTGAGTGGCTAAGACTGGGTTATCTACGTTCTCTCCTGGAGTGGTAAATCCACACACGCTTTGTGAGCTGGGGTCATACTCAAGCTTGTGGTGCAGCTGCATTTCATAACACACATTTTTTCTCATGTTCCTTAAATGCAGATATTTTGCACTTCATTTCAAACACTTCCTCAAGTGTGCCAGGTTTATATTTGACGCCTTGCTTATGTTCACGTAAAGTACGTTCAGCAGGCAGAGGCTGACCTTCAGAATTGAGAAGGTTATAACTGGTAAAACCACCTGCGAAGTGCAGCCTCAGAGCCTTTTTTATTGTTTGAGTAGACCACGAGCAGCCAGTATTTTCCTCTCTGCCCAGTGCTCGTGACAGATCTTCATTTAAGACCCTTGCACTTCCTTCATTTGTGCATTTTCTTTCACAATGTCTCGTTTTTTGTCTCTGCAGACACTTCAACCTGCGTTGTAGGTCTGCCGCTATCTGGAGCTTCAGAATACTAATCACAATTACGAGTGCACAAGTAAATAAAAATAAAGCGTTACATAGCAAAGCAAAGAATATAAAATGGTAAAATGAAGAACAAGCATGGTGAATATTTTATGCATGCACAAAGCTTAAAAGTTTATGAAACCAATCGGAAAAGGTAGTCCCCATAGCGGCTGTTTTAAAGGGCATGTAGCTCAAAGTGCCCAAGACTACAAAATTACACGAGAGACCCTACAGCGAGAACTTTTTTTCAAATAACCAAAACCTTAAGCATTGTTAGTAGGAGTGTTAGAATGTCGACATTTACCATCATTAGGCAAACGTACTAAGTGACAATATAGATTTGTTGTAAACAGTGATAGGAAAGAAAAAGCAAGCTGTGTGGGCTTACCTTTTTGGGAGAGACCTGTTGCGGTGTGTGTTCATGCGTTGCAGAAGATGTGTCTCCTGTTGTATGGGTTTCTCGAAAACAAATGCCTAATAGGTCACTGGTTGTGGCAGATGTGGTTACCATCAAATGAGCTGCCTGAAACTCGGAACAGGTGAAAATATTTACACTACAACATGAGAGCTTGAATGCTTTCGGCCAACACAAAAGAACACGCGCACTCAGCAGAGTTTCATAGTTTACCTGAAGAGTTGAACACACTTGATTTGAGGCAGCCAAGGGCACAGAATCATAAAGAGAAGTTGATGGGCTTGAATCTATCTGAGGAGGGATGACTAAGCTTGTACGTATATGCCACAACCAAACAACTTTTGCCAGAGTAAATAGCGAAGAAATTTGCCTGGTGAGATGGGCATCGTTGACTTGAGGCAGCCATGAGCACAGAATCTGGAGAGGTGGCTTTGCTTGAATTTATCTGAAGTGTGTGGACTAAGCTAGCCAGTAAATGTCGCAACTAAACAACTGATGCTACTCTCTAAAAACTATCGAGTAAAAAGGGTGTCTTTTTGTCCCACAAATATAATCGTCATCAGACTTGCACGCGCTTCCTTTCTTGAAAACTCGGTGCTGGTCACTTTCCTATCGAGAATGCAATATAACCCTGATAATGGGCATGTCGATCGTGACTGGAATGTACAGGGCACGGGGCGCTAGCGCAAGGATGGAACGCAATATAGATGACAATTATTGTTGTAGGACAAAAGACACCCTTTTTACTCGCTTTTTTTACCTGTTCAGATGCGCACCTTTGAATGAGGCAGCCATGAGCACCGTATCATGGGAAGGTCACTGGCCTTGAATTGATCTGAATTATGTAGATTAAGCTAGTCAGAACATGTTGCATCCAAACAGCTGATGCTAGATAAATAGCGAAGAAGTTTATCTATTTAGATGGGCATCTTTGACACGAGGCCGCCACGAGCACAGAATCAGAAGGAGGCGTCAGAAGGCTTGAATCCTCTAAGGCTTTAAGCTTTCAGTGCCAATCAAATAAATTATACAAACGTAAATTACGCGGATGTTAACCTGGTGAGATGGGCCCCCTTGACTTGAGGCACCCATAAGCACAAAATCACCAGGAAAGGTTGGTGGTGTGGAATCGACCTGAAAGGTGGTATGCACGTCTAAGCGTCCCATTTCATTACAAATGTAAACACGACATTCAATGACTGACACAGCTTTACAAATTGGTCTAGTCATATTCTGCTTAATAACAGTAAGACTGACTTCCACTGTTCATGGCAAGTGATGGAGGTTTGGGTAACTGAACATTGATTTCCCGGCTGCTGTTAAAAAGAACGTTACACTTATACAATATTACTGGTATTGTAAAACTGTGAACTGTAATACAGGTTTTTAATTTCATGTCTGCCGCTAGATAGTGCTCTAATGCCCCACTCCACCTTAACGACTGAATAAAAAGTGTCTCACCTTTTAGAGACTTTGCAGTCTTCAAATATAAAAAAATACATGTCACATGGTTTTCTTCACGCGGTTGAGTGTCTCGATATCCGAGGCACGCTGTAGTGAAAGGATGCGAAAAATTCGACTACCTGGGGTTATTGCTCATGCGTGGGCATTGTAGAGTACACGGGTTTCAATGATTTTGCCTTTATCGAAATTCGATCACCGAGGCAGAAACCAAGTGCACGTCTTGCGGGTCAGCTGCCGAGCACTATTACCACTGAGCCACCGCGCCGTCCCCCAACTCTTTTCTTTGATCACAGCTGAATACAACTCTAGAACAACTACCTCAGTGCAGCACAAACTGCATTTTAGAGACTTCATTATGAATTAGCTTCAAACGCAAGCACCGTGAGCCATCACTGGCAGAGCCGTATCACGATGGGCATGCTGTGCGAAGAGCGTTTCTTATTACACAAAATGCAATCACAGCTGTAAACAATCTCCGACAACGACGCCGCATGGCACTCGCCTTTTTCATCAGCGCTCTGTCTCGTCTCTTCTCTCGTCCCCTCCTGGTTTTCCGCTCCTTCTTGTCCGCGCATTGCAGGAACAGCGTCGGAACAGCTGTGCACTTGAGCTTCGTGAAGGGGCTCAAACTGATCGGACTCAAAGTGAACCTGCAACGGATGCACACACATGCACACCAGGAAGGCGGCTTTAACTGGGCCTACTATTTTCAAACTTACCTCACAAAGGCGGAAGCTGTTGTTTGCTTTCCGTTTATCCCACTTCGTTCGTACTTTCCAAACGCGGCGCCGTGCTTGATTTCTGTCGCCTTGAGGAAAACGGTAAAATGCGAACCCTTTCTTCAGCAAGTTAGAGCAGCCTACTGCGCTGCAAGCCCCCATTGCGATGTCCGTGCAGGTCCACGATATTTCACGCAGCCTAGACGTGCACGAACAGCAGCAAAAACACATCAGGTCAGCCACAGAGGAAGCATAAATGGCGATAGTGACGTCACGAGCACAGAATCACGAGAAACCTTGGCACGAAATGCTGTGAGCGGCGTGGCAGCGCGCTGTTGCCAGACTGGAGCACAGCAGTTCCCAGACTGGTGGCGATATCAAAGGAGCGCCGAACTCTCCCAAAGGGAATATATGGCTCTGGTTTTATGCATACGCCACAAAAGGCAGAATGAGAGGTCCCAATCAGAGTGGTCTGAGCCAACATACTTAGATATCATGTCCCATAAATTATGGTTGAATCTTTCCGTCAATCCTGTCGTTTGTGGATGGTAGGCGATGATAGTTCGGTGAATGATACGGCAATGATTTCGTTGACGACTTCAGAGAAGAAAACCCGTCCTCTGTCGCTGAGCAGTTGATTCGGTGCGTCGTGACGGAAAATGAAATTCCGCAGGAAGAAAAGATGATAGGTCACGTGCTGTCACAGCTGGAAAAGTGGCTGTTTCTGCGTAGCGCGACAAGAAGTCAACAGCGACAACTATCCAACGGTTTCTGGAAGCCGTGAATGGAAAAGGCCCATACAGATCTATGCCAACGCGGTCGAAAGGCCTAGCTGAACAAGAGTTCGCTGGAACGGCCCCGAGGCATGATGAGGAAGAGCTTTGCGTCACTGGTACTGCGGGAATGACTGTATGTACTTGCGCAGAAAGGTGTACACGCCTCAACGAGAAAAACGGGAGGAAAGCCAAGCGTATGTTTTGAAGACGCCCGCGTGTGCGCTCAGAAGGTTAGCGTGGAAAGCTGGATATATCGCAGCACGAAGATGACGAGGTATGACCAGTAACCGCTTTCGGCCGTCGGACTTGTAATTTCTGCGATAAAGGAGGCCATCGCGGACCTCAAAGTGAGCCGCTTGACGGCGCAACGTTGGAGAAGATGGAGAAATTGGCGGGTCTGCAAGGAATCGCCAAAGAGCGCTGATCCAGTCATCCTTACGTTGTGAAGACGCCATGTCACAGTTTGCTGCGAACGCAACCGTTTCGTCCACGGCAGATAGACATGCAAAGTTTTCGGAGGACACAGGCGAACGTTATAGGGCGTCGGCATCAGTGTGACCTCGGCCAGACCTGTAGACAACACGCATGTTGAACTCTTTCAACCGCAAAGCCCAGCGAACTAAACGGTCGGAGGGTTCTTTCAACGAGTATAACTAACAAAGCGCATGGTGATCGGTGACTACGTTGAAGAGGTGACCATATAGATACGGTCTAAATTTACCTAGAGCCCGAATAGTTGCCAGACAACCCTTTTCTGCCAAAAAGTAGTTATTCTCTGCTTTGGTGAGGGTACGGCTTGCGTATGCGACTACGTACTCCTGGAACTACAATGCGCGCTGTGCGAGCACGGCGCCGAGTCCAACACCACTGGCATTGTTGTGTACCTCAGTCGGAGCAGTCGGGTCAAAGTGATGGAAGGTAATGCGGTGAGGTTAACAGGTGACGCAACGTTTCGAAGGCATCGTCACAGCGGGTGACCAAGCGTTACGTTTTAGGCCACAGCGTAAAAGTTCAGACAAAGGGGCGGTGATCATCGCAAAATTTTGAGGAAGGCGGCGAAAAAACGAGCAGAGGCCAAAAAAGCTGCGCAGACCCTTCAGAGACGCAGGATTTCAGAACTCTGCAACTGCTGAAGCTTGGCGGTGTCAGGAAGAATACCGTGTTTAGAGACAACATGGCCGAGCATGGTGAGCTCACTTGCAACGAATCTGCATTTTTTCAGGTTGAGCTGAAGGCCGACGTCAGTTAGGCACCGCAGTACTTCATCTAGCCTGCAGATATGCGTTGGAAAATTTGGTGAAAATATAACCACGTCATACAAGGAACACAGGCATGTTTTGCACTTCAGTCCACGCAAAAGACTGCCCGTCACCCGCTCGAATGTTGTGAGCGCGTTGCAAAGACCAAAAGGCATGACGCAGAATTTGTTAAGGCCATCATGTGGGACAAAGGCCGTCTTAGGCTGTTCTTGGAGTGCCAGAAGGACTTGCCAGTATGTAGCCACTTCGTAAGTCAATAGAACAGAAGAACTCCGCACCTTGCAGGCAGTCAAGGGCATCGTCGATTTTCGGTAAGGGGTAAACGTCCTTTCGAGTTATTTTGTTAAGAGGATCGTAGTCCACAAAGAAGTGAATTGGCCCGTCCTTCTTAACGAGAACGACTGGAGATGCCCAGGGGCTATTCGAAGGCTGGATGACGCCACGGTTGAGCATGTGAGCTACTTGGTCATCGATGACCTGGCGCTCGGCTGCGGACACGCGATAACGTCTTCGACGCAGTGGCGCATTCGTACGCGTGTTGGTGCTGTGACACACAGCTGACGTGTGGCCGAGGGAGAATGCTGGCAGTCAAAGGAAGAACAGGATTTGTCCAGGAGTTGTTGAAGCTGATCACGTTGCCAAACGGTCAACGTGTCAGCGATGGAGCTGCTCAGTACGTCAGGCCTATTTGCATGTGGCGAAGAGACACAGGTCACTCCGGTGACTTCGTGTTCGGTGAAAGGACTCGTCGGCATGTCGATAATTGCAGATGGGTCGAGACTGTAAAAACGTCCTGATGCACTCACCCGAAGTAGTGTTACAGGACATCGCAACATGTTTGAGATGAGCAGTCTGCTGACGCTGTAAATAAGTTCTAAAAGTAGGGCTTAAAGTAGCGACGAACACGTGCGACGAACAAAAAGGGCAGGTGGCGTGAAAAGGGCACTTGACTCGGTAAGCAAGTTGCAAGACACCACGAGAAGGGAACAATAGTGCTGTGGTATGTGACGTCTTCAGCAATAAATAGTTTGTTCTCGATTTCAAGAGCATAATTTAACGAAGCGTCGCCAAACACTTCTAGAGACACCTCAGCGCGAGAGCAGTCTATGACAACCTTATTAGCGGAAAGTCTCTACCCAAAGTGAGGTCATGAAAGCAGGAATTCACCACCAGAAATTCGACGACATAGGTGAGGCCATCAATCGCAATGCAAGCCGTACAGGTAGCAGCCGGCGGGATGTGCTCTGCCCTGGCTGTATGAAGCGATGTACTTGCTAGTGGCGTCATAACGTTTTTGAGCAAGCGGCAAAGTCTGGCACTGATAACTTAAACTGTGGTACCAGTGCCAACAAAAGCGAGTGCAGTGACGCCGTCCACATATAGGTCGAGAATATTCGTCGGTGAAGAAGCCGTGGTCTTTTCACGGGTTATGCCGTTCCTGCCTCTGGAACTGCGGCAATTAGTTTTCACGCTCCAGCGATGAAGGACGACGACGCATCGGTGATGGCGAGCAGCGTGGAGGCGATGGTGAGCGATGGTTAACAGAAGGATGGTGGCCGGCGTATGATAACATCTGGTCGGGGTGCTGAGAGCCTGTGAACAAAGGGCGTGGTGGCACATAAGGGGCAGGTTAGGGGCAGGTTAGAAGCTCTGGTGGTAGCTCTGGTGCTAGACAGGGACGTGCCGACGGCAGTATCGCGCTATGCTGCAAGGCAGACCACGCGTACATTGCATATTGGCTGATTGTCGAGTGTACGTCATTGTCCACTACTCTGGACGGACCTTGGCTGAGCGAACCGAGGAAAGGGATCGCAGCGGAACTGCTGATGCTATTGACGTGAAAGTCTCAAGAGGTGGTTGAGCGGCAGCTTCAGCCTAGCTTAGAGGTGCATTCACCTCAGCACACGCCACGGGAGACGGCAACGGTGAAGTGTCGCGTGCAGATCGCAGAGTGGTGTAAGCTTGCTCCTGGATTACTTGGCGATTGTTTGCTGGCAGAGAAGACGGTGGTTTGCTGGCTGTTGATAGCAGCGATAGCTCACGAGCTACCTCAGCCCGAACAAAGTCCTTGATCTGCGATGGCAGCGACTGAAGGTAAGAAGTGGTAGTCAGGCTTATGAGGGTGTCATCCGGGACGTTAGGCCGTCGCGTGAAAAGCCGTTGTCGTCGGAGCTCGTCGAAACTCGGACACAGATCGATGAGCTCAGAGACAGTGACAGGGTTCATCGCGAGCAGCATTGAAAAGGTGTTGTCGGAAATGCCTTTCATGATATTTATTTATTTTTACTGTGGTCGACAGACCAAGCAGAGGGGCCTAATAGAAAGTCATTCACAATATAACCTAAATAAAAAGAAAGTTCAAGCAATAAAAACATGTTAAGGCAGTAAAACACAGGATAACATTTGAACAAAGTTAAATGGCAGCAAGAAATTTCAAATTGCAACCGGAGAATGCAAATCAAATACGTGAGACAGTTTGAGATCTTGAGATCCGACATCTGGGCATATGGGGTACACTATAAGGGGTTCACCAATATGGCGTACCTTGTTACTTTTCGCCACCGTTGGGTCGACACGCATATATATATATATATATATATATAATCTATAAGTGTGACGTATCAAGTGATGGTTAGTAGAGGTAGAGGAGGAAGAAGTCAGAATGGAATAAACATGGGGTATGAGCCAGGCCACGTCACCCAGTTATCATAGCGTCACACAAGCCGACAGGATGAAGACCTGGCCACCACTCATCAACCTCACATCATTCACGAAGCCACCTGCAGTACGCCTCAACTGAATATCGACCACAGAAGAGGTGATCTCAGGCGCATTCAGTTACCGCCACCATGACAGAACCATCGACTGAGCTCGACATCCCCAAGTACACCGGATCAGCGGACGACGGACCCGTACAGGACTGGTTCAACCTATTCGAGGTCCACGCCGCCGCTGCATCCTAGTCGGAACGGGAGATGATCATCAACTTCACTGACTACATATCCGGTGAGGCATTCAAGTTTTACCTGACACACATATTCGAAAACGACGAATCATGGCAAAAGATCAGGGAAGAGATGATTACCCGTTTCAAAGAATACGATGAATACCTGTTCATACCTCATCAGCGGAAGGCTTTTCAACTGACCCATCACAGTTACGCGAAGTCTTCCCGCAGTAAGCCTATTTTCCAAACGAGACCTCAGAGAAAATATACCACCATTGTACCATCATATGACTCTTCCGAAAAAACGTCACGCATTCGAACTCCGACTGGTAACTTGCACGTGGCAACAGACAAGGTAAAGCCTCCGTATACCGAAAGGAATTTAGACCATTTCGGCAAAAGACTAAACCTAAAGCCGGCTTTCCCAAGAACAATGAAATCGGCATTTTCAACGTGTTCACTGCACCACAACACTTCAGATTTTACAGAACCACCAGAATGCCTTGATGCATCGTGTCACACACAAGGCCCAAACGGTTTCGAGCGTGTGACGGAATTTACGTGTGACGAGCTAGTGAATCCTCGCAATACCAGCCCCCACCCTGACGTTCCCGACCAGGGTCGTTCGACAGACACTGTCAGCCTAACTACGCCGCAAAAAGAAAAACATACGCCATCAGAAACACCTGAAGCCATGTCTGTTGTGCTCTCATCGTCAAGTGACAACATACATGTGAGTCAAAGCACTGCAGGAATTTCGAATCCACCAACGCCGGCGGATTGTCAACTGATGGAAGCATTTACAATCAAGGATGACTCACAACCATCTTGGGAGCGTTCTCATCAGCCTGTCACGCTGCTTTCATCGCAGGACAAGCCTAGCAGTACAGTGTCGACAAGCCGACAATCTACTGATCACATCACCATCTAAAGAAAAGCAGACTCATGTTCCTGAAAGAGGCCCATCTGACGAACTTTCACAAGAAGACGAGCAATTTCAACAAAGGCAAATCCACGAACTCCAAGAACTACAACGGCTACTCGAACAAGAACAACGATCAAGTGAAACCTCCTCACGAGTACACTTGTGGCTGAAAGATCATCAGAGACAACATTAATTAAAGAAGCAAAGACGAAGTCGATGCCTAAGCCATCTTCGCAGAAAGCAACGCCGACAAAGTTTTCTGCACCAGTTCTCAACGCAGTGTTTACGATTCAACAAACTGAGAGAAGACTACAGAAAGCTACGAAAGAGACGTGCAGCTACCACGTGTACAATGAAAGAACAAAGGCATCATACCATCAGCTTCGGTTCTCGCACATGCAGGCTCCAAGCACTCGTTATGTCTCAGCCACGACACAGAAAGCAGCGTCTACGACGGAGAACTTCGTGCCTACGACATCCGACTCTCAAAGGCTACAAGTACTTCGACCCTTGTTCATTCATGACAAGAATCGCTGTGTCATCAGTAATTTCTACGTTCAAGGCGTGCTTCTGTTGGCCAGAACGCAATAGTCAACCTCACGCACCAGAGTTGTCATAAAATTCATCGGACTGCTCAATCGGCCTTGAAGATTGAGTGAGATTGTGGAACTCCGTCTGGACGTGAAACTGTGAATTTGGGCATTGTTTTGTTCATTCACTTCTTTAATTTGTTCTAGTTTGTTACCAGTGCCATCTTTCGGGGGGAGGGGGAATCGTGTGACGTATCAAGTGTTGGTTAGTAGAGGTAGAGGAGGAAGAAGTCAGAATGGAATAAACATGGGGTATGAGCCAGGCCACGTCACCCAGTCATCATAGCGTCATATATATATATATATATATATATATAGTCTAGTAGATCCTCCGTGAGCGGTCACAACGTGGTTTATTTCGACGTGTCGGCCTAGAGTCTGGCCTTCATATATATATATATATATATATATGTATATAAGGGAAAGAAGTGTATACTTAAGGGCTCGTTTTTCCGTGTTTTGACACAATAATAATGAGATCTTAGAGAAACATTGTCAAGGATTGTACAGGGAAAGTTATTAGAACCAATGTAATGTAAATAAAAAGAAAGAAAAGTGGGTGAAAAAATAACTTGCCGTGAGCAGCAATCGAACCTACGACCTTCGAATAACGCGTTCGATGCTCTAACCACTGAGCTTTTACAGCGGCTATACCCCCAGCCACTTTATTGGGTTTATATGTGAATTTAAACGTGGGAGTGTCAGTCAGCGCCATCTGTAGCCTTGGCGGCGAGTGTGGAACACCCTTTTATGAGCCTGTGTGACGTCACGTGTCACGTGAACATATTACCAGTGGGCAGCTGACCAATAGTCCTTCGCGCATACAACCTAATGGCACCAGGTCTGCCAATGCGAGACCCTCGTTAATGAATAAGGGAATAAGTGTATATCGTAGGGCTCGTTTTTTCGTGTTTTGACACAATATTGAGTCCTAACAGACAATAATGCCAAGGAATGTATAGGGGAAGGTATTAGAACCAATGTAATGTAAATAGGGAGAAAGAAAAGTGGGTGAAAAATAACTTGCCGTGAGCAGGAATTGAACCTACGATCTTCGAATAACGCGGTCGATGCTCTAACTACTGAGCTATCACGGCGGCTATCCCCCCCCAGGCCACTTTATTATGTTTATATGTAAATTTAAACGTGAGCATGTTAGTCAGCGCCATCTGTAGCCATAACGGCGAGTGAGGAACACCGATTTATCAGCCTGTGTGACACCACGTATCATGTGTACTTATTACGAGAGGGCAGCTGACCAATAGTCCCTCGTATACAACCTAGCGGCACCAAGTCTGGCAGTACGACACCCTCGTTAATGAATAAGAGAAAGAAGTCTATACCTAAGGGCTCGCTTTTCCGTGTTTCGACGCAATAATAATGAGATCTAACAGAAAATAATGCCAAGGAAGACATCTCATTGCCTACACAAGCCGTTCTTTGAGTAAAGCTGAGCGCAATTACACTGTTACAGAGCAAGAATGTCTGGCAGCTGTCTTCGCCGCACGCAAGTTTCGCCCGTACGTCTATGGCCACCAATTTTTCATTGCCACAGACCACCACTCACTTTGTTGGCTCGCTCTTCTACGAGATCCAACCGGTTGTCTAGCACGATAGGCGCTCCATTTGCAAGAATATGACTTTGATGTTTGCTTCAAGAGTGGCCACTGTCACGCGGACGCTGACTGCCTATCGCGACTTCCCCTTCCCACGACTGAATGCGACGCTGACAAATTAGACGACTGTCTGGCTGCTATTGACTCACGTTTTTCAGATTTGAAAGCTTTCCGTACAGAACAACGTCAAGACCGTAGTCTGGCTCCTTTTTTCTCATCTGCCGTCGATAAGCCGCATCAGAGCCCATTCATCATGCAGAATGGCAATTTTTACAAGCAAAATTTCGCTGCAAAGGGGGCCAGGCTTCTTTTAATCTTTATTCCTCAGATACCCCGCAGCACCCGAAGGTGTTATAGCAGGGGGGTTACATCAATAAATGACGTACATCTCCGTTCACCGACACAATACAACTTTGTTCACACATAAATAACTGAAATACATTTTCGTTCACACACATAGTAGAATACACATCAATACTTCTTCGTTCAGGTAACAACACGGGCTTACAGCAGCGAATAAAATATACCTTCGTTCCCACTATGTACTTGCATTTCAGTTAGCCTGTTCCACTGTTTAATCGTTCTAGGAAAAAATGAATTGGCATACATGTTCGTTTTAGCAGGGTATTCCCGAATTTGGCAACTATGATCAAAACGTTTTGAAGTGTAATGAGGGTTGTGTAGGTATATTTCTCTATTAATTCCAGTTTTATTGTAGTAAATACAGTAAAGAAATTTTAATCTCTGCTTCTGGCGGCGGTCAGAAAGACACTCCCATCCTAGCTCGGCCTTCATTGCAGTGCAGCTCTCCCCCTTTCCGTACCGTTCCAAGACGAACCTGGCAGCACGATTTTGTAATTGTTCCAGAGCAGCAATGAAGGTTACCTCGGCGGGGTCCCACACGACACAGCCGTATTCTAAGATAGGTCTGATACAAGTAGTGTATGCCAGACGTTTTAAATTCACATGCGAACATCGCAGGTTTCTTTGAATGAAATTCAAAGCCTTACCAGCTTTGGCTATGAGAGTGTCAACCTGAGGCCTCCATGAACATTCAGATGATAGTATTATACCTAGGTACTTATATGTACTCTCTTGTTTTAACTGTACATTGTTCAGATGGTACTGTGACTGAAATGGTTTCATCTTTTTGGTAAATGAAATATGTACACACTTTGTTATATTCAAATTCATTTTCCATTTGGTACACCAGCTATAAATGAGCGATAAGTCTTTCTAAAGTTCTAATACATCATTGTGATCAAAAATTTTTCTGTACACAACACAGTCATCCGCAAACAACCGTATAGAAGATGAAGTTCCTGCAGAAATATCATTAACATAAATTAAAAACATTAGCGGACCCAGGACGGAGCTTTGTGGGACCCCTGAGGTAACATCGGTGTATTCGGAGCATTTTCCATTCAGTACTACGGTTTGTGTTCTTTGGGAAAGGTAACATTCGATCCATTTAAAAACAGTCTTATCAATGTTCAGGGTGGTAAGCTTAAACAGTAAGAGTGAATGTGACACCGTGTCAAACGCTTTCCGAAAATCCAAGAACACACCGTCAACCTGTCCTACAGTATCTACGCCCGATATTACATCATGAAAAAATTCGACTAGTTGTGTTGTGCAAGACAGCCCTCTGCGAAATCCATGCTGCTCGTTGATTAGTACCTTATGCTTGTTTAAATGAGTTAATATTTCTTTGTATAAAATATGTTCGAGGATTTTACATGGGATAGACGTAAGCGATATTGGTCTATAATTACCAACGTCTTTTTTGGACCCACCTTTATGTATCGGTACCACGTGAGCAATTTTCCAGTCATGTGGTAAGGTACCAGTCGCTAAAGATCTTTCAAAAATTGCATAAAGATACATAGAAAGTGGCCCCGCACAACGCTTGAGTACACGCGGAGAAATTCCATCTGGACCACTAGATTTACTCTCATCAACATCCTTCAATAGTTTTTCAATTCCATTAACACTAAGCTCGACAGGAAGCATAGGCGAAATGATCCTAATAGTTTCATGATAATTACAGCTGTGTTTAGGTAAGAGTACTGAGTGGAAAAAGTTGTTTAGGCATGCAGCCTTATCCTCGTCATTTGTAATTAGCGTGCCGTTATAATTTAACTCCTGTATTCCAAAGGAATCTGAGCCACACTGTTTTAGGTACTTCCAAAACATTTTAGAATTTGATTTCATTTTGTTGCTCAGCTCAGTGAAGTAATCATCTTTAGCTTTTTCTATCTTTAGCTTATATTCGTGGGTAATCGATTTCAGTTTTTCAAAGTGAGCAACTGATTTGCTTTTCTTGAATGCGCCTAATGCCCTCTTCCTTTTGTTGATAAGCTTTAATATATGTGCTGTTACCCATGGTTGTTTGTGCTTTTTTAGCCGTGATGAATGAACACTGGGGATATGTCTATTTGTTAACTCGGAAAGTATATTCTTAAATTTGTCCCACATATCATGCACATTGCCCTCCTCAAAAAGACATTCGAAAACAGGGAACGAATTACGAAGTTTTTTAGAAATTGCATCGTAGTCACCTTTGTAATAAAAGTAGATCCTTCTACTCGTAGGTAACTTCGCGCACGCTTTTTTCTTTTGGATACAAGCAACAACAGCAAGATGATCACTAATTCCTGGAATCACAGTCACGTCATTTACGAAATTCGGCGAGTTACAAAACAACAAGTCTAATACAGCGTCATTGCGAGTAGAGGTGGTAACGTACTGCGTCAAACCAAACCTGTCGACGATATTTTTCATCGCAAGGTTCATGTGCCCGCTTATACTTATACAGGAACCATTACCCAGGATAAGCCAGGCAGATTAAAATCCCCCCCTAGGAGTATTGTCTGGGCTGATGCTTCAGAAAGAATTTCATCTAATGTTTGCATTATGCTACTATCTGAGCTCGGCGAGCGATAAACCACTACGACCAAAAACGCGAAGTTATCAGGCAGTGTAATCTTGCACCATACAGACTCCAGTGCGTCGCACTTATAATCAACTTCAAATGACTGTAAGCAAGAACGACAAGTAAAAAAACGCCACCACCTGCTGTGAGCCTATCTTTGCGATAGACGACGTAATTTTGCGGAAACACCTCACTATCAGCAATCGAGGGCTTTAGCCAAGATTCTGTACCAAGGACTATATCTGCGCTAACACTCTCAATTAAGCCCAAGAGCTCAGCAACTTTATTAACTACGCTGCGGCAGTTCACGATGACGGCAACAAGCTCTTGACATCGGTATTTCTCCTTTTTTCTAGTTTGTCATCGCCTGCGTACTGGGACGACCTCTTCTTTTTCGTCATCCCACCTGAAAGCGCTGCTGTTAATAATCAGTTTGTCAAATTCAGCTTCACTTTATTGTTCTTATCTTCTCTTTTTGTCTTAGCATATTCCCAGAGCTTATTCCTGATACTTCTTGTCTCCTGTGAGTAATCTTCGCTAACGCTGTACTGGGAATTCTTGAATCTTTTGGCATTGAGAAGCACTGCCTGACGCTCTTTGTACAATGAGAATTTAACAATAATTGGCCTCTTCTTATTCTCATTATAGCGTCCTAAGCGATGTGCCCTTTCCACAGATTCGAGTTCCATTCCAAGGCTCGTTTTGCAAATATTCTTTATCATAGCTTCGGATTCATCCCAGGATTCTGAGGTTTTATCATCAACGCCATAGAAAACAAGATTTTTCCGGCGACTTCTGTTTTCGAGGTCATTTGTTTTCTTTTGCAGATCTTTCACCTCTTGCATGAGTTGTCGTATTATAGCTGCCTGCTCCGTTACAATCTTGCCGATGTCCCTTATCTGGTTCTGAGTTTGGCTAAGATTATCTTTTACTTCCATCAGTATGTTCTCATTTTTTCGAACCTGGTTCAATGCCGTTTAATTTTGAAATTAAAGTTTCCTGCCCACTCTGCAAACATTTCAGCACTTCCATCTCCGGTGTCTTAGCAGGACCTGGGTTCAGTTCAACATCCCCCGCGAGTATTAACAACAACATCAAATACAGCACGCTGTTAGAAAATAATCGCGATCTCTTCAGACGTGACGTATGCATCGTGCATCCGTGGTTTTTGTTACGAACAGTTAGCAACGTGGGAGGAGCCGGCAATGCATATACAAGTCTCCGCGATTGAGATGGGTAGTAATGACTAACCTGCACCAGCAACAGTTGCAACAGCGACACGTCGGCAAGTGTGCCGGCTCCAAATCCCACGAAGCCATCGTGCTGTGTGCCTATATACGCCTGATCGGCACCACGTGAGTTCTGTTGGCCCAAATTGATTGGTTGATCCTCGCTGATCCATTCGTGGCTCGGGCCACACGTGCCTCTGACGACAGATGATGACCCATGCACACGTGTGGATGATAGTCGAGATACTGTAGATGCTGACCAGGGATCAGACAAAAAGGGCTGTGTCCTGCGCTCCGCTTCACCGAAGTGGATTGCAGAAACCAGCAGCAGAGGTACCTGCACCAGCAACAGTTGCATCAGCGACATGTCGGCAAGTGTGCCGGCTCCAAATCCCACGAAGCCATCGTGCTGAGTGCCTATATACGCCTGATCGGCACCACGTGAGTTCTGTTGGCCCGAATTGATTGGTTGATCCTCGCTTATCCATCCGTGGCTCGGGCCACACGTGCCTCTGACGACAGATGATGACCCATGCACACGTGTGGATGATAGTCGAGATACTGTAGATGCTGACCAGGGATCAGACAAAAAGGGCTGTGTCTTGCGCTCCGCTGCATTGAAGTGGATCGCAGAAACCAGCAGCAGAGGTACCTGCACCAGCAACAGCTGCATCAGCGATATGTCGGCAAGTGTGCCGGCTCCAAATCCCCATTTGGTTGTCCCCAAATCATTGCGACCTAACGTGCTGCAAGATATGCACGACGATCCAACATCAGGGAATATGGGATTCACTCAGACCTATCACCACACACTGAAACGTTTCTATTAGCCCCGCATGCGTCAGGCTACAGCTAAATACGTGACAAGCTGTGAGCATTGTCAACGGTACAAGAGTCCAACAAGTGCGCCGCCAGTATTTCTCTATCCCATACCACCTCCATGTTTTTCCTTTGAGGTCGTCCATATTGACTACATAGGCCCTTTTGCACGATCACTGGGAACCACTGGATTATAGTCGGTCGTGACCACGTCACTCGGTATGCTGAAACTGCAGCGAGTTTAGCCGCAACAGCCGATCACGTTTGTGACTTCCTGCTATGCTACATCATCCTCCGGCATGGGTCCCCTCACGCCATCATCCATGACCGTGGCCGGCAGTTTGAAGCCGACGTCGTGGAGGAGTTGATTCGCTGGTCTACTTCCCAGTTTTGTCACGCCACTTCATACCAACCACAGATCAATGGTTTGACTGAGTATGTCAACACGACGCCCATTAACATACTCGCTATGTACGTTGATTCTAAGCATAAAAACTGGGAACAAGTTTTATTGTTTATGACCTACGCCTACAACACTGCGCTACAAGAGACCACCGGCTTTAGCCCGTTTTACCTTCTCTACATCCGTGAGCCACGTACTACTCTTGACACAATTCTCCCGCTTTCAGAGCAAGAAAACTTATTCCTTGCAGAGACACTCTGTCGCGCAGAGGAGGCACGGAGCGACAGAGACCCAAGACCATTCAAAGGATCGCTCCGATAAGCAACATGGAAATGTGACATACAGCGAAGGTGATATGGTGTGGCTGTGGACTCCGAATCGCAAGAGTGCTTTGCATCAAAAGTTTCTGGCCCGCTATACAGGTCCCTTCGTCAATTTGTCAGCCCTTAGCTACATTACGTACGTGATATCACGCTTCCCACATTCTGGCCATCGCTCCAGGAAAACTGTTGTCGTACATGTCGCCTGGTTGAAGCCATACCACGCGCGACACTAACTCGCCCAGTGGGCATCATTCGCTACTGGGGAAATGATACGAGACTCGCGTTGAAGTGGGGTAAAGGAGACAGAAGTGAATGTGTTCTGTTGCAGGCCTGGCTGCTGCAACCATCTATCATCGTGCCTGTACAATAAACAAACATCACCCGTAAATAAATAAATAAATAAATAAATAATATAATATATATATATATATATATATATATATATAAATATATATATATATATTTATATATATGTAAGTATACATATATAAACGCAACAAACAAAACAATGAAAAATGATTCTGGTGTGCGGAATTAAACCTGGGACTTCCGTGTCGTGAATGCGAAGCGTTGACCGCTGAGCTACTGAGGGGAACCTCGTTCAACTTTCAAACTGCAAGCTATTTATAGCTACCACTTACCGTTGTAGCTGGAGTCTCGGAGGAGGGGATATAGTGTTTTCAGCATTATCAGCAAGATGGTGCAATGAGCATGCGGCGGCTCTCATCTCTCGTGCGTACTTTGGCCCGTGGAGAGGAGGGAAGTGGTGATCTCTTGCACGTCCTGATGTCCCGGTGGGGAGGATCGTATGGCTTGGCTGGCGTTGGGTTTGCTGTTGTACTTATGGAGCGGACAAAGGTCACTGCAATTGTTGCACAGCCTCCGTTTGCGAAAAGGGCGTGCTTTTCATTCACAGCGAAGTAACAACTGAGATGCTCATTCGCGTTCATCTGTACGTCTGAGTAAGCTTCGTGCATAATTTGTTCATGAGAAACGCGAGCATGTTTCGATCTGCATGGTATTCCGTGCGTGACCTTCCAATTCGTCGCTATCTCGTTCATTGCCTCGCCTTTACGGCTAAGGTGTGGCTTTTTATCGGATGACTTGGCTTTTCAGTCTTCTGCACGCAGTCACCTATTTGCAGATGACAGCATCGTCTATAACAATATTCAGGCCATTCAGGGCCAAGCCGCAATGAACAACTGTTTATAGCCTATCACTAATTGGTGTCATACGTGCGAGATGACCTTGAATTCCACGAAATGCGCCCACATATCAATAGCATGTGAAAAATTCCCTCTTCTCCACGCGTACAATGTGAAGAATAACGTAGTAACCCTTGTTGATCAGTTTGAATACTTGGGCGTAACTATCAATTCTACATTACACTAGAACACGCACAATAAAAATATTGTCGGTAAAGCTTCAAAATCACTCTTACAATTAATATAGTACACTATATTTATTGCAAATAGGAAACGTGTCCGTAACAGGTCTATGCATAAAATCTGGTCTTCGCCTGCTCGAATCACGGCGGATGTGCACCGTCTTAAGATGATATTCAACATTGTTAACAACCACAAAAAAGTTAGAGTTTGGCCGCTCAGGCGAATCAATGAACGCGATAGCAACGAATTGGAAGGTGATGCGCAGATTGGCAAGCAGATCGAAACGTGCCCCGCGTTTCGCGCGCATAAATTACGCACTAAACCTACTTACAGGTACGGATCGACGTCAATAAGCGTTTCAGTTGTTACTTCGCTGTGTCTAAAAAGCGTGCTCCTTTCGCGAATGGAGACTGAGCAACAAATGCAGTGACCTTTGTGTGCCCCGTAACTACAATAGAATTGTTCCAGTCAAGGCCAACGCCAGCCGAGACGTATGATCCTCCCCGCAGGAAGATAAGGGCGTGTGAAAAATCAATCGTGTACTACCCAGCTCTCTACGGGCAAAATATTTGTGAAAGATGAGAGCCACCGCGCTGCTCCCCCCCCCCCCCCGAGATTTCCGCCAACAGCGGTGACAGATATATATAGCTTGCCGTTTGAACTCTGAAAGAGGCACCGGTCGGGGGCTCAGTGGTTAACAACGCCTCGAGTTCGCAACGTGGAGGTCCCATGTTCGATTACGAGCGCCAGAGTCTTTTTCTAGATTTTTTCTTTTTTGCGTTTTCATGTACATATATACATATACATATACGGTGCATGACATCGACGCTGACGCCGACGTCGGCGGCAAAATCGAGTAAAGTGTGTCAGTATACTTGCTATCGCAATAATAAACTGAACTTCCAGAGGTACATGGAATTTATTAGGACACGACATACCCGAAAAGACACAGCTAAGATATTTTCATAACTTAATGCAAAACAAATGCCTACAAGGTTTTTTTTCCTAGGTCAGCAGCCGAGTGGAGTAGGCTACCAGAACAGGTGGCAAACATGACAACGTCTGATTCTTTTGTGTCGGCTATTGTTGCCTACTTGAAAATACTGGGTATGCTTTCTTTGTAGTTAATAGTTCACTTATTGTTTAACGCTCATTGTATTGTTTTAGTGACTGTGTGCTTTCTTATTTGCAATCAATAAGTTAGATTAAACTGACTGATTACTTTGTTGGTGTTTCTCTATTTCCTTAATATTTTGTACTTGTACCATGCTTTTATTTTGTAACTGATCTAAACGTTCACTGCACTGTAGCCACTTCTGTCTTGGTAACCAAAAAGTTACTTGCAGTAAATAAATAAATAATTGAAAAATAGAAGAAATAAGATGAACGACGCAGTATACCTTCAGACAATCTGTGCTTGGGCAGGTCACGACGATTACTCACGATACATGAGCGACATCTTGGACAGTGGCAGTCAATGATCATTTATCAAAGAAGATCTCGCCACTTAGCTACGGCTTAAGATTATCTGGGAGACCAGCATTGCATTCAACGTTTTACAGTGAAAGTTAACATGTGATCAAAACTCAGGTCAAGCGTGGCGCCGCAGTTGTTCGCCACCGCTGCCACCGGTGTCCGTACCCACTGTCGCGAATAAGTAAAAACCTAGCACCAACGACACGGTGGGGCTCGAACCCAGGCCCGCTGCATGCCAGCCCCGTATTTTACCACTGAGCTGCGGTGCTTGGCACTTGTTTGCAGGCCTGGCCTAGGCAGGCTTGATGTCGCGAAAGGAAGTGCGTTACTACGAGTACTTATTTATTTATTTTAGTACCTCCAGGGCCCAAAGGCGTTACTAAAGGGAGTGGGTAAGAGTAAACTTGCAAGAAAAATAAGAGTGAACAAAAAATGCTGATAAAAGTAAACATCGCATTCAACAGCAGTCTTAAAAGCAGTGACATGGGTCAATGGGGCAATGAAGGATGGTAGGTGGTTCCATTCGTTCGAGGTAGTGGGAATAAAGGAATCATGAAAAAACTTACATTGTGAGAAAGGAATGTGTACATTGTGGGATGGTCGCATCTATGTGACATGCAGTGTCGTTTGGAAAGAAGGTCTTGTTTTAGTTGTGGATTGTGGAAAATTTTATGAGAAGGAGCAACACAGGACACTTTTCTGCGCTAACAAAGAAGTGAAATGCCCTAAACTGTTTACATAGATGATACACTTGATGTGCGTGCATAGTCTGAGAGACTGGATTGTGCAATCCGGTTTTGGACGGATTCTAAGGTTTAAACTATTGTGTTGGTGCCGGGATCCCATAAAGCGCTTGCGTACTCGAGCTTAGGATGAACAATGGTTTTTATATAGAATGAGTTTAAGAGCTGAAGGAACACTTGAACACTGTCTTCGTAGGTAGCCAAGAGTTCAAGAGTCTCAACGCACTTCGCCAGAGAACAGGGGAATCGCATGGGAGGTGTACAGTAGAGCCACCGCGATGTAAAGATAACTATATAGCAAGCCTCTCGCTCATCTACTGAAGCAAAGTGAAATGCTTCTTTTAAACGTACAGCTCCAGCAATAAGACGTAGTCAGAACACTATGTTGTCTGCTCGAATATTCGGATATAGTACTCGAAAATGTTTTAAAGGGCCCGGATGTCTGTGGTATACCTCACAGAAAATTGACACGAGAAGAATCCCTGACTGCGTATATTAGCGCACTTGACGCATAGTCTCAAGCACCACATTTATCATCTGGCAATGACTTTCTGGACAAAAGGGATAGGTGCAAGGCTCCTAGATCACTAGATCAGCCAAGGTCGACATGGCCTACAGAACCAGACGGATATCTTACTTTTTACAAAAACGTCTCGCCAACGTGTGAACCAACGACATTTATCCTTCACGCAGAGCCTCGTAAGGAAATGATTATTGACATCACAAAGTTTTTGCAGTTTGCTGAAGCTTCTGTACGTCACAGCTTGGAGCTTCCAATATGTGAATCAAAGTCACAGACGCTCAGTAGGGACTTGGACCACAATATCAGCAGAAGAGATAACCAACACCGAAAAGTTTTCAATTTGTCGCGTCTAATGAGCTTACAGACACACAACACGTCATTAACGGCAAAGCGCCTCCTGAACACTCCATTTGTTTCAAGGTGCATCTGGCTCCTTGTCCGTGTGTTAGAAGTTGTTATCAGTCAAGACAGTGTAGTATAGGTCTGTCAAATCAAGACACAACAAGGCAACGTTGTGCGGTGACCAGTGAAGAGACTCCTTATTCTTAAGATAGCCTGCAACTCCTGGGGCAGTAGGTTGAAGAAAAAAAAATAAACGTGCGCAGGCTAGTTCTGCGAGAGAAGGTGAGAAAGTTGAGAATGCGAAAGGCAAGATGGCTGCTTGTCTGCTTTCTGGCGTTAGCGCGTAGTTTTCTTACATTGCTTATACCCATACTGTCAGTTTCTTAATGTCGTGTGAAGTTTTTAAATGAAGATCAACAAGGTTTTCAAAAGCCTTTCTCCTGTGAAACCCAACTTGTACTTTTTTACGATGTCCATGCTGGCCTTGATCAAAACATAAACGTGGGCGCACTTTTCAATGAATTCTAGAAACCTTTTGATAAAGTATCAAATAAACGCATGCTATTGAAATTTTTGCAACTTCGCTTACTTCATAGTGTTTTGCATTGCATTAAGGAGTTCTGACGGCAATTGGTGCATGCAAATAATTCATCAACTTCATCGGCTGCCTTACCTAGAGTGCCACAAGGCACGGTACTTGGTTCACTTCTTTTACCAATTTCATCAGCAATCTGCCCAGTAACCTTTCTTCAAACACATGCCTGTTGACCAATGAGTGCGTCGTTTATTGCCCGGACGTCAACGTCACCGATAACCAAGCGCACCAAAACCGTTTACTAAAATTAGATAAATGATGTGGTGATTGGTTAATAGTGGTGAACACTGTATATTAACTCTAGAATGAGGGTTAAAGGGCTGCACCAGTGAAGCACTGTACAACCCGCGCAGAAGCTAATGAGAGAGCAGCTGCCCCGCCAAATGTGATCTAGCCTACCTTCACAAAACCACCATATTTCACGCATGTTTATAGGACAGTGCCCTCTCAGAAATGAGATGAAAATGGAATGCGCACAGCGCCATCCAGGATATCGTCACCCAATTGCACCTTGAACGTATCTTTACGGCACTACGAGAAACAGAGGATGGATATAAGACGTCGTTTCATAACCAGCCAGGTCTCAACATAAGGAGCTACGTATGTAAAAGGGCAAGGCCTTTTTATTTTAATTTGTTAAAATTAAAATTATTTTGTTATTATTTTTATAAATTATTGTATTATTTTAATTTGGCCCCACGTATATTGAGGCCAAATTGAAGAGGAGGCGTTCGCAATACTCAAGAGGAAGCTCGGCGTTGCATCGATTCTCCTCGCTCCCGATCTTTTGAAGTAGTTTCTACCTCGTACAGACGCCTCGAGTCGGAGCCTGGGTGCAGTATTTGCTACCGATTGGCAGCGACGAAGTGTTACACCTTGTCGCTCGTGCTAGTCCTAAGCTATAGCTCGGGGAAACCCGCTATTCTACAATCAAGTGGAAGTGCCTTGCACTTGTATGGGCCATACAAAAGTCCCATATTTATGTCTATGAGAAGTCTTTCAATATACAAACAGATCACCAGCCACTACAGTTCTTGAATTCTGCCAAGAACCTCAACAACAGGTCGTTGAGATGGAATCTGCTATTGCAAGAATACTCCTTTCATGTTCAATACATAAAAGGGTGTGACAACGTAGCAGCTGAATATACAAGTCACACTTAACATGTAACAAGAAACTTAGCTGCATAAACTCACAACGTGTTGGGCCTAAACTCTTTCCTTCCACCCCCCTCTCTCTAAAACAGTTTTGCACAACTGATAATGTGTGGTTTCGCGGGTTAGAATATGCACTAGGCTAGGATTTGAACTAGTACATTTGAACTAATTTGTATTCTAGTTGCCTAACCAAACTGTATACAAGGCGAGAATTCTATTACTCGGTCTATGCAAACAATAAGCACATCGCAACATGTAGCGACCCCACCCTGCAGCGATTCATTTCTTCCCCACTCAATCGTACTATAATAGTTGTTTGTAAAGAACTTTATCGAAAAAAAGAGTTAAAAATGTGTTAATACGAGGTGCACAGAACAGAAACCAAAAGTGCTGTGCGGTGACACAGTGGGCTCTGAGTACGCGTATGTGCCGTATGATGGTGAGGAAGTAAACCGGCAGCTCGTCAAGTGCGCTCTCGCGGGTGCCAGACCCATGCCTTGGGCGGAGCTCGATGGTCGTGCTGGAGGCCAACCAGCGTTCGCGGCAGAGCAAGAGCCCGGCTGGATGACTGGGCGAAGGACCAAGCATTGCATGGTTGTTCCGGCTGCTGTTCCTGAGGGCTGGGCAACCGACGAACGAAGCCAATCAACGTTCCAGCTGGGCGACTGGCCCAAGGAGCAGGCGAGGTCCACTGTTCGCGCCACCTCCCACAACGCTAGATTGAGTCCTCGCGGTGGCCCACGATTGGGGCCAACCGACGTTCCGGGTCGGCGACTGGCCCAGGGAGTGGGTGAGGGTCTGGCACGACGTCAGGGTGCTGCCGGGGACGAGACGAAGCGGCGGTGTGCTGCTTCTGTGACAGAGGGCTCTATCAAGAAGAGAACCGACCCATGTCGAATGCGGCTACCGTGCTAAGCGGCGTGCCGTCTAGAAGTGACCGGCGCCCACGTCACCCACATACCCAGCGAACTTATCGCTGAAGACAATTATTTCCTGTATAGCTAGTCTGCCCTTATGTTAGGTGCGTGTTTGATCACGTGTAGAGCGAAACGTTAATGTAGGTGTAAACGTGTCTATGTGCACTTGTGTACTGTCGGGTCCTTTCTGGAGTGGTTCTGCCCCAGTGACATCTCAAGAACATCAATCACCCTTGCCTGATCATAGGAAATCTTCATGAACAAAATATTTGCGAATGCAGCCACTATCACTCATATAACTTCAATATTGCCGCGAATGTAATAACAGACAGCGACGAATCGACGTCTTGCTTGCCCTCAGACCAGGAAGCAAAAGCCCTCTTCTTTCTTCACTTCCAAGGGATTCCACCTACAGCTCATGCCCATTACCTGTGACAATATGGTTGGATGGATTGATATGAGGGGTTTCACGTCCCAAAACCACCATAAGAATATGAGAGACGCCGTAGTGGAGGGCTTCAAAATTTCGAGCTCCAGAGGTTCTTTAACGTGAACTAAAATATGAAAACATGGACCTACAACATTTCCGCATCCATCGGAAACGCAGCAGCCACCGCCGGGATTCAATCCCGCTGACCTGCGGGTCGGCAGCCGAGTACCTTAGCCACTAGACCACCGCGGAGGAGCTCAATATGGGTGGAAAGCCTACCGAATTGTTGTGTTGGCTGTGCTACCTCGCGGCCACGTCGAGGCCGCTGCATAGTTGATGCCGCCTTCACAAAAAATCATGAGGTCACGCTGGCGTTTCGTCCGCTAGAAGCGCACTTACGGTCAGTCCAGCTGTGTCTCTGAAGGCGTAGACATGCCTCTGTCGCCAGCATCATCATTTTCACCGTAATCGCGGTCAACATCCGGCCAGTGGTGATGATCATTACAGCGACCTGGAATGGGGTATCGCCACGATTCCCAACTATCCTTGCTTGACAAGCTCCGTGTTAAATGCAATGTATTATCAGTTCTGTCGTACTGTCGGGGCTCAGAACTCTTGGCAGACTCTTGCTGACCGGAAAAGAGGAATGAGCACCTCTATCTCCGGCATATGTACTTTTCGCCACCCTTCATTCATGGCCAACATGGAGCACCTCATTCTACACTGTGCTGCCTATATCATTACTGAAAGAACAACACAATAGATCTAATCTCCATTTTGAAGCGGTACAAAAGGACATCCACAAGTACCTTTATTAGCTTGTCACATTAGCCCATTTCCTAATTAGGAGCGGCTTGGTGCGCGTGATTTACTGTGTGCTGTTACCCCTCAACCCTCCTTCAGTCTACCTGTCAGTGATGGTCTGTCCTCTATTTCCATAATAAAAGAATCGATCTATCTATCTATTAAGAGCCTTTCGCGACGCTCTGCGTGTGCATTCGTTCTCGTCTCGCACGAGCGTTTACAACAATAAAAGGAAAGTGGGAGAAGCGCGTATTCACACATACTGATGACCAAACTACTTGCACAACTTCCACTAAGTGGCACCTCATGTAGGAAACAAAGTATAGGGCTCAAATTGATCAAATAGAAATCTACAACGTGCTAAGTTCATAAAATGCCCAGCCATCTTCATATCGATAATCTTCAAATCGAGATGAAGAACATTGAGATGAAATGAAATAATTTAACAGTTATCTTTCCCGTACATTCCCCCCTCTTTGTAGACTAGCACATTGCAAGGACATTCGCGCATAAGTTTTCGAGTATTTCTTATCAGTCATTGTGTGCATATTGAGTTGTTTGTAGGCGTTTGCGGTGTCCTGACTTCACTATTGTGTGCGTGTTTGCACGCCCTCTCATTTTATGATGAATAAACCACGAACTAGCTGAGCTCTCCTATTTAAGGAGTGAAGCTCTTCTTAGTCTAACCTTGTCAGTGGTCACGCCTACCTGGTAGAAGAAAAGACGAAAGAAATTGATTTAATTTGATTGATTGATTGATTTGTGGGGTTTAACATCCCAAAACCACCATATGATTATGAGAGACGCCGTAGTGGAGGGCTCCGGGAATTTCGACCACCTGGGGTTCTTTAACGTGCACCCAAATCTGAGCACACGGGCCTACAACATTTCCGCCTCCATCGGAAATGAAGCCGCCGCAGCCGGGATTCAATCCCGCGACCTGCAGGTCAGCAGCTGAGTACTTTAGCCAGTAGACCACCACGGCGGGGCAAAAGACGAAAGAAAAGAAGGCAAAAGAAATGGATCACTACTCCTCGTCTGAGTTCCTAGGTGGCGTTACTCGGCCGCTGCTCTCCGAAGTGCCGCTACTCTTCGATTAGCAGCTGCGCACGCTTTGCCTGAGTGTGCGGAGAACGAGTGCCTCTCAGTCTCTTGCATAGTCGTCGTTCGTAGCGGGTCGATGGTGGGGCGTGGACAAGCAGCGGTAGGCGCGTTGAAGGCGTTTGCACTTGGCTTCCTTGGCTCGCGTCTCGTCAGCGTTACACGCGCGCAATCAGACGCATAGACGCATGCACAGGTGGATGGACAGATGAATGGATGGACACTTCGCCCCACTCATCATCATTCATCCCGGGGTTGTGCTGTGATTTTTTCCAGCTCCTGGACATGCTAAGATTAATTGGAAAAGCTCCCCATGCCTTAACCGTCCCTCTTCGGGCTTTAATCTGGCTTATCGCGATGGTATGGCGTGATCGAGACATCGATGGAGGCAGCGGTTCGCTTGTCTAAGCTGGAACGATTTGGCTGTTTAGCACTACGCAGGATAATCGCTAGTAAATACGGGTAACTGACTAGATTCTAAGAGAAAGCAAATACGGGAGTGGGAGACATAAAAAAATTGGCAGATCCCACGTACAGTGGAAGTCAATTATATGTGAAGCACGAATGAGAAAGGTTGATATGTCACTTTAAAATCAGCTCATCGTTACGAGGTGGAGCTAAATATAGCCGTACATGACTTCCGTTTCACGATTATTATGTTTGAATGTGTCTTTACCTTCGTCATCTATTTCCGTCTCGGGATACCAAACTTAGTATGTGTGGAGCTAGCGAAACGGCCGCGAGCATATCATGAAGGGCCCATATACTCCAATCTAGCGTTGACGCGAACGCACGCTGGGCAAGGTGACGCTACGTTGGCAAAACGCGAGCACTCTATAGTCTGACGCCAGGCGCAACCGGCGTGAACAGTTGCATGCTGCATTTCGCGCTGGTGCGTTTTACGCCAATGCAATACCCAGATAACACTGCGTTTTCCTCTTTTCGTATCGGAGAGACGCCAGACGCGCTGAAACGCATATGCGTCAAAGCAACGCAGTGCGGAGCGTGCCTCAGATTATATGGCAGGACTGGCGCCCGGCGTGATCACACTGGCGTGAAGTGACGAAGTGAACGTCAGGAAACACGCGCATCACTTAACATCGAAATGTGTTCACGCTTTTACTGTGGCATGTAGTCATGTTTGCTACAACTGTCAGTTCAAGCGCACGAAAAGACAGAAAGGAAGAGAGCACAAGCGCTTTCTCGCAACTAAAATGTTTATTAGAAAGGGCAGAATATATGTACAGGCAATTTAAAAATAACGCATGCGTGTGCAGGCAAAAAAGTACACCCGTGGCACATCGAGAACACAGGGTCAAAGAAGAAAGATTATCTCGAAACATAATCTGTGTTCTCGATGTGCCACGGGTGTACTTTTTTGCCTGCACACGCATGCGTTATTTTTAAATTGCCTGTACATATATTCTGCCCTTTCTAATAAACAATTTAGTTGCGAGAAAGCGCTTGTGCTCTCTTCCTTTCTGTCTTTTCGTGCGCTTGAACTGACAGTTATACCATGCATATCCAACTAGCCCAACTTTGGATTTAGATGTAGTCATGTTGTCACATAACACGCATCCCATGATTATCATGTTTGATCCAGTCACATACCTCCGTCATCCATTGGCGTCACGTATTACCAAATTTGGGATATATGAAGCTAGCAAGACGGCCGCGAGTGCATTATCAGTTTGGCATGTAGTAATGTTGTTACATGACACAAGTTTCATGATTATCATGTTTACACCAGTCCCATACCTTCGTCGTCTATTCACGTTCCGTAATACCAAATTTGGTATATGTGACGCTTGAGAAATGGCCATGAGGACATCATGAGCGTTGCATGTAGTCCTGTTGTTACATGACACGCATGTCACAAATTTCATGTTAGAGCTGTCGCTTGTGTTCGCCATGCAATAATGTCATGCCATGCCAGTTTCGCAACCTGTTATATGAGTGAAACCATCGCAAGGGCTGTAGTTCCATGAAATGTATATCATGATATTCATGACATACATGTGATAATTTTCATGTTATGAATAGTCAGATATGTTCTTCATACAGTCATGTTATGTCATACTAAGTTTTACTAAGTTCGGTATCGATACCATTATTGAAACGGCCAGGAGAGCTGAAAGTCGTGGGCAGCTAGATACATAGATAGATAGATAGATAGATAGATAGATAGATAGATAGATAGATAGATAGATAGATAGATAGATAGATAGATATGCTCAAAGTCGCTGACGTTTGCGAAGAAATGCTTCACATTTAAAACCAAGTGCCAGCAGAAAGCACAGGATTGGTTTCAACAGCGAAACGTGGGAGATACTTTTGCTCTTCATTTGGGCTGGTTAGGGTGATAATTATTTTTTGAATTGTATTTGCACTTTATGCGACAGTAATTGTCGATGTTGAAGCGGCAATAGGCAGATGCAACTGCCTGACAGAGGCTTTCGTACCCATACATTGCTCAGGGGCGGAGAAAAAAAAAACACGATTTGGATGAACTTGGGGCGGGCAACCGAAAGTCAAACTATAGCAAGCAATTCACTCTTTGAACTATTACTGACGAGCAGTGTAGGCTGCCGACTGTCTGGGGCACGATTCTCAGAATGTCAAATTCGTGGACATGTCCACTTCGGCGGAGTGCGTTTACTTATCCCGCCCCCCCCCCCCCCCCAAAAAAAAAAACGTTAAGTCGTGACGTCATGGTGCTTGCTCTTGATTACGTCGGCGCACCGAACCCACCTGCACATTTCTAACCTAAAAAAAAGACGAAGTGGGCAAAATGTACAGCAACAGGACTATGAAACAAACTTGACAAGTCTGAACGTGCGTATGAACGTGTTTAGATTTTCAAAAAGCCATGCAAAGATTGCGCATCGACCTTACAGTGGCGTCAAGGGGGCGGCTGCGTTAATTATAAACCAAGGGCTAAGGCGAATAAAGTTCATACACGGCGTCAGAGATGCATGTTCGAAACCGGATCTCTGGGAGCAGCAGTCATTGCGGCAAAACGCCTTCCGTCTATTCTATTTGTGTCGAGAGTTGTGAAAGATGCATTGCCGCAATTGACCTTGGGGATGAAAGACAGGTAACAAATGGTGTGCTGCTCGCCAGCTTCAGCCAATCAGTGGAGGCCAAATCGGACACTTCCACGAAGTGCACACCACAAGAAGCTCCCCTGTTCGCGTTTGCGCATGCAGGCGCTATTTAGAATGCGCTCAGACGTTATGGCGCGCTTTGCCCAGGGCAGTGTTGGATACACATGCGATATGCCGGAAACAAAAAAAAAACATGGGAAAGAGCGAGTGTAGAATTATAACTGAATTATTTTTATTAAAAACAAAACTGTATCGGCAATCTGCAACTTATGCGGCCAGTCTAGAAACTACCTTCCTCATAAACGTTGGCGTACCACAGGCGGTGATGATGTGTGGTGCTTTATGGCGCAAGGGCGAATCGATGGCCGAAGATCATTATTTCAGTAGACCGGAGATGTGAGTTTAGCGGGTAAAAAAATAAAAACCATAAAATCATGACAGTGACGAAAATATGTGCAGTGAAAGTGGATGGCAAAAGATATTAATAAGAAAAACATGGCGGGGAGGTAGTCATCAAAACCACGACCTCGGTATAGAGGTCGGGCAACGGATAACCTCGGAATAATGATTGAAAGCTATGTACGTAATATAATAACGTCACTACGCTGCCGCAAAGGAGAAGCAATGAACGCGATAGCAAAAAATGGGAAGGTCACATGCAGAATGGCAAGCACATCACAACGTGCCCCGCGTTTCTCACACACCAATGACACACAAAATGTACTCACAGGTATAGATGAATGCAAATAAGCGTCTAAGTTGTTACTTCTATGAGTCCTAAAAGCGCGCCCTTCAAAAGAGCACCCTGTAACAACAGAATCGTTCTAGTGAAAGTCCAAAGCCAGCCAAGATGTAAGATTTTTCCCACCGTGAGACAAGGGCGGGCCTGTGAGCATAAATCCACCTCCTCTCCGCCAGGCAAAGTACACTTGGGAGATGACAGCGCGCATCGCTGCAACGTGACGATGTGGCGACACGTGCCTCATTGAACCATCTTGCTGGTAATGCTGAAAACACGATAGTTCCCCCCCCCCCCTCCCGAGATGCTCATCAGCAGCGGTATGGTGTAGATTTCAATGCCTTGCAATTGGAACGTCGAGAGACGTGCTCTTCCGTAGCTCAATTATTAACGCCGTGCACTCACGTCTAAGAAGTCCTAATTTCGATTCCACGTGCTGGAGTCTTTTTTTTGGTTTTTTCTTTCCTGCGTTTTCATATACATAGATACGTATACATATACAACGAGTGACGGCGACACCGGTGGCAAAATCTAGCGAGGTTGTTTATATAATTGCTTTCTAAATAAAACTTAAACGGTGAATAATGTTTAAAAAAAGTGGATTCCTTCCTATGAGCATTACAGGGTGCAGTGGGAGCTGCTGTCGGTAGGGTAGTAAAAAGGGCTTTTTTTCTTAGTGCATCTGACTCATTGCACTAGACGAGGGTGTAAAGATCAGTAAGTGATTCTTCACAATAGCGGATTGTTACCAGACAAAAAGTATGAACTTGTAGAGTACGTATGTCGTGTTCTAAGCCTGGTAAGTATTATTTCTAGGGGCCGTGATATTGATAGTTCTGGCCAATTACCAAGTTGTGGCTAGATTGCATAACGTTTATTGCCTGTTTATTTATACCGCTTTCTCTTCCAATAGCCCCTGAGCTTTCATTTTAGAAAAGTTTTCAAAAAAAAAAGGGCAGAGTTGGTACTGACGAATTGCTAGTAGTGTCGTTGATGAATGCAGTCAGCTTGTCCACCAAAACGTTTCCTTGTATCTCACGATGGCCTGGCACCCAGCAGACAACAATATGCTGTTTGGATGTTTACAGTGCGCATAATCATCATAATCATCATCATCATCAGCCTGACTACGTCCACTGCAAGACAAAGGCCTCTCCAATATTCCGCCACTCAACTCGGTCATGCGCTTGCTGCTGACACTTCAAACCCACAAACCTACTCTCATCTGCCCACCCAAGTTTCTTTCTCCCCCTAACCCGCTTGCCTTCTCTGGAAATGCAGTCTGTTATCCAGATCAGATTTGCTGAAAGATGGAGGACAGATTGTGTTGAAAAACATTGGCCACCTGTTTTACGAAGTGTCTCTGGAAGGAAGGAGTACCAGAATCCTGAAAGAATGCTCACAATATCTTAATACACAAGAAAGGAGATTACAAGCGCTTGAAAAAATACAGGCCGATTAGCTTGGTTTCATCGTATACAAGCTTTTCTCAAAAGTAATTGCTAAAAATACAACATTAGAATTCAATGAACCGAAGGAACAAGCAGGATTTCGAACAGTATACTCAAAAATCAACCACATTCATACTATAAATTACGTAATACAGAAATGCTCAGATTATAGCCTTAATTGATTAAGTGAAGGTGTTTGATTCAGTAGAAATTTCAGGAGTCATGCAGACACTGCAGAATCAAGCGTCTCGAAGCCTATATAAACATCCTGGAATAAATCTACAGAAGATCAACAGCCACCATAGTGCTTCATAAAGAAAGCGATAGAATACCAATGAGGAAGTGTGTAAGACAGGGGGATACAATCTCGTCAGTGATATTTACCGCGTACCTTGAGGAGTTTTTCAGAAGCCCAGAATGGGAAGGCTTGCGATAAGAGTCAAGGGAGAGTGCCTTAGTAACCTGCTATTTGCCCACGATATTTCATTGCTTAGTAACTCCATGGACAAACTGCAACCCAGAATTACGGAGTTAAACAAGGAGAGCAGAAAGGTAGGTCTTAAAATAATCTGCAGAAAACGAAAGCCGTGTGCAACAACCTTGGAAGAAAACAGCGCTTCCAGATAGGTAATAGTGCACTTGAGGTTTAAAAGACTACGTCTACTTACGACTGGTAATGACAACGAAGCCGAACCACAAGATTTAAGCAATTGTAAGCATAAGAATTGGGTGGAGCACATTTGGCAAGTACTCTCAAAATATGACTGGTAGATTGCGAATACCCCTGGAGAAGAGGTAGACAAGAGCTTCGTCTGGCAGGTACTTGCTTACGGAGCTGAAACTTAGAGACTAACAAAGAGGGTTCACCTTAAATTGAGGACGACGCAGCGAGCGATCAAAATGAAAATAACAAGTCTAACCTTAAGAGACGAGAAGAGAGCAGAGTGGATCAGGAACAAACCGGGGTAAAGGATAGGATAGTTGAAATTGTTGACAAACGTGAGACGAGACGCCGGCGGTGAGCCTGTTCCGAGGTCACAGCTTTTATTTGGCACGCAGGCGTAGGAGTCGCCGCTGCAGCGTCAAGCCAGGCCAGGAGCTCAGCCGTATTGTAATTCCTCGTGGCTCGCGCATCACGAACCACGCGGCTCACTTCTTTAGCGTGGCAGCTGGCCAAGACTGGCATGGCACTACATAGCTCCCCCCTTAGCGCTTTGCGCGATTTCAAAAGTATATACAGAAGAAGAACCAAGTGAGAGCAAGACTATGTACATGGATGGCAGACCTAAACGTTCGTAAAGAAGTCCGAGTCATAATCTTGAAAGCCATAGGGTCTGTGTAGAAGCTCCGGTGGGTGGCCCTGAGTGCAGCGTAGTGGACGAGGGTTGCGAGAGACGGACACTGCTGGCAGAAACAATGGTGGTCGTCCATTTGGGTGGGTGAAGAAAGTTGCGTGCCCACGACGCAGGTGTGACTTTCAGCGATGACCTTGGGCCAAATCGCGCGTTACGTGGCATTCATGCGGCAGGCATGCGAACGCAAGCCGACATTCGCTGGAATGTGCCGTAGAAATTTTCCCACGACGTGCACCTTAGGTGGTAAGCTGCACATCAAATGGCGGGGCCGCGTTGAAAATGTCGCGTCGATGGTGGTGCTGGTGCTGCGCACGATGTCGTAGGCACAATGCCAACCGCTGATGTGTGGGGCACCGATAGCAGTCTGCCTTCGCATTTGAAAACGTGTCTAGGGGTGCCTTCGCCGTACTTGCGCCTTCTTGCTGCGAATGCCTGCACTCTGGGGTGCTTCGGAAGAACGGGTGGAAAGCTGCCCTTGCGCTTGACTCTGGGTACGATGACGTCGCCGTCTTTAAGGCACAGCCGAAAAACATGCGAGGCCGTCATCGGGTGACGGCGTATTTGGAGTCAAAGCACTCTCATTTCCGGCGCTGTTAAGGAAGATGGTGTGCCGAGGAAGCACAGACTCCGCAGTAGGACTGAGTCTTGAGCCAGTGTTCGTGGTATTTTCTTGAAAGCCTGGTGACGAGAAGCACGTGCGCAGGGCAGCATGCTCATTGACTGCTTGCGTGGAGGCTGTAGCACACGTGGGTATTTGCAATTCTGGCTGGCCCGGTGCGTTGTACGTGGTTGTCTCCGTCCTAGTGGTTGGCTCGCTGGTTGTGCCCGAAAAGTGACCAGGTGAATCAGCTGGCTCGTCTGCCATCGGTGAATCGAGAGTCGGTGCAGCAGGACAGGACTCGACGATTGATCCGATGGGGTGTGAAGCTACAGAATCTGCCACAGAAAGGGGTGCAAGTGGTACTGGTGGCAATGCAAGACCTCGGAGACATGAACAGGAGACACCAGGGTGGCGGGCTTTTCGGTGGACGGGTCGCGTGAAGCGGCAGGGTGATGAGCCAGACATCGCGGAGCTGCTTTTTGGAAGGAGTTGTTTGATGCCGTAATACTTTAGCACGGCGTCGCGCAAAAGATCATAAGAACGAGAAATCCACGCGAAGTATGTGAGGTGGCGTTTGACCTCCTGCGGAAGATGGTAAGTCAGTACCTCAAATATGAATTTATGGAGCCAGATGCCGTGGAGCTCCAAGGCAGCCTCGAGCCCTTGGAACTATGACTCGATGCAGGAGGTCCGGAACGGAGGTAGAGACATGTTGAAGTGCGGCTGCAAAATTTAAGCTAGCTTGAACATGGCCGCGACGCTCAGAAGCAGCGGTGCCTTGCCGGTCGGTTGTCCGTACGTCCGCGGTCACCAAATGTCGAGGTACGAGATGTGAGACGGTGGTGATGAGCCCCTGCTGAGGCCACAGCTTTATTTAGGTGTCAGACTGAGTCGCAGCTTCAGCGTCCAGCCAGGCCAGTAGCTAGGCCGTTCTGAAATTCCTCGTGGCTCACGCGACACAAGCCACGCGAATCACTTTTTCTTTAGCGTGGCAGCTGGCCAAGACTGTCGTGGCGCTACAAAATCAAGAACAGGAAGTCGACATGGGCCGGGCATGTAGCGCATAGGCAGAGTAACCGCTGGTCATTAAAGGTAGCTGTATGCATAAATGTGAGTAAACTGGTACTAAGACGAGGTTTTTGTATTATTAGGAGTTTTCAGGGCATTTACCACTCTTAGAGCATCTGCGTATGTTAGCGCTTTTTGAAGCTTTATCTGTGTGATGTATTTTACGACCGCTAGTATTGCATAAGATTTTCCTGTGAAAACGCTTGTAGCACGATGAAAAACGCTGGCCTCCAAAAAGTGTTGTCCTACCGCTGCTTATGACACAGAAATGTTGGACATTTAGGCATCAGGAAAGAACTCAGGACATGTGTATTTATCTTGTAGTTCGACGAAGTATGTATGGATGTGTGCAGGGAGCACGTTTTTTGGGACTTCCATGAAAGAGACTTCACACTCAATAAGCTGCCACAACCACGGTGGCAGATCTGCAGTAGGAGCCATCAAACTGTGTTCGAGAAGTGGCACACTTGTTTCTTCGGCATGGCCCCTCACACGGAGTGACAAGGGCCGACTCAACGAAGGACGGCTTTCGGAACAAACCAGAATGAAACGAATCATCGTCATCATCATCATCATCATCGTCATCATCATCAGCCTGGCTACGTCCACTGCAGGACAAAGGCCTCTCCCATGTTCCGCCAGTTAACCCGGTCCTGTGCTTGCTGCTGCCAATTTATACCCGCAAACTTCTCAATTTCATCTGCCCACCTAACCTTCTGTCTCCCCCTAACCCGCTTTCCTTTTCTGGGAATCCAGTTAGTTACTCTTATTGACCAGCGGTTATCCTGTCTACGCGCTACATTCCCGGCCCATGTCCATTTCCTCTTCTTTATTTCAACTATGATATCCTTAACCCCCATTTGTCCCCTAATCCACTCCGCTCTCTTCTTGTCTCTCAAGGTTACACCTACCATTTTTCTTTCCATTGCTCGCTGCGTCGTCCTCAATTTAAGCTGAACCCTCTTTGTGAGTCTCCAGGTTTCTGCTCCGTAGCTAAGTACCGGCAAGATACAGCTGTCATATACCTTCCTCTTAAGGGATAATGGCAATCTACCTGTCATAATTTGAGAGCGCTTGCTGAATGTGCTCCACCCCATTCTTATTCTTCTAGTTACTTCAATCTCGTGGTTAGGCTCTGCGGTTATTACCTGCCCTAAGTAGACATAGTCCTTAACAACTTCTAGTGCACTATTACCTATCTCGAAGCGCTGTTCCTTTCCGAGGTTGTTGTACCACGGCCGCTGGATCAAAGCGCTTTGATCCAGCGGCCGTGGTTGTACATTACTTTTGTTTTCTGCAGATTAATTTTAAGACCCACCTTTCTGCTCTCCTTGTGTAACTCTGTAATCATGAGTTGCAATTCGTCCCCTGAGTTACTCAGCAATGCAATGTCATCGGCGAAGCGCAGGTTACTAAGGTATTCTCCATTAACTCTTATCCCTAACTGTTCCCATTCTAGGCTTCTGAAAACCTCCTGTAAGCACGCGGTAAATAGCATTGGGGAGATTGTGTCCCCCTGCCTTACACCCTTCTTGATTGGTATTCTGTTGCTTTCTTTATGAAGCACTATGGTAGCAGTTGATCCCCTGTAGATTTCTTCCGGAATGTTTATGTATACTTCATCAACGCCCTGATTCCGCAGTGTCTGCATGACGGCTGATATTTCTATTGAATCAAACGCCTTCTCGTAATCTATGAAGGCTATGTATAGTGGTTGGTTACACTCTGAGCATTTCTCTATTACCTTGAGTAGCCTGTTCAAAATCCTGCTTGTTCTTTCGGTTGATTGAATTCTAATGTTTTCTTTACTCTGTTAGCAATTACCTTTGTAAATAGCTTGTACACTACAGAGAGCAAGCTGATCGGCCTGCAATTCTTCAAGTCCTTGTCATCTCCTTTCTTATGTATTAAGATGATGTTAGCGTTCTTCCAAGACTCTGGTACCCTTCCCGTCAGGAGACACCCCGTAAACAGGGTGGCTAGTTTTTCTAACACAATCTGTCCTCCATCTTTCAGCAGATCTGATGTTACCTGATCCTCACCAGCAGCTTTGCCTCTTTGCATGCTCTCCAGAGCTTTTCTGACTTCTTCTATCATTACTGGTGGGGTGTCCTCTGGGTTACTGCTAGTTCTTATAGTATTAAGGTCATGCTTGTCTCGGCTACTGTACAGATTTCTGTAAAACTTCTCCGCTATTTTACCTATCCTATTCATATTGGTAGTTATTTTGCTTTCTTTGTCCCTTAGTGCATATATCCGACTTTTGCCTATCCCCAGTTTCCTCTTCACTGCTTTCAAGCTTCCTCCGTTTTTCAGAGCGTGTTCAATTCTCTCCATGTTATACCTTCTTACATCGCATACTTTACGTCTATTAATCAACTTCGAAATCTCTGCCAGTTCTATTTCGTCTGTTGTACTTGACACATTCATGATTTGACGCTTCTTAATTAGGTTCTTCGTTTCCTGGGAAAGCTTGCAAGTGTCCTGTCTAACTACCCTGCCTCCAACTTCCACTGCACACTCCGTAATGATACTCGTAAGATTATCATTCTTTGTATCTACGCTAAGGTTGGTTTCCTCACTAAGAGCCGAGTACCTGTTCTGCAGCGACACTCTGAACGACACTCTACTTTCTCTCTCAGTGCTAGCTCATTGATTGGCTTCTTGCGTATCAGATTCTGTCGTTCCTTCTTCAAGTCTAGGCGAATTCGAGACCGTACCATTCTATGGTCACTGCATCGTACCTTGCCAACCACTTCCACATCCTGCAAGATTCCTGGGTGTGCAGTCATTATAAAGTCTATTTCGTTCTTATTTTCGCCATTAGGGCTCCTCCATGTCCACTCGCGGTTTTCTCGTTTTATGTAGAAGGTATTCAAAATCCGCAAATTATTGCGTTCTGCAAATTCTATTAGTAGCTCTCCTCTGGCGTTTCTAGTGCCGATGCCATAATCTCTTACTGCCTGGTCTTCAGCCTGCTTCTTCCCTACCTTTGCTATAAAGTCGCCCATCACTATAGTATACTGTGTTTTTACCTTACTCATTGCCGATTCCACGTCTTCATAGAAGCTTTCAACTGAAGCGTCATCATGGCTGGATGTAGGCGCGTAAGCCTGTACTACCTTCATCTTTTATCTTTTATTCAGTTTAATTACAATACCTACCACCCTTTCATTAATGCTATAATATTCCTCTATGTTGCCAGCTATGTTTCTGTGAATTAGGAACCCCACTCCCAGTTCTCTTCTGTCTGCCAAGCCCCGATAGCAAAAGGACGTGCCTATACTGTAGCACCGTATTGGCCTCATCTGTCCTCCTAACCTCACTGAGCCCTATTATATCCAATTTAACGCCCTCTAGCTCCTCGAATAGCACAGCTAGACTTCCCTCACTAGATAAGGTTCTAGCGTTAAACGTTGCCAAGTTCAGGTTCCAATGGCGGCCTGTAGTTCAGAGATTCTTAGCACCCTCTGCTGCCTTGCAGATCTGACCGCCGCCGTAGTCAGTTGCTTCGCAGCTGCTGAGGACTGAGGGCCGTGAGTTATTTGGCGTATGCATGTGGGAGGTAGTGGCCAGATACTGCACCAGGGTAGCCAATCCTTCTCTGGCGAGGGAGTGCGTTCCCGGCGGTGGTTACCGGTGAGGCCGCACCTCAGGCCTTTTAGTGCAGTTCCATCAACACGCGGTTTTTTTTCCCGGTGCCACGTGCCCGGTGCCGCGCAGAAACGAATCATTATATGTGAAATGAAAGGGGGCTTGCTTGCCTGCATCCACCTTCAGAAACTACAAAAAAGACACGTAACGTCTTTGTAGGTAAGGCGACCCACGTACAGTGATGTTCAATGACAAGTGCAGGCTGTCCACGGGGCTAGAGTGAAAAGCGCCCGTAGAAAGGTGAATACCCATCAACACGCGGTTACAGAGTATCCGGCCTCTTCAAAGCACTTGCTATTGAAGATGGTGAAATGACGGCCTGGTGGTCTAGGCGAATACAAATGAGGTTTTTATAAAGCTTGAGCAAGCACTTTTTGTCACTATCCTACCTAGTTCGAGATAAAACGTTGAGAATATTAGTAGTTTTCATACACTTAATTATGATATGCCTAATCTGTGGTATGATGGTCACTATTGAGTTTATTAATATGCCCAGAAACCTCTAAAGACTTGACCTATGTTGAAGTCTTTACAGGCAGATGCTGACCATGCAGGTCAATGCCAGGGTTGTGGTGAAGGCCCCTCTTTCTAGAAAATAGGACGCAATGCTCTTTGTGCGTTCAGTTTAAGCCCATTTTCATTCCTATTCAAATCATTTCATCCTATTCAAATTTAATTGGACTTGACGTCCACACATGGAGAGGTTACACGATTGACGACAGACCTGTACATGCACAACAGATGTGCAGTAAAACATACTTCGTGGTACAGTGAGGTGCAAGGAGTTCATTTTTACTATAAAAAGTGTATAGCTGAATACACTTCCTTGTGGCACTCCGCTTTCTTGGACAAATGTACGACACAATGCAGTGCCCACTCGTACACGGAAGGTCTTATTAGACAGGTAGACTTTGATATTTGTGAACATATTGTCCCATGCACCTAAGTGTGACAGGTTTGTTAGTATGCCAAAGCACCACGTAGTGTCCTATGTCTTCTCCATATTGTAGAATACTGAAAGAAATCATTGTTTCTGAATAAAAGCATCACAAATTTGTGCCTCGATACGGACAAAGTGGTCAGTGATAGACGTAGCTTCTCTAAACTCACACTTGTATGGGTCAAGTACGCCATTAGTTTCAAGGAAATGCACCAGTCGCATATTTATCATTTTCTCAAAAAACTTGCCAAGTCAACTGGTTAACGCTATTGACCTGTAGCTGAGCTGAGGATGGGTCCTTGCCTTGTTTTAGAAGAGGGATGATGAAGGCTTTTTTCCAGACTGAGGGTAGCTTGCCGGAACACCATATTGCACTGTACAGGGAGAGAATAGCTTTTTGAGTTTAAGTGGGCAGGTGTTTTATATTTCATGGGCCCCATGGAGCGAGCATGGGGTATATTTATCGCAGAAGGTAAGGGTGGCTTGTAGTTCAGCCAAAGAGGAAAGCTCATTGTATGTCTCATGCGTTGTGCGCGCGCGCTCTAATCTACGTTTTTCTATTGCGGTTTTGTGTCGTTGGAAAGCTTCAGTATAATGTGATGAGCTGGAGACCTGTTTGAAGTGTGGCCAAAGAGTGATCACTGAGTCCTCCAAACAATCACCTTGAGTGTATAGAAGAAGAAATCAATATTCTTGTTTTCCTTCTACTCTTCTCACCCTGTTCCACGCATTGTGTTCTTGCATTTTTAAAACTTTTTTCAGGCAACGACCCTTCTTGACTGTCACCAACGCGCATTCATCCCAGTGGACGGCTGTGAGGAAAATGTTCATCTTTTGGGCACAGCTCTTCACGAGACAAGGAGGAAGGGAAGGACATTGTATATGGCCTGTGTGGACATCGCGAAGGCTTTTGATAGTGTCACATTCGATGTCTGATTTTGGCACTACAAAGAAAGGGAATTTCCGAAGAATTTATTGAGTATGTCCGCCAATTTTATGATTTCGCGTTGACTGTTCTGGCATTCCAGGACAAGTGCTTGTTAGTTTAGTCGTCCAGGGGTGTGAGGAAGGGAGACTTTGTGTCACTCATACTCTTTATTTGGTTGTCGACGAGTAAGCAGGAGATTACTTTTATGTCTGCAACTGATTCGGTTGATTAGAATGTGTCGGGCATTGCGTTTGCAGACGATCGTATGGTTTTTGCTGCTACACGTGGAGGGCTACATCATCAACTACACAGCCTTCATGTTTTCCTTGGAAACCAAGGGCTGGCACAAAACCCCTCAAAATGCTTGTCATTGGTGGTGGTCTCGGCGGGGAAGGAGAAGGTGGTTAAAATTGGTCCCTCTGTGCGACTGTACAAGAACAAACGCCTATCCGTGCTGCTGCAGGTGAGACAAAGTTGCACTACTTGGGCATTTCTTTCAGTGCTCGAAGGACGCGTCAGAGGCCGATCTACAGAGAACTGAAGATATACCTGGAAAATATATAAAAGATGGCTCTAAAACATCAACAACACCTTTTAATCCTTCGTTTATACCTTCTGTCTCGGTTATATCATCGCCTCGTACTTGGATCGGTGTCACGCAAACTTCTAAGAGGACTAGACAAGACGATCCAAGCGTCAGTTAGAAAGTAGCTCAAACTACCACATGACGTTCACTGGTGCCTTTCACGCGAGGGTCCCAGATGGTGGGTTGGGCATTGCAAGTTTCAGAATGGCAATACCATACTCACGCTTACGTCGCTTAAACGCTTTGACTGTATCTGAGTACATAGCCTGCAGAAAGGCCCACAGGATGACCAATATTCAAGATCTTGCATGGCGATCCCAGGCTATGCTGCAATACAAATGAAACGTGATTGATTCGAAGGAAGCCAATAAAAGATTTTGGACAACATATTGATACAGAACAGCCGCAGCAGCCTTGCTGCATGAAAGAGAAAGACGACGACAGTTGTTGCTGGCTTCTGATGAACTGGCTCCATCTTGTTCACCGAGCTCTGTGCATCGCATATAGTTTAATAAAGAAGTTACGCGAAACATTATTGGTGGAGGTGGATGACTCCCGTACCTCGATGGAGACGGGCAGCGGTCGCAACACCGGGGACTCTTCGGCTACTCCGACTGCCAGTACCTCATAACCAACGGCCTCTCCAGCCGAATTGACAAGCTAAGTCACTCTGCCACCCCTTCGAGATCTTCGCACTTTCTCTGCTGACGGTATCATTAACATTGACTCCAGGCTGCACCGGTACGAGCGCGCCAGTGCTACCCACGCTGGAATCCCACGCTCATGCTCGCAAATGTTTTGTTCTACTTCGACGGCACGCCACGGACATGAGTAGAAACAAAGGAAGTCAAAATCACGAGCTCGGATCTCTTTAAAAAGAAGATCCGTGATCTTTTTTGGCGATTCATCTGGTCTTCAGCTCGCTGCCAAGAAGACTCTCGCCACTCGCGCCCATACGTCTACTGAGCCGTACGTCTCATACATTCTTGACCTTTTGGCGCTTTGTAGTATGGTCCACCAGCGAATGTCGGAAGACGAGAAGGAAATCACGTCCTCAAAGGGCTTGCTGAGGTTGCATTCAGCCTGCTCGTTTTCAATAGTGTCACGAGCATTGAGCTGCACCTCCAGAAGCTGCACTGCCCGGTTTTCTGGTCGGGGGCGCTGTAAATAGGTCGGAGAGGCAGGACGCCGTTGCGGGGGCGAACGAGATTGACGGCGAGCAGGGGATGGCCTGCGGCCGTAACGAGGTCTCGTAAAAGCTGTGGCAGAATCGGAAAATGTGGTCGGCATAAGGGAAATGAAATCAAATGTTGAGGACGACTGGAGGACAGAAGTGGCCTGGGGGGGAGGGAGGCCCATAGTGTGCCGGCAGAGCCCAGTCATTGCAGCAGTGGCGAGTGATATGACCGACGCGCCGGCAGTTGAAGCATATGAGCTTTTCGTTCAGTGTACGCCATTCGGACAAATTGCGTTGCCGAGAGTAGTTGGTACCAAAGCGAAGAGTGGAGGGACGACGATAAAAAGGCTCAGCATAGCAGACTGGTTGAACAAGATATAGGCCGACGTTCGATAATTCTTGACGAACAACGACTTGTATCAGTGAGATCGGGATCGGTGAAGGATTAGGCGTTGGGAGTGGAGTGACTACTGGCTCGGATGCCTCGACATCGCGACGAATGATGCGGGTAAGATTGTCACATCGCGCAACTTGTTGAAATTCGGCATGGCACGAAGAAGTAGCCGCTGTGTTCAGCAGGTGCGTGATGCCGTGGGTGACGCGGCGGGCGTTAGCCTGTTCTAGGCGACGGCATTGTTTCAGGATCGTGCCCACAAAACTGCGAACGTCCTTTGTAGACTTAGAAACAGGAAAGTCTGTGATGGCGCGAATTTTCTAGGGATCTGGGCGGACTCGTGCGGCATCGACGAGGTGGCCAAGAATGGTTATTTGACGGCGAGTGAAGTGGCGCTTCGAAGAGTTCAATTAAAGTCCGGCTCGACGAAATACTTCAAGAATCGCCGATAAACGATTGAGATGGGAGTCGAATGTGGGCGAGAAAACAATAACATTGTCTAAATAACATAAGCAGGTTGACCATTCGAACCCTTGGAGCAATGAGTCCATCACTCTTTCGAATGTGGCTGGCGCATTACAGAGACCGAAGGGCATAGCTTTGACATAATAAGGACCGTCAAGAGTGACGAATACGGACTTCTCACGGTCCGTATCATCGACCGCAATCTGCCAATAGGCAGGTCAAAGGTCGATTGGGGAAAATACGTAGCAGCGCAAAGGCAGTCTAAGGGATCATCGATTCTAAGCAACGGGTAAACATCTTTCTTCGTAATTTTGTTGAGATGCCGATAATCTACACAAAAGCGCCACGTTCCATCCTTCTTTCTTATCAGGACAACAGAAGAAGCCCAGGGGCTACATGAGGGCTCGATTATGTCTTTTGCAAGCAGCCTTTGACTTCCTGTTGTATGACTGTACGCTCGGACGCGGAAACACGGTATGGACGTCGGCGAATGGGACTCGCGTCACCAGTATTGATGCGATGAGTAACAACACTAGTCTGGCTTAAGGACGTGCTGGCGAAGTCGGAAATGCCACGATAGGACTCCAGGACGTGACGATATTTACGTGGCAGCACAGACGGTACAGCTCTCAAAGAAGTTGCAGGTGCTGTTGGAACGTCGGCGTGGTTGGCTGAAGGGACCAGGTTCTTTCCGGTGGGGAATTCATTGACGAAGTCCGGGTTTGCTTCAACAGGGTGCCCGCTATCGTACGGCTAAAGCGGGGGCAGGGTGTCATGAAGTTATGTAGAGCTGGGTGTGCACAAGAGGAAACACTAGAGCATATCTTACAAAAGTGCCATCGGACTCATTACGCATGGATTCAGGGACACGATGCTATAGTCAAGCACGGATCTAAGCGCTGTGTGAGTTGGGCCTTTGTGTTCTCAAATAATCTCATTACAGGACAGGAGTAGGGGTTAAAATTCATAATCTTGTATTGAACAGGGATAGTCAGGCCCTAGTCTTGGATGCCCAAGTGGTAGCTGTTCGAGTTAAACTTTCTGATGCCCAATCAGTTAAAACCGGTAAATACATGCACCACGAGTTTTGTGCTCTTGTTTCAAGGGGTGTACGCCCAATCTCCTCCACCGTAACGATGTCCTACAGAGAGGCGTGGGCTCAGGAGAGCGTTGATGCGCTCAGAGATCTTGGCTTCACAGCCAATGATTTTAAGATACTAACAATACGTTCTCTTCAAGGTGGTTGGCACTACTTTACCATTCACCAACAGATGAAACTAGAATTGCAATTAACTCAGGCAATTAACTCGGTCCTACTATCACATCAGTAGTAAGCTCTGCATTTTTCATAAATACTTACACGTATACATATACGATGAGTGACGGCAATGCCAACGCCGACGCTGGCGCCAAAATCCAGCCGAGAGTGTCCGTATAATTGCTATAGCAATAAAAGTGTTACCTGCTTGCACTGTTGTAGCAAGGCCACTGCTAAAAACAGAGCTTGTCATCATTCATCACCTAGCTTCCATATTGTACGTGGCTGAGGGAAAGTGTTTTACTAGGTTGTAGCGAACACTTCATCACACAAGTATCACATGATCATGCAAAGAGCATGCTTAACCCTTTCAGATGCCACTCTTGAAGAACTGTTTGTAAATGTGTCAAATCATCACAACGTTACAGCAAGGCAATCAATATGCTATTGCGACAAGAATCGTGAGACAATCCTCGAATTTAGAGTTGTTATATTAACTCACCTTAACTTTTATTTGAATATCTTTTACCCTGATGGCATAGATGCTTACTTTTCTCATAAATAGAACAAGCTCTCAGGCAAGGAACGTAGTAAAAAATTATATATTGTTATGCTTACTTTGAGCTCAAAAAATTCTCTTTTCACATTGCTTGCAGGAAGCGGCACGTCAAACACCTCGTCGAACATGGTAGTTCCTTCAGTAAAGTCATCATATGTATCTGTACGCTGCTAAATGAGGTTAGGTAAAAACTAATTTATCATGCAGAAGGTTCAATAATATAAAGTGTAATATATATTGCTCTTTCCTAGCATCTACTTGATGCAAATAGTGAATATGAGTAATGTACACAATTGTGTGCAGAGCGTTTCAACGGGTTATCCCGTTTAGACAGTTTCCAGCCTTTAATTAGAATCACCGCAATTCTGCACAGCTTTACTTAGACAAGACTTAGTTACTAATTATGATTTTCATTTATTCTTGAACAATATACATCATGAAGATATTCATGCTTTATTTCCAATTAGCTGTACACATTTCAAGTATCTTCGGCTCATTGTGAATAGCTTAACTGAGAACGACCTAATTAAGGTTAAATACGTGTATTTGGTAGTCAATTTGTTATGTTACTAGAAGCAGTTTTCTCTCCGTGAATCGCACGGTCTTTCGAATCGCTGAAACATCTCTCAAACAGGTTTATTTTAATTAGAATCTGGGGACCCAAACTACCAATTAGCAAAACATTTCAAATTTATTCAGTCTATTCCTTTTGTATCTAATACATTACAGTGATATTATGGAATATTTTGTACGTTATTCCCCCCACACTTCAGAATTGCCAACAGCATATATCAAACTTCAATCATCAGCTCTTCCATAACTTTCCTTTGACTCCTTTAAATATTGCAGTGAAAAGGCTTCTCACTTATTATCATTCCTGATTACTTATCATCGATAACCATCAGAGTGATTAATGACGTATTATTTATCTCCGGTCCCCCTCATATACATTCAATGGCTGATATATTGTACAAGCATATTCTTGTTTACTATATGTTTTCTACTTTCAGCTTAAAATATCTGAATTGATTATCACAAGTGAATAATTATACCGTCCGGGTTCAACTCTGCATAAAAGGTTTTACAGAAATGTTGGTCATGAAGTGCTCGGAGCAATCATGATTTATCATAATAAAATTTGCTAATAAATCAAAGACTACTAATGACTAATTAGCTATATAATCACTACTGATACTTTTTTACATGCTAAAATCATTACGTACGAAATGTGTGCGTGACAATATTGCTATATATAAAATTTTATTATGTTCTACAATGCTGGCAGCTTTACACATAAGTTTTAAATTATTGGCACATTAAACAATGTAATTGATTAACTTTGACTCGTAGAAGAAAAATTCTTTTTATGTCAAAGTGTCTTGTGGATCTTTGCTTCTTATTTTAAACGAAGAAGAGCTATTCATATCCTTGATCGTTTTCTCTATTTAGCCTGAGACGTGTGATAGCTATTCATCAACAAAAGACTGACACAGTAATAATACCTTGCGTATCTTGAGCTGCTTCAAGAAAAACAACGTTAAACAAAAGACCAAGAAAACGATTACGTTTTGGGGTAACCGAAAGCACTTTGAAGCGCGTGTGCCCCTACAAGAGAGTTTTCCAGCAAAATTTTTTTTACAAAAGTGCCCGATGAACCTCAGGAAGTTTACCTACCTCAACCAAAATTACTGGTACGAAAGCTGAGTCGTCGAGATTTTGTGACTTCATTTATTTAAGGAGATGAAGGCGAATGGTTTTTATATAATTTTTATTTTTTCTTTCCTGTGGGGTATCTCATAGCATATAAACGTTGTTCGCGAAGCCATAAATTCTATCGGAATGACGGGAAAGTTATCTGATTGGGATAGAGCGAGGCTCAGAATATATATACAAAGCGATTTAAGCCTATACTAAGGCGTTGCCGTGCGATAAATGTGTAAAAGTGGTCTGTTGTCGTTCATCAGTGAACCAAAAAGACGGCGCTAGTTGTAGTTGTCCAGACTTCCTGGACATTATTTATTAGGTAGGGCGTTCCTCTGGAGGTATGCATGGACAACGGGCCGCAGTTCTCAACTTATTACAAATTGCGGTACAAATTGTGAAACACGCACTGAAGACAAGTAAACATTCACGTGAACACTTCTGGCAAGACTAAGTCGGCTTACCACTCTACACCGCTTGTGGATGGCTGATAACCCGGAGAACACCTTCAAGGTAGGTATCTCAGGTCAAATGTACCAGACTTTGGCGGCGTACAGTCAACATCAGTCAAGAGGCATTGTCAGTGCGATGGCGGAAAGCCCTTATCAGCCTTGCATAGAGAGTCCATCGTACCTCTTAGGACTCAATGAGGTCTCCGGAAGATATTGTGCAGGCAAGGACGTCTCCGAGGTTCTATGGTGTGGAAATGAAAGGTGGTTGGTTGTTTAGACGAAAGAGACGGTATCGCCTTCAGACTCTTGAACATATGACAGAAGACGTCAGTGATGATGATTGTCGTCTCTCCAAGACTGAGTCCGCGGTCTGGGGGGCCCATGCATCAAGTAGCTATGTTGATGCTACACCATGCCAGTCTACACCACACCCTCTAGTGGCATCCGCCGATGGTGTTCTAGCATCATCTGCACCACACCATGGTTCATCTCCTCACAGGCTGACAACGGTCCTAAGAAGTTCGGGTCGCACAACTGAGCTACCGGAGAGGTTTCGTTATGATGCCACCTTTATTCAAATAACCTGAACCTCCATTCACATGCCTTACCCCACAGAGGATGTATCGGCCATACGATTTGTGCAGTGCTTGCCTTATTGCCATAGCACTGCTATAAATTATCGCTAAGATTAGAGCATGACAATAAACCCTGCCTTCACGTTTCTTCAATCCTCACTAGGCTAACCTTAGCTACGGCAGAAAAACCGTTTACATGTTCGGAAGAAAACACTCGAATGCCGACTGCCTGTCTTGTGCCCCTATCGATGCACCGCCACATGACGATGATGATAGACGTGGAACGGTGGCACCCTATGGAATACTTTGAGGGCTGCATCGTCATTGTTCCAAAGCTAACGAAGCACTGACATTCTTTTTCTTGCTGATTGACGTTGTCGAAAAGTTTTTTCGGCAGTGCGAGCGAAGAGCTTTTACTTGGTGCTTTCATCTAGTGACCAGAAGTGCTCGAGGCTCTGAAAGACGACTTGACGGCAGGACAGTGGGCTGTTTCCCGTGTGTGTGCAAGACAACAGGAAATGTTCTACTGGCGGCGCCGCTCCGCCAATGTAGTTCATTACGTAAAGACCTGCCGAGGTTGTCAGTGACAAGGTACTGCTGACTAGACCAGGTGGACTTGTGCAGCCAAACCGGCCATTTCAGGAAATTGAAATGATCCTGCTGGGACATTTGCCAACGTAGTCCTGAGGAAACAAATGGCTCACCATGGTTACTGATTACGTCACTCGCTAAGCTCAGACAAGAGCTCTGGAAAAAGGCATTTCCTCTGAGTTTGCCATGTTATTTGTGGATAAGATAGTCCCACGCCCCTCAGGTCTTTACACCGACAGAGATATGGAATTTACTGCTGAGCTAACGAAGGAAATACTGAGATGCAGTCCAAAAAAGCCCCACCGGACCTGCAGCATACTACTCACAGACCAACGACCTCAGCGTGCGTCTAGGTTCAAGCAAGACCGTGGCCAGCATGCTGGTCATATACGTCGACGTCAACCATAAACCTTGCGATGCTATCTCTCCGTACGTCATTTTCGTGTTCTACGCGATCACGCACGAAACGACGCAAATCATGCCGTAAAAGTTGCTGGAAGGAAGGAGCCCGGCAACGACTCTTAACGCTCGGTCAGGGCCTCAGTCAAGCACATGTTATCACCTTTAACTGACCCTATTTGGAGTTCTGCAAGAAAAGTATCACGTGTGTGAATAAGAGTGTGAATGCATTGATGTACAATGTGAAAAGATAAGATCGCAATAGACCCGATAAACTCCATGCTGCACAACTTCACTAACAAGGAAAAGTTCGCTTTCCATGATCCACCATGAGTGCGCTGAAGCAGCCCGACAACTCACCTGTTCGAGCATGCAGAGCTAGCAATGATTGATGGCCATCATTAGAGCCTTCGACGAAGTCACACAGAATATCAGCCTAGTGATCACCTCTGCGTCTGTACAACTACGAGGCAACAGGCACTAAGTGAAAAATATCTTCAGCAATACCTGATTGCTTGATATGTGAGGTTTAGCGTCCCAAGTTTACCATAAGATTATGAGAGACTGCCATATTGGAGGGCTCAGGTAATTTTGACCACCAGCGGTTCCTTCAAGGGCCACCCAGCAGGTTTGAGGATTTTTCGCTAACAAGCGCAATGCGTAGACGAGGCGTTTATGATCAAGTCTGCAAAAAATTTGCAACGCTACGTGCCGCGGAAATGGCTCAAATTTCAAGATGAACACTGCTCCCTCTCCCTTCTGCCGGCACACGCATAGAGAATGAGGGAATGACGTGGGCGTATTATTGACCATACGTAGTCGCCAATGCAGTGACGTTGGTCGTCTACGGAGACGACTCAGCTCTGACGTTGCAAACAGTGACACTTGACATGGCGAAAATTATTTAACATGGCAGGCGCAGTTTATGTAATTTGTTGGTTGAAAAATAATAAAGCTCTAGAAAAATATAACACGCAATAAGATAATGTGAGCGTCTTTTTTTGATTTTTCCCGTGAAATACTATGAGATGCAGGGCTAATGTGCCAGCGTTTCGGATGTGTTCGTGTTCCCGCGGTCAGCGCATTGAGCAGACGATCGCCGTGGAACGCTCTTACGCGCTTGCACACTCATTGTGCTAATCTATTGTACCACGTCTAAGCCAGCGTTTCCAAACCATGCCGCAGAAACAGGCGAAAGACCACAAAATAACGCTGGTCAAGAAAGCAACGCCACTCGCGTGCTCGGGGGTTGCACTTGTTTGGGCACATCATGCCTGAGAGGATGCGGAAGAGATTTGGCTTGCGAAGGCTACGCGGAACGCGGAGGAGTGGCTAGGGTTTCGAGCTCGCCTCCTCTTGCCCTTGTTTCGCGCCACTTAAAAAAAAACTGTTTTCTCCGCTCGTGATGAACCAATTCAAAAACTTTTTGCGGCAAAATGTTCCTCATCAGACACCCAACAACTTCCACTGTCTAACTAAGATTCGGTATGGGGTCTGGTGAGTGGTCTTTTAACGTGCAACGAAGTCTGAGCACATGGGCATACAGCATTCCCGGCACCATCGAAAATGCAGCCGCCGCCGCCGCCTCCAGGATTCGATCCTGCGACTTGCGGGCCAGCAGCTGAGCACCTTAGCCACTAGACCAACGCGGTGGGGCCTTCAGCGATATTTCGGGCCATGCAAGGCACTTCGATGTCTTAGCGTTCTCCATATTTCTGTTTCACGAGACGCATTACGATCTGACAAAAGCTAACATAATTCTTCTAAAAGAGGTAAAAGTTTGGCCAATAACCATGACTACAGGTATGCATGGCACATAAATAGCAAAATATTGGTCCGAAAAAAATATGCAGACAGAACGGTCACTGTGCGCAATGTTTCCGAAATAGAGAAAGTAGGATAAGGTGCCTTGTTCTGGGAGTTCAACTTTATTTCATTTGAAAGCTTAAGATGGCACTTAGGAACTCTACGGAACCGGAATAATTTTTAAAGTGACGAATGTATGAGTATGCAAGCTCTGCGAAAATATTTGATTTGAATGTACAGTCCACAGTACGCAAGCGAACTGAATATGAGGTACTCTTCAAACACCTTGAAAATGCTTTTGATATCAGTATCTTACCTGAAACGTGGTACGGTGAAACAAACAATGTTTTCATTATCCCTGGGTATCAGAACCTGCTCCTAAATAGAACTGCTAGCAGAAGTGGAGGAGTAATTATGATGGCGAAAAGTCATATTGCTTTTGATGTGTTACCCGTTTTTTCTTCACTTGAATACTCACTACGAATATTTGTGTCTAATTTTCGATATTAGTGGCTGCTGTCTATCGAAACCCAAGCGGCAATTTTCAATTTTAACGACGATAGTCTTTCTCTTGGACCATCGACGCGAAAATTTTCGTCAGTCTGTATTGTCAGTCTGTATTGTAAATTTGTCTGTTTGTCCGCGATAACGATACCCCTAATGGCACCAAACGATTCCTCAAACGGCCAACCCCTTTCGCAGCACCCACCAATATTGCTCAGGTTTCAGCGTTCATACTTGTGTGATTGTCAATTGAAAAACAATTAATGCGAATATCTGAGGCACCAAAACACCTCGATGATTTGTATGTGTGCCTTTATACTAGAAAGGCACGCAAGTAATTCTAACAACCGTAGTGTTTATCACGCTGCACTCTCAGTGCAACGCGATGCTCAAAAAGGCAAGTGTTTCCAAAGCTTTGCTAAGACAACACGGTGGTGGCACCTGACCACCACTGTGCGTTCTACTCTCCATTGCCTCCGAGACAGGCACGCATCTTTCTCCGTCGGTGGGCACGCCTTTCTTTGTTTTCGAAGATAACTGCCAGATGGCGCTTGTGTCTAACGTGCCTTGATGTGTTCGTTCGCCTTCGCTGCGTGGATCCAGAGTCTCTAACGCAGCGCTTCCAGAATAAAATTCGCCAATTTTCTCGCGCACAACATCAAATAAACGTTTCGTTCACTCCATTAACGCGCAAGACTATCATCTTTCGACGACTTTTGCACTGAAACATGCAGATATGGGGCCAATTTTTTTCGAATTTACTCGAATCTCTCCTTGCTTATGCAGGTGATCCTAAATATGTCGTTATAGTACGGGAAGACTTCAATGTAATTATATTAGCTGACACTGCTAACAAAAAAAAACACTACAAGAAACAATTTCTTTATTTGGCTACACTAATGTTATAACTGTGCCTACAGCTGTCACCACTATCACTTGCGCTTTAATTGATCTAAATATACATATCTTTCATCTGAAGGCGGTGTCATGAGTGTGGATATTAGCGATCGCAATAGTATATCCTTGTGTGCGCATAAAAACATGCTCACAACTGATGCACCATAAATTACTTTCAAGAAATAATGCCTCGGACATTGGAGACATTCCGCGAGAAAGAGAAAAGTTTTTATTGGAGTGAAATATTTTAAGGTGATCTTGATTTTGCACACAATAAGTTTGTCAATACGTTTCTGTCATCATATAATGCTTAGTTTCCACAAAAGCCTATATGAATTTCTATTAAAATTTGGAAGCCATAGATAACGCCGGAATTGTAGAGAAAGAATCAGGTTTAAGGCATAATGTTTTAAGATTTCTTGAAACTCGAGATAGTAATTTACCTTGTGTTTACCAAGCATATCGTAACACCCTAAACAAAGAAATTAGTAGGGATAAAGATAATTATTTCTGCTGTCTTTCTTAATATGTACACATCAAGATCAGACATGACAAAAAATCCTAATAGTTCACTAAGTCGATCGCGGCTTCTAGGAATTTCGGCAAAAATAACACAGGTTGACGACGGATTGATTGAAAATAATTTAGAGATTTATTAAAGGAGTATTTTGTCATTCTCACTTTCGAAGAAACTAATGACATTGCCCTGCGTTAAATACAGCGCAGTAACGACAGCTTTTTTCTTAACTCTGTTACTAAGGTTGAGGGAATTTTTACTTTTGTAGGGATGAACAATAGTGCTTTTGGTACGTAAATTATATAAAATGAAACCCGTCAAACACGTGATAGACCTGTCAGCACCTAATATAACACACATTTTCACTTTCTACTTAGCAGAAGGTGTTTTTCTTTAAACCAATACAGATAGCAAAAGTAATGATCCTGCATTAAAAAAGGAGACGAAAATAACATCGCTAAACGTAAAGCTCTCTCAAATATGCCTATATTTTCCGAAAGCCTCGAAAAAGTTAGTTTTTCAATATTATCGAACCATTTCGATAAGCATGAGGTAATACATATGGCACACTTTCGTTTCAGCAAAGTGCACTCAACAGAACTCGCTGCATTAGAAAAGAATGAGTTCATCTTTAATGCGTTTGAGAATTCACACATGACTTTGGTTGTATATGTAGGTTTTACAAAAGCCTTTGATTTTACTCATTATAGTGCGGTAATAAAAAAAACTCGCAAATTATGGATTTCGCGATAAAGCTTTGGCTTTTCTCCGCTCCTATTTTGGCTCTATTGTTTAAATATTCATTAAATGACCACTATTCCGACATAAAACCAACTTTGTTGGTTGTTTAACCTTCGTTTATTTCCTGCTTAATTTGTATATAAATGACACTGTGATATTTACAAAACCACCTAATTTGTAATTTACAAAGACGACAATGCTTTGCTATTCTCTGGTGCAATTTTATATAACACTTTTGATAAGAAAGACGAAACATTAGTGCAAGTAGATGAGAGTACTGATTACAGTGTGTTAATGAATAATGACACCAACACTAAAGCTGTACTTTCTGGTCAAAAAAAGAATGTGGTAACCGATGTAGCTTTGGTATATAATGATGCAAAAATATACATAGTTGAATCGTTTAGAATACATGGGATATTATTTTCGGCAACCATGTCTTGGAACGATCATGTTAGCCATGTGTCACAAGAATTAGTATCTATCATGGTAGGGATAATATATCTTAACAGACAAACTCTCTTCACGTATGTTAAACTTCTCATTTATAATTGAATGTTTTACACACACCTTACACACTGTAATTTTGTCTGGGGATCAACTACTCTTATGAGTTTACTAATACTGCACTCGTTTCAGAAAAAAAAATGTTAAGACACACATATAACGTGCTTTCGATCATTCCTCATCATCGTTTCTCCATAGGCACCAAATTTTACAAATTCCCTGTCTCTATTCTTACCACCTCTTCATAGCATACAAATCAGAAATAACAAAATATAGCAAATTTCTAGCTCAACTAACTTGCTTAGAGAACACGATGCAGGCATATTCAGTTCGCCATCTAGAGACCTTGAAAGTACCTCTATATCGCAGCCATTAGGCGACAGAAATGTTAAAACATAAGATTCCGGACCTGCAAAACTTGTGTACTTGTAGAAACATTGGAACAGAAAGGTCAGCAACTGGGTGCGCTTTTTTCTCCAGTGTTCGGCCAATAAATTCTTTTATGCGTGTTTTGACACAGCATGTAATGTCCTTTAAGGATACGCTTCTTCATATATCTAAAGCATGGTGCCTTGTTTTCCTTTTCTTTCTTGTCTTTTTCTCGTATATTTTTTTCTTTAGCTGTTGAAATTTCACACTAGACGCTGTAGTTGCGAGTGTTTTTTTTGCGATGTATTTGTTGATGTATCCCTTGATACTTACCGGTAAAATGTATTGACACGGGGTCGTGACGTGGAAAATGGGAGCAGACTCCAGGTTGAGGAAGAAACTGTTCGGTCCGAACTTCTGGCTGTGGCCGAGAAAATTGAACGTAAGACACTGGCACTGATAGCGGCGAACAGAGCGTCGGCTGTCAATCAACTGACACGCGGCGAATCGTGTGAGCAAATATACACTTGCCATCGAATATTCTAGCGTTATTGCTCGCGGTGACATACGTTCCAGAATAATCTGTAATGTTCACAAAGTGGGCGCAATCTTAACAAAATTATCTACTGCCATCTGAAAAGTTCTCGAACTGTATGGGGTTGGTTTGTGCTGAAATTTATTGGCAGTGAAACGATGCGATAACAAAACATAAGGACGGAACATGCATTACACTACTTAGAAAAAGGCATCGTCCTGATCCTTAAAAATGCAAGAACAAGATGCATGCAATAAAAAAACAATAAAGCAAAAAAAGTACGACAAATAGGCATTAGCAACAAAGCACAGTTAGAGAGAAACAACAAATAATACAGTCAATCTGTTAACGCGCAAGAAACGCTTTGAGGCGCACAACATGGACGACTCCAGGTCGTGCACGGCGCCGTTGTGAGTTCGTGATTCGTGATGCTGTCGGAAACAACCTCGTAGTCGAGTGCGCCGAGATGTGAAACTACCCTATACGGTCCGAAGTACCGTCGCAGAAGTTTTTTTTGCTCAGTTCTCGTCAACGTATCGGCGTCCATACCCAAACGCGCTCGGCGGGCTGGTATTCTACGTAGCTTTGTCTAACGTTGTAGCGCAGGCTGTGCTACCTCTGCTGATTTTTGATGCGCAGGTGGGCGAGTTGTTAAGCTTGTTTGGTGCACTGGAGGTAGAGAGCCACGTCGATGTTTTCTGCGTCACTGACGTTGGGTAGCAGGGCATCGAGCTTTGTGGCTGGGCTCGTTGCTTGTACGGCGTCAGCTGCGTCGTTTGTTGGACGGCCGTGTTGTACGCGAAGGTCAAGTACGGAAGGATTGCATCGCATGTGTTGTGCTCGACGTTGACGTACAAGGCTAGCATATCAGCGATGGTCTTGTTGAGACGCTTGGTGAGGCCATTGGTCTGTGTATGGTATGTGGTGGTCCAACAGTGACTTCTATGGCTGCACCTCAGGAATGCCATAGTTAGGTCCGCCGTGAGGGCCATACTTCCGTCTGTGATGAAGACCTCTGGAGCTCTGTGACGCAAGACGACGTTCTCAACGAAGAACTTTACTACATCAGTGGCATTGCCTTTGGGCAGAGCCCTTGTGTCGGCGTAGTGGGTGAGGTAGTCAGTCGCTGCGATGATCCATTTGTTTCCGGAATTCAGCGTCGGGAACGGCCCCAGTAAGTCGATGCCTATCTGTGGAAACGGCCGGCGAGGTGGCTCGATAGACTAGAGAAGTCAGGCAGGCCTAATCTGCAGAGTATTTCATCGATGGCAGTCTCGACATGTCCGGACGTAAAGAGTGGCGTCGGTGACAAGTCATGGCCAGCAATATTTCTCCTGTATTCTCGCGAGTGTACGGGAGACACCGAGGTGTCCAGCCGTCGTGTCGTCGTGTACAGCATCCAAGACTTCTGGACGCAACGCTGAAGGTACCTACGAAAAGGTAGTTGGCCTGATGTGGTGAAAAGTTTGTCTTGACGAAGATGCCGTTTCGCAAAAAAAAATTACGCCAGTCCTCACTTGAATACCTTTCGAACAATGGCAGCCTTGCACTCTAGGTATTCCAGAAGACCCTTAATTTCAGTGTCGGCAGGCTATCGTTTTGCGAAATCATCGACACCTAAGGTTTTAAGGAAGCAGTCACCATCCTTGTTGTCCTGCAGCGGCGGTTCAACGAAGGCGCGAGACAGCACTCGGCTTCAGAGTGCCTTCGCCCCGACTTGTAAACGACGGTGATGTCGAATTCTTTAAGCCGCCGACTCCACCATCTGAGGTGACCTGAAGGGTTTTTCAAGTTAGCTAGCCAACAGAGGGCATGGTGATCGCTCACAACTTTGAAAGGCCTGCCGTAGAGGTAAGGGTGAAACTTGGAGGTAGCCCAGATGATGGCGAAACACTTCTTTTCTGTTGTGGAACAGTTGACTTCCGCCTTAGATTGCAACCGGTTCGCATATTTGATGACCCTTTGAAGTCCGTCAATCTTCTGCACCAAGACGGCTCCGAGACCCACACTGCTTGCGTCGGTGTGGATTTCCGCATTGGCATTTTCGTCGAAACGAGCAAGCGTTGGCGTGTCTTTAGCCGTTGTTTTATTTCTTGAAAGGCTTACTCTTGCTGGATTTTCCACTCTAATTCGAAGTCGGTCTTTGTCAGGTTAGCGAGCGGCACATCAATGTGGGCAAAATTTTTGGCCAACACCTGTAATAGGCGCAGAGGCTGAGAAATCTACTCACGGCCTTCTTGTCGGCGGGGGACGGAAATGAAGCGATGGATGTTGTCTTCTGCGGGTCTAGGCGTACTCCAGACTTGCTGATTGCGTGTCCAGGAACAAGAGTAGTTCGTATGCAAAGCGAAAATTTTCTGGCTTCAGAGTGAGACCGGAGGTTTTTATTGCTTGAAAAACAGCTTTAAAGCGCTGTAGATGGTTGCCAAAACTTGAGAAAAACAAGACAAATATGTCCAAGTGCACGAGGCAAGTCTGCCACTTCAATCAAGTCAGCATAATGTCCATCACACGCTGCATTGTCGCAGGCGCCGAGAAAAGACCAAAGGGCATAACATCGAACTCGAAGAGGCCGTCTGGTGTTACGAACGCAGTCTTTTCTCGGTCTCTCTCGTCTACTTTGATCTGCCAATAGCCTGTCTTGAGTTCCATGAATGAGTAGTATTTGGCGTAGTGGAGTCGGTCAAGGGCGTCGTTTATTCAGGGGAGAAAGTATAAGTCCTTCTTCGTTACCTTCTTGAGTCAGCGATAGTCAATGCATAAGCATAGTGTTCCATCCTTTTTCTTCCTTAACACCACCCGTGACGCCCTGGGCTCTTTGGAGGCTGGATAATGTCGTCGCGGAGCATTTCGTAGACTAGTGTCTGTATTGCATTGCGTTCTCGCGTCGAAACTCTGTACGGACTCTGACGGAGTGGCCTGGCATTTTCTTCTTCTACAATTCGATGTTTTGTAAGAGGGGCCTGTCGAATTCTCGACGACGACAAAAAGCAGTTCTTGTATTTCAGCAGCAGGTTTCTTAGCTGCTCTTGTTTATACGTCGGAAAGCTCGGATTGACATCGAAAGCTGCTTGAAGGATTTTTGTCGTCGGAGTAGATTCGGCGGAATTAGTGAGGGTGAAAGCGTTGCTGGCTTCCAGCATCTCTTCGATGTTGGTAAACGTCGTACCTTTTCTCACGTGATTGTACTCGTTGCTGAAGTTCGTGAGTATCACTGTTGCGTTCCCTCCTCGCAGCTCAGCTATTCCTCTGGAGACGCAAATTTTGCAGTTGATAAACAGGTGCTGGTCGCCTTCAACGACGCCTTGCATGCCCGTTGATTCTTGAGTGCTTACAGAAATGCTGACGTTGGAGCGAGAAGAAATAGTGACTAGTTCTTTCAGCACTTTGAAGGCATGCATTCCTGACAACGTGTGCGACGGCAGTGTTTTATTTGTGGATAGTGTTATGGATGCGTTTTCAGGTCGATGATGACACCAAGAGAGCTTGAGAAGTCCATACCAAGAATGATTTCTCTCGAGCAATGCTCTAGTACGACGAAGCTTGTGCGGTAACCCTTGTTAGTAATGGCGACTTTGGCTGTACAGATTCCTGACGGCGTAACTAGGTGACCTAAAGCACAAAAAATTTTGGGGCCTTGTGAGGCTGTCCTAACTTTCTTCAACTTCGCGGTGAACGTCCCACGGATGATTGAATAGTCGGCTCTGGTGTTGACGAGAGCTGTGATGTGGCCGTCGATGAGGACGTCAGGGTCGCTAGTTTGTCGCCTTGCGTTGCAGTTTGGTCGTGGTGTCAGATCATGGCTACGACAATTTGTACTGGTGCTTCGACATTGCAACGTCAGGTATATCACTGGCCACGAAGTATCGACGTTAAAGCGGCATTCACGAACCGGCACGTTATTGAGGCTTCGTCACGCCGTTGTCGTTGGCGGCAGTGGCGGTGGTGGCGATGGAGAGCAGCGACCACACCTCCATCGATTGCTGCCTTTAGTTTTCCGGATAGGGGCTAGGTGACCGGCCCCTGCTTGGGCCAGTGTACTGCCGACGGTGCGGTGGCATGTAGCGGCCTGGAGAGGGTAAACGAGATTATCCCCGGGGTGTTCTCGCGCTCCGGCGAGATAGTCGGCGATTTCACGTGGTCTTTCATCCCGGTGTGTACGCGATGCGTCGATGGCGAAACCATGTAGCTCCATGTGGTGGTACTGGCAGCGGCGGTACGCGTGCCCGGCTTCACCGCAATGGTTTCACAGTGGGTGGTGGTCCGGGGCACACGAGACGTCAGTCTTCCTCGAAGCGTACCGCTAGCCGGACGGTATAGCGTCGGCGGCAGCTGTTCATGTCTTGCGCCTACAGCCATTGAATGCGAATTAACAATCTTGTGGACATAAATCTTTTTTTACTTGAATTGGTATTTTCTTCTAATTAGCATTTACACGGACACTCTCGGCTGTATTTTGTTGCCGGTGTCAATGTCGGTGTCGCCGTCACTCAGCGTATATTACACGTATCTATCTATCTATCTATCTATCTATCTATCTATCTATCTATCTATCTATCTATCTATCTATCTATCTATCTATCTATCTATCTATCTATCTATCTATCTATCTATCTATCTATCTATCTATCTATCTATCTATCTATCTATCTATCTATCTATCTATCTATCTATCTATCTATCTATCTATCTATCTATCTATCTATCTATCTTTCTATCTATCTATCTATCTATCTATCTATCTATCTATCTATCTATCTATATACGAAAATGCACGAAAGAAAAAAATCCAGAAAAAGAATCTGGCGCACGAAATCCAACTTTGGACTACTGAGTCGTGAGTGCGAGGCGTTGCTCACTAAAATAAAAATGAACACGTCCTTCAACGTTCAAACGGCAAGATATTTATATCTACTACTTACCGCTGGTGATGGCATCTCGGGGCTGGCGAAGGGGGACTCTCACGCTTTCCGCGTTACCAGCAAGAGGGTGCAACATCGTCATGGCGCAGAGGTGCATGCTCTCGTCTCCCGCGCGTGCTACGCCCCGTCAAAAGGAGGGGATGGATGCTCGATTATACACCCTTATCTTGCGGTGGGTAGGATCGTACGTCTTGGCTGGTTTCGAACTTTCGCGGAATGATTCTGTTGTAGTTACCGGCGCACAAAGGTCACTGTAATTGTTTCACAGTTCCCGCTTGAGAAAAGAACACGCTTTTCAGACACAGTGAAGTAACAACTGAGCCGCTTATTTGCGTTGATCTGTGCCTGTTAGTACGTTTCCTGCGTCATTTGTGCTTGAGAAACGTGGGGCACGTTTCAATCTGCTTGCCATTCTGCGCGTGACCTTGCAATTGGTTGCTATCGTGTTCGTTGCTTCGCCTTTGCGGTAAAGCTGCGACTTTCTTTATTGCCCGCTTGTTTTCAATTTCATGTATTCGCATATGGCCATGCTTTTTCTGAAGAAGGCATCACCACGCATTTTTTTATTATTCTATGCATTCTGATTTAGCCCACAGACTATAAGCAACGTTTGGCGCTGGTCGCCTGGAGGGTTCATAAGTTTCGCGATAATTTAAGATGATTCTGTGAATAAGATGAGAAGAGGCGACATGTGGCCTTGGCGCCACGTGCAGGTTTGCGATCAAGCACAACCGACTGCGGTGTGGTCTCTGACACCATCTGGCCCACGATCAGCAGCTCAACTTGCGCCACTGACACGTTCACGATAGAAACGCGCTGCAACGCCTGATCTGGAAGCCACCCTCAGGAAACACCACGCTCGATCACAACGCCCGATTACAACGCCCGATCGAACACAACGCCCGATCAGGAAACACCACGCTCGTTCCGGCTGGTCTGATCGCCCAAACATGGCAACAAACGCTCTGCCAGTCGACGCTCACGCGCCTACCACTCGCCTTCCGCGCACACACTTCGTCATCCTCGTTTGCGTCACCACTTTCAGTTCGCACTTTCGGTTTCCCTCTCGGTCTTTTACTTCACTCCTCCCAACTTCCAGTACGTAGTGCTGCGGAAAACTTTAGTGCAGACGCGACACAACGGAACACAACAATAACAGAATCAATCACTGGTACACACAGAAATGTCAGCATTACAAGCATCTGTCACAAAATGCGCCGAGACACTAGCTTCACACCCTGTATCACTGGAGGCTGACGCACTCCTCGCACATTTGAAAACAGTCGGCAGTGACACGTACTACTGTGAACCTGCATACCGTGTATGCGTCACAACAAGCGCACTTAGACTTCTCGCTCTAAATATAAAACACGCGCCAACACTCAGCACACACAACACAGGATTCACAGCACACATGTTTCGTCACAGCGACGACACTGTACCGTGCTTCAGCTAGTCGGTGTTGCTAAGTAATGTCACGTTGCTGGTGCGCCTTGCTCTTGTGTCTTCGATAATAACACTGCCAAGGTGGTGTTCGCAGCAAGTGCAAAGGCGGTGATGGTGACTGCTGCAATGGGTCACAGATGATCCTCGTGCCATCGCGATGAAGCGTAAGAAGCCCCGACTGATTTCGATTGCACGAGCCGCTTCTGCGTCGCTCGAAGTAGGCGTGCTGTCTGGCTCGTCGGGGTAGCTGTACCCTAGGGGTTGGGTCCTGAGACGACCACATGTCACCTTGTGAGGCAACTATAGCGGGGAAACTGGTCACATCTGCTTGTGAATTATACCATGCCGAGGGTGAAAGTGTGAAGATTCATCTGGATGTGCTCTTGGTTGCCATTGCATAGCGCATGCTGTGTGGGTGTCACTGTTGGTTACCATAGCACTGCTGTCACTGGACCCGGGCGCCTTGGTGCACGAGGTCATTTGGCGGCTTCGCTCACGTTTATCTGATCCAATTCCCTTTCCCGACGGCCTTCTGTCTTCTTCGGCGTCATTTTCTCGAAGTCCGCGCATCGACTGAAAATGCCCGTCTTGTTGATCATGCTCAAGGTGGCCAGTGGTGGGGCTCCTCTGATGTTTCCAAGGACATCATAAAGTCATTCACAGAGGCAGTGGGATGAACTTGTTCATTTATTTATTCATTTATATATTTATTTATTTATTTATTTACCCTCAGCGTCAACAGACATTACAGAGGGGAGTGGTAAAACAACAAAACAACTTTGTAAGTACAAGAGGCAATGCAATGTTTTTGGTTACACAACAGCAGATTGAAACAAAACAAAAAAAGAAAGAAATGAGAAATATCAAAATGGAATATACGAAAATAGAAAGATACATTCTTATAAAAAAGATAAAATAACGTCTCTAAGTATACAACTAGCATTGTTACACTTCATTGCAAGAGGTACAACAAATACAACAGGTAACAGGGAAATGTTATTTTTAAAAATGTAGAGAGTGAAACTACGACCAGGTATTTAAAGAATTGGTTAATACAGTCACAAATGCGTCACAATCTGCAGTTGTTAAAAAACGATTCGGGAAGGCAATTCCAATTCCGTGAAGTGCGTGTTACGTATGAGTGTCGAAATGACTCCGTTTGAGACGATGGGATGCCAACTTTATGAGCGTGATCTTAACGACGAGAAGCGTGATGTGGCGGAAGGATTAGTAAAACACGGAAACATGAGTGGTGATATATTGCCACGTTTCATTTCCCAAGTTTTGTTATCGTCCCAGAACATTACACAATTCTAAGCGCAAACCGCGCCTGCAGTTTTTGAGAAGCTTCCGGACTGTAGTAGATCATTTCTATAAGATCACGCCTACTCTGTGAACTGTACAGATTATTCTGGAACCTACCCCACCGCCAGCGATAACGCTAGAACATTCGATGGCAAGAGTATAAATGCCGACGCGCTTCACCGCTTGTCAGTAGTTTATCGACGGCCGACGCTCCGTTCACTGCTATCTGTGCAAGACTGATACTGTAATCGAACTTTTTAGTTTACCGGGCACAGGTTCACCCAAATAAACAGTTAAATCCCAACATGAAGTCTCCTGTCTTCGGCCACGTCACGACCCCGTAACATCTGGTGGAGGTGTTACTTCGTTCATGTACCGGACGCCCCCATCAACCGTGAACCCAGCCCATGTCGCGGAGAAGACACCGACGCCAACCACAAGCAGCGAACAAGCCACCGAGAGCAAGAGCTACCACTGGAGTACGGGCTGTTACAAGACAAGGCGCGGAAGATCAAGGCCCTGACCACGATTGCAGTGACAATGACAACCGCAGCGTCCCAGCCCACGATGGTCATGCATCAACCCAAGGAAAAACCAATTTTTCATGGGTCATCGTTCGAAGACCCGGACTCCTGGCTAAAAACAGACGACCGTGTGGCCGCCCTCAACCACTAGGACCATGACGAAAAGCTCCGTCGTGTGTTCTTCTATTTGGAAGACACCGCGAGGACCTGGCTCGAAAATGGGGTGTCCACGCTCCGAACGTGGGATGTTTTCTGCGGCGCATTCCTGCAAACGTTCGCGAACGTCGCTCGCAAAGAGAGGGCCTCTGCTTTATTAGAGACCCGGGTTCAGCTACCAAATGAAAATATTGCCATTTTCACAGTGGAAATGACCCGACTATTCCGTCAAGCTGACCCAGACATGCCTCAGGAGAAAAAAAGTTCGTTTCCTCATGCGAGGGGTCAAACAGGAGCTCTTCGCGGGACTTATGAGAAATCCACCGAACATCGTACAAGAATTCGTAGCCGAAGCGACCACTATCGAAAAGACCCTGGACATGCGCAGTAGACAGTATAATTGTCGCCTGACTCCAGAATGCGCTGCTGCTCAAGACAGTAACTCCGAAGACCTGCGTGAAACGATCCGAGCGATCGTGCGGGAAGAGCTGCGCAAGCTGTTGCCTTCAGCGCAGCCTCAAGTAGATTCGATCGCCGACATTGTGCGAGAAGAAGTTCAGCAATGGCTTCGAATTCCCCAAGCACCACTGCCCGAGCCGGAAGCTATGAGCTATGCCACTGCAGTGCGCCACAACGCTCCTCCCCGTCCACGCCAAAACTCTGCCCCATCGCACTTCCGCCGACAGACGCCACCGCCGCCACCACCCCCACCGACGTCATACCGTTCGCCAGCGGCCCAGCGCAGTGCACCGAGGAAGACTGACGTGTGGCGCACCCCTGACCACCGCCCGCTCTGCTACCACTGCGGCGAGGCCGGACACACATACCGCCGTTGCCAGTACCGACAAATGGGACTGCGTGGCTTCGCCGTCAATGCACCGCGTCCACAGCCAGGCGAACGACCACGTGACATCGCCGACTACCTGACAGGAACTCAGTGGACACCACGAAGCCCTTCGCGTTCGCCGTCACCCAGCCGCCGCACGTCACCGCACCACCGGCAGTATTCTGGCCCGACGTGGGGCCAGTCTCTTAGCCCGTATCCGGGAAACTAAGGGCAGCAACCGATGGAGCTGCGGTTGCTGTGCGACGAACTACCGAACATCCTCCGGCGACCACGACGCCGCGACGGAGCTTTCCGAACTCAACGCCCACCAGGCAAAGCCCTGACGATGAAACCTCACTTACCGAAGGTGACCTGACGACGCAACATGGAAGCCGCGGAATAAGCAGACGCAGCTGTCACCCGATGCCGCGCCCTAACTGTATTGCGAGATGGCGAACTTTCAACCTCGACGTTCTTATCGACGGCCACAGTGTGACCACTTTCGTCGATACTGGAGCCGACTACCCCGTCATCAGTGGGTCGTTGGCCGCGAAGTTAAAGAAAGTGAGGACAGCTTGGGGAGGCCCTGAAATCCGCACAGCCGGTGGTCATCTCGTAACGCCTGCCCACCATCTGGACACCATCTGGCCCACTAAGTGTAGTAGGGGACCGAAAGGGAAAGCGAAACTGAAACTGAAAGTGGTGACGCTAACGAGGACGACGAAGTGTGTGTGTGCGAAGGCGAGCCAGGACGATCGTGGGCCAGATGGTGTCCGAGACCCACCAGCTACAGAGTCAGTCTGCGGTGCTGAGTCAGCTGGGGTCCAGCACAACCACACGCTGAGGGTGGGGTCTCGGTGCTACGTGTAGGTTCGCGATGCGGCGCAACCGACGGCGGCGTGGTCACGGCGCTAAGCGGAGTCATGCTTCGGAGCGTTCCTGAGCCGGACGAGTCAGCGCGCCTTTCTCTCCTGCTGCAAACATGCTTCGACTGCGGGCTCATCGGTGCCGTGAGTGTAGTTTACGACCGACAGTTACCGACCGAGTCAGGGCATGTGTAGAGATACTTGTAGGCTGCGGGACTGTAAGGACTGGGAGCATTACTGCGCTGTACTGTTCGGCTATCTATTGAAAGTGTATGTATTTGTGATCGTAATCGCGTTGTGCATCACTGTTTTCTTTTCCGTGAACTTGTCTGACAGACCACGAGCCATCGCAATATTAATGGAGTTTTTTTAAATCAGGAAAGTTACAGAGACTTCGGGATGTTCACATGAAACTTCATCACTGATGTCTTTTTGATGAACTTGTGCAGGTTACAGCGCCACAGGTACAGGTTAAAGAAATCTGCCCTTCTCACTATTCGAGTGGTTGTGCGCTCACTACCGCGACAAGGCTGTTGACATACAGTGGCTTCACAGCCGCGCGCCCTTGAGAAATCAAATTTGTGGATATCATGGAGTTGGCATAAACAGCTGAGCCATGAAAGCTCTGAAAGCTCTACGCTTAGACAACTCACAAGAAAAATACTGCATCAACGTTAGCCCTGTGTTGCAACACTAGCAACATTGTTGTGTCGACTGAAACCAGCGTTCAAGAAATTTTCAGGGTACTTTGTGCCTTCCCTTATCATACCTCGAAGACGAAGTACGTCTTTTCAAACAACTGTATTGATCCCCATTCCCTAGCTTCCTGTACGTAACGAGGTTTTAATTTACCTCTAGCTCCACTGTTATTAAGGCTTTCTGGACCTCACGTAGCTTTGCAGCATTGCCTCCGAGGTTGGTCCACATAGAACTATGCATTGCTGTGACGTCATCGTGTGGCGTTACGATGACGACGTCATAAAATAGTCGGCCTTGTGACGTCGTGATGACTCGGTATGAGGAAAGCATGTTATGATGAATATTTTTTGCACCAGCCCATGCTGACGCCGACGCCAGTGACAGTCACTGTTTGGCTTTGATGAGGCGTTGAATGTTTTTGAACCTAAATCAGCTTTGTAACTTTCAACAACTTTGCCAGTGCGAGTGAAAATATCTCGCAAAGCTTTCTTGACGTGACACATTATCAAGGTGTGGTAGAATTTTTTACTCTAACAAGCCCCAGGTCCATGCATTCAAGGATCTCACTTGCGCATGAGATTTTTGATAAACATGCAATACTCGTGAAAATTCAAGTTTAACGGAGCATTAGGCTGAATGTACCTCGCATATTTATGGCATACCTGTTGCGGTCATCGTGAATCATTAGGTACTTAGGCATTTTATACTTTTCCGAGATACGGATCCTAACGTGTGACACATGTATTAGTAGAACTTGTTTACTGATAACTTATAAGGACACCCTTGGCGCTTTTGGTGAGGCTCATTGTTAATAAATTGCAGACAATCACGACCACAATAAAAACACCTGAACAACTGAATGGTAGCATTTCACAGATATATATGCAGCCTGTTTCATCGGTGTAATTGTTTTGTATTCTGCATCATGCCTGTCCAATGGAAGTGGGTGCCCTGTAACGCTTGCCGTTGCGCTGTGGCGCTGCCTTTTTGAAAGGCCGTGGGCAATGCCTAGCCCAACAGAAACCGGCGTCCGTGGTTACCAACCTTTAGTTTGGTGACGTGGATGGCATCCAGGCAACGACGGTCACATCTCTCGAGGCTAGCTGCAAGGGGCCCGTCGACCTTATATGGGTGTTTGTAAAGAACTTTAAACGATCAAAATTTTTGGTGTTTCCTACCAAGAAAGTCCTCCTAATTAGGGACCGGTTTCATAGGTACCAAAACAGCGTGTATTTCTTGCTCAAAACAGCCACACAGAACAATGTTTCAGAAAAAAACTGGCAGGCAAACAATGTTTTATGCCTCCAATGTCGTAAGGTATCTACGACAGGAAAGCAGAAAAAATGTGTTTATAATGGAAAAGGTACTATCCGCAAACCTGCCTTACCATAGAGACTTCTGAAATTCGTAGAGTCGCCTCACGTTCAGTACGTTCAGGAGAATGGTCCTTTTATTTATTTTATTTCTTACTTCATTTATTCCCAACAAAAAGGTTGTCAGAGACCAGGAGAAGAAAAGCTGATACAATGAGCTTGAGGGTGTCCTGGCCACCCTACACCTGTTGAAGCATAAAAGGTGGTAATGAACAAAAAGAAAGCAGAAAATGAAATGCACACAAAACATGCAAAAAATGACGTGCTTTTATAAACATAACAAACAAACATAATCAACAAACATAATGTAAAATACAATAGTTTCTTCTAAAAACAGTGAAGTAGATGGAGCTGTTTATGATGTATGTTTATGAGGAGGATATTGTGGTGGAAAGTCTCCGTCGTTCTTTGAATGAGGTTTCCGGAATGTTAAAAAACAGCTCTTTACTGATTCTTTTTAACATAGCTGGTAGCGTGAAGTGAAGCATTTCTTCACTGTAGTTAGTGCGGCATTTTATAATTTACCCTGTTTAGGTTTTTGTTTGTTATACGTTACTGGGTTGGCCTGTAATCCTGCTAGCGTTTGTAGTGTACTAGGTTTTTATTAAGCTAGATGTACACTGCTGACGTAGAATATAGTTAAATATCAGCTTTACCGGGACAACTTTGTGTCTTATAAAGAGGTCACTGGTGTATGACATGTATGAAAGCTTGCATGCTAATCAAAACATGTGTTTTTGTAAAACTGCGAGGTGTCAATGCTTTCTTTTGTAGTACTACCCAAAACTAGTAATTCATATTTAACTATTGGTACGGATAGAACACTATACAAGAACATGTTGATGCTTTAAGGACATTCAAAAGAGGCACGGCGCATCACTTATATTGAACGAGATACTAGATAGTTTGCTAATTAGGCAATTTATGGGCTCATTCATGTCATGTGCTCATGGAAATTGACGCCTCAAGCTTTTATTGATGGTACAAACACAATTACCGCAATATTTAACGTTATTGAAGCTACTTGAACGTTCGAGTTCAACGGCCAAAACACTAGTGCCTTAGTTTTGCTAAGATTAATTTTGAAGCAGTTTTGAGTCGCCAAGTAATTAGTTTTTTATTGCGATTTGTTACCTCCGTTAATTAGATGCGATTTTGAGTTCCCTGAAAAAAAACTGGCGTCTTCTGCATATATATTGAATTTAGCTAAACCATCGATCGTCAAAATTTCATTATGTAAAGTAAAAATGAAGATGGTTCTAGGATACTTCCTTTGGGAACACCACTTCTGACCGATTTTTCAAATACAGTGAAATTAATGAATGTGCTATGCCTCTAATGCCATAAATTTCCACCTTTATCAACAAAATGCTATGATTAAGAAGGTCGAATGCCTTTCAAAAATCTAACAATATACGCCAGCACCATTTCATCACATTCCAGTTTCTCTAATATCAAGTATTTCTGTTCAAGGAGGGCAAGCTCGGTGGACTTCTTACGGAAACCAATTTGTGCCGGATGCAAAAGATTTGAACGTTCTACGAAACATTTCTAATTCCTCTAATATAATTTCTTTTCTGTTCAAGGGGGCAAGCTCAGTGGACTTGTTCTTACGAAAACCAAATTGTGCCGGATGCATAAGATTATGGCGGTTTAAAAACATTTCCAATTTCAATAATATAATTTTTTTCTCTTCAAGAAGGGCAAGCTCGGTGAACTTGTTTTTACGGAAACCAAATTGTGCCGGATGCATAAGATTATGGCGTTCTACGAAACATTTTCAATTTCTCTAATATACTTTTTCTGTTCAAGGATGTGTGGAGATGGCGACTTGAAGTCACGCTCACAACCTCAAATTCCCACGGTTTTCCTCCTATGGACCCCGGCACACACCAGCGTTCCGCTCGCGGGGAACGAGGCGGCCCACGCCGCGGCTCGAGGTCTCACTCGCCGAGCCACGGCTCACTATGAGGACGCCGCCTTTGACTCCGAGAGCGGCGCGATGCATCTGCTGGATCAAGGCACTTTGATAGGCACGCAGCAAGAAGATTCATTATGTTCATGGGGTGATCGTCTTACAACGTTCCGTGACATCACCCAACACTACAGGCTCGAAAAGCGTAGGTTCCCGCCACCGCACCAGAAATTAAACAGGCGAGATGCCGTAAGTTTTCGCTTACTCCAAACCCATTCCTACCCTAGCCCGGTCGTTCTACGCCACCTCCGATATATGTAAAGCATGCGGGCACAGAGCAACGCTGAGCCACATGCTCTGGGAATGTGCCGGCGACGACAGTCGTGAAAACGCCACCAATCGCGATGCGCCTGTAGCGGCCATCAATAACAAATCACAGGAAGGCTCGAGCTCGCTTATTCCGGCCGCGGCCCGGCTGCGGGAGCCGTGGGGGACCTTCTTCGTTGGCAACACCGCCGCTGGGAGGCGGCCCTCCAAAGCCCAAAGCTGAACGACCAACTCTGGGCTGTCCGGCAGGCTGAGGATGCGGCCCGTATCCAGGGACTACGAGCCGCCATCTAAAGCCACCGAGACCAAATTGCCGGACCATTGTGTCCAATAAAGTCTTTTCTCTCTCTCTCTCTCTCTGTTCAAGGAGGGCAAGCTCGGTGGACTTGTTCTTACAGAAACAAAATTGCGCCGGATACATAAGGTTATGTCGTTCTACGAAAATATTTTTTCGTAACCTTTCTAAAACTCTCGTAAGATGAACATTGGCCTGTGGTTGCTCATTTCATTTTTACCTCCCTTTTTGAATATCGATGTCACTTTGTCACCTTGCATGTCACGTGAAATTATCCCTAATGACAAACTTTGGTTAAATATGTGTTGGAAATGGTGTTGGAGTATCCATTACTTATTTTTCACATGATTACCTGAAAAGGTCCCCGTAACACTTTTTCTACATGCTCAGAAATAACTGCACATCAGTCGAGGCTCTTGAAAACTGCATTGAAGACGGAATTCGGTCTTTCGTTTCACAGAGTGGCCAAATAGACTCTGCTTTTTCGGCAAACTGAAACGAGCGGGACCAATGGCTAAAATCATGGTCGCCGGCACGACACTGTGCCACGGCGGGAGTCTCACGATAACACGCGATCATGCTAGCATTGCAGTTTTTTGTTTATTCGACATTGTATTTACGCAGATTATTAGTAGCGTGAGGACTCGGCGACGTAGACAAGGCGACGATTTGGCGTAAACGGCTTTAATAAAAAGACGCTAGGGCATCAATGCGGTCGTAGTGCACGCGCGCCTAAGAACAACACTAGACAACACTACGAAACCGTGTCCCGACTAGCTCAACATGGAGCACAAGGCTGCCAGAATACGTGAGGTCTCACATCCAACCCCACTTTTAAAAAAATGGTGATGGGCTTTGGAGATCATACTCCACCCCGTTTTTTTTCATGTCTCAAAGCCTAGGAGCAACCAAAATACCAATATCTTCAAAGAATCTTGAAACAATGTGGTCCATCTTCTTAAAACTCTTCATCTTTGTCTGAGGCTTCTTTGTCTTTGTAGGCGCTTTTATGTTGCCCCGAAGTTTCTGCTGGTGCTCTATCTGACGTCGTTCCACATGCTCAGTACATGAATCCAACACTTTGCGCTGGTCTGCTGCCTCTTCTCGCACCGTTTAAAAGATGTCTTCATCAAAAATATGGGCACCTCTGATTTTGATCTCTTCTTTCTTGTCCAGAGCCCAGTGACATTTTCGCTTTTTGAGAGTGTCATCCGCACAGCTGTCACGGTAGGACATCACAGGAGGCACAGCTGCCTCCTGTGATGTCTGTTCCGCTTTCATGTAGCGCGCAGCAGCTAGGTTTCCTTGAATCGGTTTGCGTTGCTTATTCTGAGTTGGCTTAGCAGCTGGCTTGGTGACTTGTTTCTTGACCTTTTGCTTACCACTTGCCGGTTTCTTATCACTAAGAGCCTGAATCTTACAGTTGATATGCTGTCAGGGCTCATCTAGAAAACTGACACATCTTAGTGCTGCTGAGCTAGGGCATGGTTCCATTGGCTTCCTTTTGTTTCTCTGTTTTCAATAATTGGCTCGCAGTGGCTGGCTAAATCTCTGCCAATGTTCTGGGTGTAGCCGTACCGTATTGGCGCTTGAGTCTTTAGCATGAAGCTTTTGACATTGGTTTTGAATGAAATATATCCTGCTTGCTGGATCTTTGCAGCAACGTATGAATTATGATACATCTGGCGAAAATGCAGTGGAGTGGTCAGCACCTTTGTAAAGCCTCAAATCATTGTCATCAGTGGCAGAGACGTGTAAGTGCTGGTGCAATACGTGTTAAACTGCACTGTATTCTTGTTGTAACTGGGGACTGACGTGGGCATCACGTGGGTGCGGCCATGACAATTCTGACGTGGTATCATCCCAGTAAAGTTGCGCCGCGATTGGTATATGTGGCATCAAATTAGGTAACCCTTTATTTGATTCGATAAATAACCATGTGGGCTGGGCTTTGTGTGTCAACAGCGAAAACGGTGAACAGGCTGTAGAAGACGTCGTGTGTGTAAAAAAAGCGTAGAGTCAGTGGACAGCACAACAGTATTAGACATTCTTGGAAGCGGCTTCTCCGTGCATCGCATAACAACACTTGTGCTGGGATGGCGAATTTCTCTTGGATAAAGTGGTAGGACAAGGAGCTTAGCCCGCACGTTCTCAAATCAGTCCTCTCTTAGGATTAAAGCCAAGGGCTTTCTAGCCAGAAGGAGAACTTCAAGTACCCTCGAAATTGGCCCCACAGCGATACGAGTTCATAATGTACCAGCTGGCATGACGGTACCGCCACCTACAACAGATATGGGAGGTTTTGTCCATGGTAGCATGTTGGCAGATCCAATGACGTCTAGCGATAGTATGGTGTGATTTGAACCACTGTCTGTAAATGCACCTACAGTGCCGATAAGTGGAATATCTGCTTGAATCACAGCGCACTGCACAGGAGATCCTTCGAATGGTTCTGAAGATTGAAGGCACGCCTGACAAAGAAAACTTGTTTGTTGGCTGGGTATAGTGGGGCACTGGTTTCAGAACGGGGGCACTTCGATGCAAGATGGCCCGGTCGACGACACTTGTAACATATGGCCTTGGTTATATCTTCCCCAAGGCGATAAGCAGGTGCCCTATTTCAGGAACTAATTGTAAAATAACGAGTGTCTTGTTGATCCAGGGGTAACGGCAAAATTTCATGACGTGCTGATGAACCAGGTGGATTGAATTGCGAAGAAACTGTGTCATTCATAGAAACAATGTGCAGCACAGGCAAGGGAGGCACTCGTAACGTTGACAATCTGGCTGCAATAGGTGGCTGACTTGGAAAACAGAGGTATGATCTTCAGTTCGGTGGAGTTGGGTGGCGATGGCAAAAAATGCGCTCACAGTTTGGGGCTGCTGTGTAGCGATGCCATATTTACGTCACGCACATCCTGTGGGGCATATTTAATGCGCGGAGGATTTGTGAGTTGGACCAGACATCTTGAAATCACGGGCAGTTTCGCCAAAGGGTAGTCAATGAGGCTCTCACTGGGTGACTAGACGCGTCTGGTGACTATGTGCTGCCACTGCAAAAGCGCTAGTTTGTCTCTAAACTTGTCCTCAAACGCAGCTTTTGAATTCTCCTACGTGTTCTACTGGTTTTTTGCCACAATTTTCCAGTCTGCAGCAAGGTCACGGAGTTTACCAAGCGCTATGGTTAGGAGAGTAAACGGTGTTCATGACGCCATGCCTTTAGTACTTTCGAGTTCTTCAACCCACTGGTAAGCTGTAATGTTACCGTCATCACTGAAGGTTGGCAGTGAGGCCGAAAGCTCAGGCAACGTAGTGACTTGTACTGGAAAAGTCGGCCGTTGTGACAACGCCAAAAGATGCTGTAGTAGGTCACTTAGCAATTTCGTACTTAAAACCGACTGCTTAGCTGTCGAGTCAGGCGCACCGGACGGTTGACCATTCCGGGCGATGTCATGAGTTGACCGTTCAATAATGCCTTCCTTTGTGTCCTTCGTCTGCAGGTTACGGCGCGAAAGTTCATGGCGTATAAAGTCCGCTGTGAAACCGTAGAGGTCTTCTGTAGTGGCATCATTTCAGTTTATAAGCGGATTTGCGGTCGATGGACGGGCGGGCAATATGGAAGAAGGCTTGGACAGTTAAAGGCACTGAGGCGGGCAGCTAGCAAAAAACACCAGCTCACACGAAATAGACGAGTGGCTCTGGTGTCTTCGGCATGGTTTGTCGATGACTGCACCAAATGTTAGGACTCGGCGACGTAGACAAGGCGATGATATAGCGAAAACGGCTTTGATAAACAGACGCTACGGCATCAGTACAGTCCTTGTGCAGGCGTGCCTAGGAACAACACTAGACAACGCTACAAAACCGCGTTGTGACTGGCTCAACATAAAGCAGAAGGCTGCCAGATCAAGTGAGGTCTTACATTATAATTGTGACCATAATTGTACCACAAGACAGGTAAAACATCTTGAGTATATCCGAAAGTTGGATGAGCTGTTAGGAACGCAACAGTAAAACGTAGCCTTTCAGTTGTCTGCTTTTCCGCAATATTCACATGACAAGGTTTTTCTTGTTATTCACTAGCATGGTGAGTTAATTGTCCACTGTATAATCAACGCACTCTAGTGTCTCTTTCTTTTCGGCGTGACTGATCAAGGCCACACAAGAGCAGATAACCAGACCACTTAAAGACCAGGAAGGATTCAAGCGAGAGATGCCTCACCGTGGTCGTGTTGGTTGTATTATGGTCAAAGTTTCCGCTATAACAAACACGCTGAAAAGAGAGAAAAAATAAGTTTGAGTGAAAAAAAAGGGAGGTTAACCGGAACACAAATTCTGGTTGGCTACCCTGCATTGCAAAAAGGGAAACGGGCGTGGAACACACTAAGAAGTCAATAACAAACAAAGCTAAAACATGTGAACTTCAAATTTGTTTAAATCCAGTCTGCTCTTTCCGAGCGGTTCTCCATAGTTTGGCACTTGCTAATCACTCGCGTTATGCCACCATGGTAGCGTATTGTGGCCGGCGGGCTTGTCTCGTTTCCCCGCTGCTAGCGGCTCTTTTCCGGAACCTGATTGAATTGGTGCAGAAGTTGAAGCCCATACAGTTCCAAGCAGTCAATGTTCCATGAGCCTTGAATAACAGTATTAAGCTGCACTCGAAACAGAAATCTGTAGTTAAATAGTGTTCATATATACACCACTTGTTTTAAATTGGCGTTATAGACACCTATAGCCACTTAAGCACGAATGCCGAGAGTGGACCTCTATTGGCACTATGAAACAAAATAGCAGCTTTTCTCATCCTCTACTTTATGCGAATTTATAAAAGCGTTGCGATGGCAACACAAAGAACCAAAGAGGCATTTTCAGAAATGCTCTGTGAATTTGTACTTAATCATAACGCTTTGCTGGCATGCGCACGCGTACGAGTCTTACTGCAATGTGTTGCAGATAATGTGCATTAAGTTTGAACTGAGCATCTTGCCTGACTTCTCAGAGGGGTGCCTTGGGGCTAGTTGACAATTAAGTAAAGATCTCCTCGAGAACGAGTAAGCTATTAAAAAGAGAACAGAAAATAGGAGCCTGTCCTCTCTCGTGTCCTTGATTTGCGCTCTGCAATGATGTGGGCACTGTCTTTTACAGGGTCGGCCATACATCCGCGTAACTCACGACGCAAGCATCGAGGAAGTGCTCAAGGTCTTCACACGTGAATGGAAGTTTACGCTTCCACGTATTGTGCTCGTAATAATTTCGAGCCTCACCACCTGGCAGGAATGGAGTGCACCTCGTCAGCTCGAGAACTTCAAGGAAGGCCTGATGAAGGTGGGCAATACATCATGCCTTTGTACGGGCGTTTACAAAAGGTGACAATTGTATTTACTTGACAACAAAACAGCCTATATATGTTGTTGTACAAAAATGAAATGAAATATTTGAATCTACACTGACCCGTTTCTACTGAGGAACAAAAAATTTGAACATGACCCTCTTCAAATAGGAATCGCTCATTAGTAAAAAACCCACAAAACCTTTAGTGCGGCACTTTTCCGCATACATTAATAAACCGGCCAGCACAAGAAATGCACACAGCACACACAGAGTTGGCGAAGATCAACGCATTCATCCAACTGTATTTATTGCAAACACACTATAAAGAATATTGAAAAATATTTATTTATATTATTTATAGTAACAGTGATCTGGTACCAGGTCTTGGCAGGACGGATACAGATGAAAATGTACAAGAACTCTAGCACATTTATGGTTCATAACAATTTCAGGCATTCTTCAAACAATTGCGAATATTCAATGAACATTGCTATTCGAGAAATAAAATTACAGAAACACGAAGTCATAACATACTCAGATTTCTTTCGAACATTTTGAAGGACTTCAGACCTTAACACTTTTATTATTATGGTCATTCAAATCTGTTAATTTTCCAGAAAAAAATATTATTTCGGAGCATTATTTTTTGAAGTAAAGAAAACTAAGGTTAAAGCATGCCTTTTTCTTGTTTGATATTCTGATGGCTAAGGAAAAATATAGAGTATGAACGAATATTCAAGAGTGACTATTTACGCGCTGAAACGGATACTTTATCCGGTAGATATGGTTACGCTTCATCACCGGGGTAGTTCCACTCCGTTTATTTCATTGATTTATTGTTTTACAATAACACACATGGACATAATAGTGGTAAATGAAGGTGGGTGATGAAAAAAAGCTGCCCCAACGTGGCTTGAGAGAGAACCCACCCCCTTAGTGCACTATGGCTACGTTTGGCAGGGCAAATAATTCACTTGCATATTACACTTGTATTTATACAGTGACTAAAGGTAAGACAGTTATACAATAAATAGAAAAAAAGTAAAAACAATATGAATATTTGCAAGTTGATTTTTCAGACAAACATGGAAACGAAAAAGATAGGTCCTTCATAACCAAGAAAAATAAAAAGTATAACCCATTAATAATTTCCTGAAAGCACTCTAGAGCGGGCAGCGCAATAACAGTTTAAATTCTCACAATGATAAATGCTGTAAGTGATAGCCTGCTCTCTTGCATGACTAAAGAAGTCTAGAGAGATTGTTCGATAGAATTTGGTAACTCTAATTGGTTATTAAGTATGAAACCTTTCACATTTCCGCACTACGAGTGCTATAACAAGAAAAATTGCTAGACAGCTGTTCAAGTTCTTCGCATGAGGAAGTGCTGTGTTTAGCACCAAAATTGTATTCGCGCAGCAGTCGATTTCCGTAGGTGGTATGGAGTATAGTAATATTGTATTTCTTAAAGATGTTGTCGGTATGAGCCAGATATGGTAGATTAATTATGACGTGCAATATTTTATTCATTATAGGAAAAAAATATTGTACTTAACCTTAACCATTGTGCCCCATACCAGATGCCCATAATAATGTGCAATAAAAGTAAAGCATTAAAAATTACCAATTTTAAAGGAACGGGAAAAATATGTATTCATAACGACCTAAAACACACGAAACACCTGCTATACGGCAAAGTTTTTGCAGTACCGAGCACACATGATCGTCCCATTGCATAGTAATTGTAAAATGCACACCTAATAATTTCACAGAATCAGTTCTGTCATAGAGTGCGACCTTGGAATTGAAAATAAACCAAAGTATCTTACGCTGTACGTGTTCTAGTTTTTAACACCAGTTTAAGTGAATGGTCGCAAATATTTGCTGCATATTTCAACGCCGATGGAATGTAGCAACGGTATGCTAACAAATGAACAGTACATGTTGCTGACTTCAATGAGCGTCTCTGGAAGAACTGTTTAGGCAAGGAATGAGAATCAACAATTTCTATGTGCTGATTCCACGTGGTAATATTAGTGATATACAAGCCTGAATATTTGATCTCTGTTACCTCTAATAGTAATGTGCTATCCATAGCAGATGCATAATGAAGATGTCTTTTTGTTGGTATTTCGCAAATTAACGCTTTTGCTATAAATAATTAAAACTTGTAATTTCTCGCACCAGGCTATCATATTTGCCAGCTCATTGTTTAAACACACTCGATCAACTGAAAATAAGCTCGCATATAAATTACGGCCTTCTAAATCTCACACGAACTGAAAGTTCTGCCACAATGTCGTTCGTAAATAATTAAAACCAAAGTAATCCCAAAGCTGAACCAGGGAGTGGGTATACTTGTTTTACTTCCGGTCTTCCCATCCTGTTTCAAACCTTACCCTCTTGTGTATATGAAATAACGCCCAATAAAAACGTATGCCAACTTTCTTTTCTAGCTTGTCGGCACGTCCTCCTGCCTTGGACCTTATTGCTCTTAAACTTTATAAGATTTCCGGACGTCGGCGAGTTTTCACACAAATTACAAGCCTTGTTTTGTTTTTTCGGAGCATTACGACATTCTTTCTACCATTGCACACGTCGTATGCCCAACAGTTTTCTTGTTTGTGGAATACACTTAGTTGCAGCGTCGACCAAAAAAGTAGTGAAGTAGTTCACAGGGAGAGACGCGTAATGGGAGGGGGAGAGACGCGTAATGGGAGGCTGCGTTCGTACGGCTCCTGTGGACGCGCAACTAAATCTGTGTTTCTAGAATTTTTAGATGCGGAGCATCTAATACTCGAGGCTTGTAGTGCGGCGCCGTCCGCAAGCTTCCTCCTCCTTCTTCTACCATCTGTGCATCCCTTCCTCCTCTACACACCGCGCGCGCTTCACTCCTCCACCATCTGTGCACCCTTCCTCCTCTACACACCGCGTTCGACACCTACAATTCTCCTGATTCTCCAGTGGACGCGCATGCGCCGTCGCGCTTCGAGAACATTCAACAGCTGACAGTGCATGCGCCGTCGCGCTGTATATATACTCAAGGTCGGCGCTCGCTCGCTCAGTTGCCGCTCGTCGGTTGGTTTGTACGGCGCGCCGACGTCCAAGGTCGCGGTGAAATGAATTCCAACGAATCCACAAACACAATGATCGACGTCACTTCGACCAGCGCTGCCCTTTCGCATACGTGTGTACGTGTTCACTCATATAACACCCCCTCCTACAACCACGTTAACCAATTTAGTCATCGACCCAAGTAAGTTGCAATTTAACACCCCATTTCACAACCACGTTAACCAATTTAGCCATCGACCCAAGTAAGTCGCACTTTAACACCCCGTTAACCAATTATATGCTCCGCATCCTCCTCAGTGTTCCCCCGAGGGAAGCTGCGGGCAATTTTTTCTTCAAGTGTTCATGAGCTGTTGCTCGCATCAGTTCCGAGAAGTCATCAGGATCCTACCGATACCATATTTGACCACAGTGAGTGAGTTTTTGTCAAGTTAGAAAAATTTCTTTTCTTGTAGAGCGGTGCTCTCTTTAACCCTAACGAGTGGCTCGGGAGACCATGTTTTTGCTGGGCTTGTTCTCGCCTGCGGCCGGCCCTTCGAAGGGCCGGTGCGCGGAATTATTTGCTCACGATGGAGTATGAAGTGCACGGACAGGATATTTCAGAAGAAGAGTTTACTCAAGATAAAGGTTGGCAGTCCGCTCGGGCCAGAAGAGCTGGCGCCAAAACACGCACTGCTGACTTTAACGTGCCATCGTCGCAGCCGGGCGCACGCCACGGCAAATCGAGAGGCGCTGCACTGAAGTCCAAAGTAATACGGGCGCGAAAGATGCCCTCCCTTCCTCAAGATGACATCAAGATTGTGATCCAGCCGAGAGGTGGACTCAATATCTAGAAAATTGGCGCAGCTACGATGGGAAACGCAATACTAGTTGCCGCAGGCATGAGCCAGGAATATTTGTGCCAGGATACTCTATGCCCGAATCTGCAGCAAAATATTATGGTTGCCAGTACTCCCAAGCGAGAAAACGCTGACCGATACGTTTGGATGAAGCAAATACTCATTTCAGGCAAGGTGCACGAGATAAGTGCCTATCAGACCACCCCACACTCCACTTGCAAAGGGGTGATTCGCAACGTCCCACTTCAAGACTGCCCTGACGTCATCGATGCGAAGATTGTCAACACAAATAATTCACTCGCCTTAGCAGCCAAGAGAATAGCCCAAACTGGCGGGGTCATCATCGCTTTCTACGGGTATCGTGTGCCAAACTTTGTCAGGTATGGATCAGTGCTGATGCAGTGCTCACTCTACCGCAAGCAAATCGATGTGTGTTATGCGTGCGGCCGTCTTAGTCATCGCGGTGATGTGTTCCCCACTCCCGGCGACACGATTTGCCGAGGCTGTGGTGCCGCAAGCCCTGACAAGCAACATGTGTGTACTCCCAAGTGCAAACTCTGTGGTGGCCAGCATCTCACGGCTAGCAAAGACTGTGCTCAAAGGTTCAAGGTCCCGTACATTGTGCGCCGTCCTCGCAGTGAGCGTGCCAGAATGGCTGGTGCTGCGTCACCGTCCCCGCACCGTCACCTCGACACTGCGGACGAATTCCAGTCCTCGTCACCCACCACGGATGCTCAGCGCAGAGGACGCCCCCGTTCCATGGGACGCTCGGGAGGCTGCTCCGGATCCAGGTGCCGTGGTGCCTTCAAGGGATGTTCCGGCTAGCGCTCCAGGTCGACAGAACGTGCACGGGGAAGTTACACTTCTCAGCCTCGCTCCAACTCAAAGCCGGGGCACGTTTCGGCGGGGCCGACCAGGTCCCGCTCCCGCACGCCCACCACCTCTAACAGCAAGAAGCCGACGCTCTCCTGGGCCGACAAGGCCCGAGGAAGACGTGAGTATCCTAGAGGCGATGAATCGAATCGCGGTTCTCCCCACGCGAGTGAGCTCAACGAGATGCGACGAGCTAACGAGTAGCTGAGGAAATAAAACGCGCAGCTTAAGCAAGGAATGAGCAGGCTAGCAGCGGAGATGGCGGAGATTAGAAAGCTCGCGTCCTCGCCCCCTTCGGCGCAGCCCGCCCCAATTCCAGTCACCATGGATACGTCTGAGAAACTTCATAGGCCTAGCAGAACCAAGCGCCGAGCGGTTGAAAACACACAAGAAGAAGAGGCGGTAAACTTACTGTCGGAACTGAAGGTTTCCTTTGTGAACATGCAGGCTACCTCAGCAAAAATTCAAGAAGCCGTGGCGCACCCCAAGATGGGATTAGGAGCACTAATTAAGTGAACGCATAAGGATGTTAGAAGAGGTCGATGCCAGGAAAGACCCCGGTCCGACTCCTTTGCAGGTCCCAGCACAACGCAATGTACTAGCGCCACCGACTGAGGGCGCGATCATCCGGGCCGCTATAGCTGCTAAACCATTCCCTCAGCTTAAACATGGATAGTGTGGACGAAAACTTCAGAATCTGGCAATGGAACTGTGACGGCTTTACTCACAAAAAGCCCAATCTACAGGAATATTTAAGAACTCTCGATGTTAAGCCCCAAATCATCGCTGTTCAGGAAGTTGCGTCTGGCACTCCCATCAAACTCCCGGGTTACCTAGTAGCGTCATCATATTTAGGAGGTAGGGGAGTTGCCCCACTTATCAGCAAAAGGTACAATTACCCTTCGCGTTACCTTGGTGCAGTTGCCGATGGCATTGAGTACGTAACGACTGAAATTATAATGAACTCACCCAAGAAGGGTCTTCGAAGAAATAGCCTTTTTATTCTCAACGTATATTGCAGTCCCAGTTATTGCAGCATGATAGCAAACTCTCTCATCAAAAGGGCTGTGAGCATGGCCAGTAGTTACCCCTTTGTAGTCGTAGGGGATTTTAACGCCCCACACAGCGAGTGGGGATACATGTATTATACCCCCAAGGGACGCGAGCTATGGCAGACTGCGACAGAAGCCGACTTGACGCTCATAACTGACAAGCATTTCCGCACTAGGAGAGGTAACTCCATATATCGAGATACCACCCCGGACCTCACTTTTGTGAAGAATATAGATAAGGTCAAATGGGTCAACACGGCTCTAGACCTTGGAAGTGCCCACTACATCATAGAGGTATCCTTCGCAATTGCCCGCTTTAGGACGAAAAAAATCAAGGTGGTCGACTGGGACGTTTTTCGCGAAGTCCGAGCTGAGAGAGCACCAACGGCTGGGACAGACTTTGAAAGATGGTACAAAGGAATCAGAGATGACGCCACGGCAGTGACCAAGGAGGTCGTCACTGACCTCGATGTCGAAAACATGGACAGCAGGTTGGCACACCTACTAGAAGCCAAGCAAGCACTACTCACGTGGTGGAAGAGACAGAAGCATAACAGGAGGCTCCGCAAGAAGGTTTCCGAGGTCCACAGGGCGATCGAGGAGCACTGCAAAACCTTGTGTAAACAACAATGGCATGAGCTCTGTGAGAGCATCGAGGGTCAGCTCAGATCTGGGAAGAGCTGGGGTCTTCTCAAACACCTTCTCGATCAAGGCAGCACCAGGTCCAGCCAGAGGCGATCCCTCGCGCGAGCCATCCATCTTGCTACTGACTCTACCCCGGACGAATTCGTTGTCAACAAGCTTATAGACAGGTATCTGCGAGTCGAGGATAGCTCTGCACCCACACAGTTTCCGGACTACGTGGAGTGCGACGTGCCGGAGTTGGACCAGGACTATACTGTGGCCGAGATACGGCAGGCTCTCTTTTCCCTAAATGCCAAATCCACCCCTGGCCATGATGGCATAACCAATCAGATGCTCAAGAACCTTGATGATGACTCCATCGAATTCCTTACGGAAAAGATTATTGAGGTGTGGCGCAGTGGGAAGGTTCCCGCACAATGGAAGACGGTCTACACAGTTCTAATCCCGAAACCTTGTAAAGCACCAGGAATAGATAATCTAAGACCAATTTCCTTAACTTCCTGTGTCAGTAACGTCGCAGAGCACGCCCTTCTGAACCGACTCAAGGTGCACCTCGAGACCAATGACATGTACACAAACAATATGATCGGTTTCAGAGCTTGTCTCTCGACACAGGATGCCATGAAGCTGATAAAGCATCAGATCATCGACCGGAGCACAGGAGATACCAGAGCCATCCTTGAATAGACCTGGAGAAGGCTTTCGACAACGTTTCTCACGAATTCATTCTCCAGTCTATTGCCAGCCTAGGGCTAGGAAAGAGGGTCTACGACTTTGTGAGATCCTTTCTTTGCCAGAAAACTATCAAGCTTAAGATCGAAGGGTACTTTTCACGAGAGATCAACCTCGGTTCACGCGGCACGCCTCAGGGCTCAGTTATTTCACCAACACTGTTTAACATCGTGATGATCGGGCTGTCCAAGGAACTCGCGAAGATTCAAGGAATCAATCATACCCTCTACGCAGATGATATACCCATCTGGTGCACCGGCGGGAGCGAGGGTCAAGTTGAAGAAGTCATGCAGCGCGCACTCGACGCGACCGAACGTTTCCTCCGTCCCACTGGTCTCAGGTGCTCCCCTACGAAATGTGAACTTCTGCTCTACAAGAAAAGACCCCGAGGCGGCGGCCACTGTGACTGGAAACCTGCGTCTCAAAGTGAAACACGGCTTTTCACTAGTGACGGGTCCCCAGTGAACAGAGTGGATTCGCTCCGAATATTGGGAATGTATAACGAGTACAACGACGCTAACGGAGCTGCACTGAGACAGATCACCACCAAGACGAAAAGTGCTCTCAGCCACATCCGGAGGATCACCAACAGACACCGGGGAATCAAGGAAGACAATCTCATCCGCATCATACATGCGTTTGTGCTCTGCCACCTTTCGTACTCGGTGGCCATGTATATTTGGCATGTTGCATAGAGAAGTAAGCTCAATTCCCTCATAAGAAAGGTCTTCAAGCTCGCGCTCGGCTTGCCTGTAAGCACTCGCACTGAACACCTTTTCAAGCTCGGTGTTTACAATACACTCGAAGAGATAATCGAGGCACAAGAGCGCTCACAGCTGCTCAGGCTTTCCGGAACCAAATCGGGCCGCAAGATACTCGATGATTTGGGCCTCAACTCTATTGACCAGTGCCCCGATTCCATGCAGATTCCCAGAAACATCAGGTCTCAACTGCGCATCGCACCCATTCCCCGCAATATGCAGCCTGCGCACATCGCCGGTCGGCGTAGGGCCAGGGGTAGAGCTCTGCTCGAGCACGTTCATAGCAACCCCACTGATGCAAGGTTTGTGGATGCTGCGCCATATTTCCAACAAGAGGCATTCGCTGTTTCCATCGTCGACTCAAATTCCAGGCTCACTGGCTCCGCCACAGTACGCACATCAAAGCCCGTGATAGCCGAACAGGTTACAATCGCGCTGGCTATGCTAGATAGTAGCAGAGAGTCAATATACAGCGACTCGAAGGCGGCGATCAAAGCCTACGAAACCGGGATGGTAGCCCCTCAGGCCCTCCGCATTCTCCTAAGCGTCCAGAGTATCACGCCCCATTCTCTCACTTGGTTTCCCGCTCACTTGCGGTCGACTGAGGGCTCTACCTTTAACCCGAACGAGGGCGCACACGAGGCCGTGCGAGGACTCACTGACCGCGCCGCCTCCACAGTCCCTCGCCTCGCTGGGAACCCTTACTTACGTTCAACGAAATAACAAAGCACTTCTATCTCTCAAGAAGGGTATTCACTCTCCCCCACCCGGCCTTGTGCAGGGCGCAGGCAGTCACCCTAAGACTATTGCAAGCCAGCGCGTTTCCTAACCCGGCGGTTCTTCATGCCATCTACCCTGAACGGCATCCAAGTGCGGATTGCCCCGCTTGTGGACTGTTAGCCACATTCAATCATGTATTGCGGGAATGTGAAGCCATCGGCCCCGCCCTCAGCGAGGACAGGTGGGCTGCGCTCTTACGCAGCCTCGAACTTAAGGATCAAACCCTGGCCGTCCAGAGTGCCCGTGAACTGGCCGCCATGCTGGGCTTGACGGTCCCAACGTGGGATTAGCCGGGTGGCGCGGGGTCTCCCCTGCGTCTTCTCAGGACAAAGATAAAGTTTTAATCAATCAATCAATCAATCAATCAAGTAGTTCACAGCAGCCTCTACGATTAGCGCACTCATCTTATTCCTGGTTAAGAGAATAGTTTCGAAACTGTTCTCAATCGGATTTTTGGGTGAGCCACTTTGGAGCCTGTGGAGACCATTTGCAATTGAGGTGCTGAGAACTATAAGAAATTGATCACTTTCTGATGGATTACTGATGACTTTTCATTTGAGTAGCGCGAAAAACAATGGAGATGTAATGCTAAGATCTAGTGACGAGTATGTGTTGTTAGCCATACTGTAATAATCTGGCGTTTCGTGATTCAAGATACATGCGCAAAAAGAGTAAAGGGATTGTTCAAATAGACGACATCGCGCATCACAACGCGAGTCTCCCTGTAGAACTGCTATGCGCGTTGAAGTCTCCAAGGAGAAGATACGGCTCTGGAAGTTCATCATTGAGAGGCTAGAATTCGTGTGTTTCGTTGTTGGTGTGGAGAAAGTCGAATAAAGCAAATTAGCACCGATTTGTTGAAGATAACGGCTCGAATGGCTACTGCCTCAAGAGACGTCTGAAGCGGTGATTGTGTGCAGGCTGTTCCTTTGATAATTGTATTAGCAACACCACGAGATGAAACGACCACATCGTCTCGGTACTCTAGAAAATAATGCACTAGCGTGAAAAGTTGGTGTTACGATTGCGTGTTTCTTGCACACACAGCATCGTTGGTGCATGTTTGTGTAAAATTTCTTAGATATCGTCAAGGTTTCTCAGCCACTCTCTGACAGTCAACTGCAGTATTTGTGTAATTCTAAAGTTGTGTGGCGCTGTGTGTAAAAAGTGTTGCATTAGGTCACAGGGCCTTTTAGGGGCCATGTAGTATGTGGTTTATTTCTTTTTTGATGCGCTCGCTCCAAAGAGCTGCTCCTGTTCTTCGACGCCGAAGTGTGGCCTGTATCTATCAACTCTTTAGAGTTGATGTACGATGCCTGCTCAGCAGGCACTTACACAGTCGTTTTGCACTTAGCTGTGGTTGCACTGGTTTATGATCCAACAGACCCCAAAGTCTGCTGACCCTGTTTGGTGTGGCGCGGAGGCGCACAAGTTAATCTTTCCTTGGGTGCAGATGGCGCGATCACGGTCACACTTGTGCGACACTCGCGGGTGCAGAAAGATGCGGTGCGGTGCCCTGGTGGGTCACATCGGCAGAAAAAAGGGGTTGCTTGTTATGGAAATAAAAGCGCTTGCGCGCCCCTAAAATGACAGGTTGCAGTCGACTTTGAGTTATATGAATTGTTTTTTTTCTACGTGGGGCATGATTGTGAGTACGCATGATAATATCTTTCAGAATTCGGACAATGATGAGCTTCTGAGGTGTAGTTGTTAGGTATGTTTTCGATGAATGCACACTTTGCGCAAGTAGCGCACCTTCTGCAACTCTGCGATTCATGCTCGAAACATTGACACTTGAAACATCGACGGTGATTGGAAATATATGGTCTTACAAGGAGCTTACAATACCCGGTTTTGATTGAATCTAGTAAATGTCTGATTCTAAAGGTTATTATTATGTGTTTTGTAGAAAGGTATCCCTTTGCTGTCATGTCTTATTGCTATTCGTTGAACTTTGACAGCGTTCTTGCTCTGTCGACCTCAGAGCAGCTCATTTTCAGATGGCTCAAGCAGATCGTCGTCAAAAATTACGCTGCGGAAAGTGTTCATTGATCTTTGTGGACCCACCAAAACAGAGGTGTCTCCAAACGCTGCAAGTGTAAACATCTAGCTTCTCATATTGAGGTTTGTCACGAACCTCTAGAAGAAGATCCCCACTTTCAATCTTTGTCACTTCATAACCTGGACCTGTTGCTTCTGTGAGCGTTTTTGGCCCTAAAAATATGCAATTACTTGAACTAATTAATTTTTCTTTTGGCTCTGAATAACATGGTACTTTGGGAAGCTCGGCTTTGGCGTGTTCAGCGTGAATGGGTCTTCGGCATGGAGGAAGGAAAAGTGGGAAAGGCCCTAACGTCTCTCGTTGGGAAGCCACAGTATAGACGAAATAAAAGTCAGTCATATTGACTGGGCAAATTCTCCTCTCTTGTTTACATACGAATGCGAAGTAGAAGGCGCGACTTCCTCCCCGGCTCGGAAAGCACGTGGGCTGCACAGTGCGCGTGTCGTGATGATCTGAAACTAATAAAACGGGGCTCAACAATCTGGGCCAGCGTGACACCTTTGGCAAAATCATTTAGTCCGAGTATTAACAGCGAGTAACAGCTCGCCGATAACGAAGCAAAAACAAGAAAACGCGCGCTACACGCACTGACAACGACGATGTTTTCACGTGATTAATTCAGCAACTGTACAGACATTACGATCGATCGTGCGTCTTTTTTTACGGTTGCATTCCGACCCGAGGCCGGCACAGCACCCTGCCACTGTGCCCGTGTTCCGCGTGAAAACCGCCGGCATCACCATTTTGTTACCATGGTGACTTTGAGCACGGTGCAAGTGACACTTTAACACGATTGCTCTAACGTTGAGAATACAATGCTGGGGGCGGGTATAACAAGCGGAACAGAAAAGGTATTTTATTACGCACATGCAAGTTGTTACTGTTCACATACCCAACACGAAACTACGTATGTGCACATGGTCTTCATTGTGTCTTGCTGGGGACAACAGTTTCGTCCATCGCCACAATCAGGAGCACCGCGCAACCGCCACTGACCTGCAAGGCGTTTTCGTCGTTCCGCTTCGTCATGGTGCCCAACGCAATTTCGCTGAACACTTCAAATTCTTTATCCGCGTCACCCGCCGCATGCATGACACATGGATATGCGCTTTTTCTGCGCACTGTTCAGGCCCTGTGGTAGACGAAAGCTTTTGTAAACGTTGCTAAGAGTACAGTAACTGCCAGGAGAACACTGCGTAACCAATAACGCGGCGCAGAGCACGGATATTGTCCGCCACGGCTCAGCACGAGACCTGCGGAGGCACACATGCCGCCACCAGCAGCAACTACTCACTGCTAGACCAGCTACACTGCACAAGACGTAACCATAGCAGCAATGCCGCCATTGTGCCCAGTGAATATGGCTGCCATGATGTCATTTCCTCCACACTTTTCACGTAGCCCGCCGGCTGGGCATGCCCTCTTTTATCTTTCCTTCCTCCGTGGTCTTCGGTGTGCCACCTTTCCAGGGAGCGATCGGAAAAAGGGGGGAAAGCATTTGCCATATGAAGACTATAAAGCACGGTGGCGGTTGTGGCCACCCACCATAGAGCCCAACAAGGGTACGCTACAAGGTTGAATAACAAACAATTTGAGTCGCTAGCCATGCATCGCCGCTGTAACGGACTTCGCCTCTTCCCCACCTTGACCAGCTCGCCGGTCGGGAGCAGGTCGTCTTCGCCATACCGCTCCAGGACGGCTGCGGGTGCGAAGTGGTTCCGGTGTGGCGTGGACACATCCTCTGTTTAGTGGTCCCGATGGTACTGCTCTATCAACTCGTTCACGATCTCGTCGTCGTCGGCGCGGTTGTACTTCCTGTGCTACACAGCGATAAGTTCGGCGTGCTGCTCGTACAAGTTCTCGTAGTGATTTCCGTCGAGCACGTCCACGGCCTCGCTGCGGCACAGAACTTAAAGCAGGACCTGCTTCCGCACGTAGTCGGCCACGTTCTTGCAGGCACTGTAGTTGACGTAGCGGATGACGATCGCCTGGTCCTGTCTAATGCAGTGGACTGCGCCACCGTCGTCGCTTCCTCCGCGGATGTCGCACCAGAACTTGCTCATGAATTCGGCGAGGCACTCGATCGCCATGTCATTGGGTGTGCACTCGTACTTCTGCATGATGTTCTGCTTCCAGCCGTAAGTGGAGGACGGGTCCAACTTGGGAACCTCGTGCTTGGTCTTGCGTATGCGGACCCGTTCATGTGGACAATTGGTCGGGAACTGAACATCGTGACTCTTGTAAGAAATGTCTTGATACAGCAGGAACCATGCCTCTTCCTGCACCGACGTCTACCCCACCCCCTAAACATGGTCACGCCAAGTGTTCGGAGGACCGAGGAGTAGACGGCTTCAGGGTTCTCTTTTATGATCTGCAGCAAAGACTTGTGCAGTTTAAAGAGGCCATAATCTGTCGTGTTTACGTAATCCGGGACGTACGTGGCGCACGCGTAGTGGTCGAGGATCACCTGCGTATCGATGTTAGAATTGAGCATGGCACCGACGCACGGGTTGAAGGCGCGTACGAAATTTTCGCCGGTAGTGCACATTCGGACGTGCGGCGTCGGATTTCTTAACAGCCAAGTCCACAGCGTCGCTCTTGACGCTGAGCGTGTTAAAGAACGCGTCCAGCGACTCAAACTCACCGTTATCGAGCACTGAGTGCATCGTCTCGCACCGCTTTTTCAGGTGCTACCGCTTGCGTCACTCGGTGTCGGACTCATCGTTAGCGAGCGGGGGCAACGGGACCATGTACAATCCACGTCTCGGCGTTGGGTAGAACAGAGCACCGAAAAGCAGTTGGTCCTGCCGTGCTTGCAGCGTGTGTTGTGTAGGTGTGGGCGTGAAACTGCGTTCACGGGTGCTTCAGCCTGGACGTGTTGAGCGCGTGTCGACCACCTCAGGGTGCTGGGCGTGTCGGAGCAAAGCCCTTAGTTCGGAGCATCGTTCAGCCACAGGAGGGCGTGAACGTGGGCGCTGCAACGCTTCTCAAACTAGACCCGCTCGAGGAATTTGACGACCGCGTACGGGTGGCATGCAGTGCGGCACCGGTCGTGGAGAACGCTCATGATCACGTCGAAGATCCGGTTTACGTACATCACGTAAGTTACCGGGCGTCGTTCACGAGACCAACGCGTTCCATGGCACACCGCTCGGCGCCGACGCGCGCCCTGTCCTCCTGTCCACGTGCAGTCGCGGCAGCGTTTCAAGCAGCCACTTCCAGTGTATCTCGGGCGCCGACAGCGTCACGAAGACGTGCGTCAGCCGAGCTGACGAATCGTCGCAAAGAATTCCATGCGAAGCTCTAGCCAGTTCAGCACGGTGTTGAGAATACAAATTATGAAACCCAGGTTGCAGTTGAGAACCTCGTCCACAAGCGTGCGTCTACCCAACTCGAGATGCTGCCGTGTAAACGAGCTCGTCGTGTTTGCCGCAACATCATCGTGTTGTCTCTGAAGTTGTAACGCGTCATCTTCAGCGCCATGTGCAGGACGTGGCCGGAGATCGCACTGGGTCGGTCAGTGCGAAGAATCTCACTGCTGGCCATAGAGAATGGCGTCGAACATGGTCCGGAGAAGGCATGGGGTACACCCTGGTACACTCTAAGCCAAAAGGATGCAAAAAAAATTGGCAGATCCTACGTACAGTGGGAATCGATGACATGCGAAGCATAAAAGGCAAATGCTGATATGTTATATCAAAATCAGCACAACGTTACGAAGTAGAGGTAAATAATGCCACACATGACTTCCACGTCACGATTTTTATGTTTGGATGTGTCGTTTACCTTCGTCATCTATTCACGTCATGTTATACCATATTTAGTATATGTAGAGCTAGCAAAACGGCCATGAGCGCACTATGAGCTTGGTATGTTGTCATGTTCTTAAATGGCACGCGTGTCAGGATTATCATATTTGCACAAGTCGTAAATTTTGTCCTCGGTTGACGTCACGTAACACCAAATTTCGTATATGTGGAGCTAGCAGAGTGGCCGCGAGCGTATCGTGAATGGCCCATTATACTCCAATGTAGCGTTGAAGCGCGCTCACGCTGAGCACAGCGACGCTACGTTAGCAAAACGCGAGCACCCTCGACCAGCATCCGGCGTCGCCGCCTGATGGCAACCGGCGTGAAACGCGACATGCTGCGTTTCGTGCCAATGCGATAGAGTAACATTACTCTATGCTGATGCGTTACCCAGGCAACACTGCATCTCCCTCTTTTCGTGACGGAGGGACGCCGGACACGCTGAAAGGCGCATGCGTTAAAGCAACGCAGCGCGGCGCGTGCCTGCGAGTATATAACAGAACAGGCACCTGCGTGGCAATGCCTGCGTGACGCGACGAAATGAACGCCGGTGAGCACGCGCACCGCTTCATGTCGAAATGTATTTGCGCCTTCACTGTGACATGTAGTCTTGTTATTACATGACATGCATCTCATGATTATCATGTTTGCACCAGTCACATACCCTCGTCATCCATTCACGTACCGTAATACCAAATTTGGCAAACATGAAGCTAGCCAGTTTTGTACATGTGAAGCAAGCGAAACGGCCGCAAGTGCATCATGAGTGTGTCATGTAGTCATGTTATTACGTGACACGCATGTCATGATTTTCATGTAAGGGTCTGTGGATTGTGTTCGCCATGCAATCATGTCACACCATACCAGTTTTGCAACATGCCATGATGTGAACTAAACTACCACGAGAGCTGCAGGACCATGAAATGTAAATCATGACATTCGTGACATACGTGTCATGATTTTCATGTCACGACTAGTCAAATATGTTGTTCATACAGTCATGCTATGCCATACCATGTTTGGTATAGATACCATTATCGGAACGGCTATTAGAGCTAAAAGTCGTAAACAGCTAGATAGATAGATAGATAGATAGATAGATAGATAGATAGATAGATAGATAGATAGATAGATAGATTGATACGCTCAAAGTCGCTGAAGTCGCTAAAATGCTTCTCATTCAAAAGGTGTGTAGTTCGTCCTTTTGGGAACTAATGGGGCCACCACATCCATTCTTCCTTTTAAAGACTAACGGCAGCGGGTCCAGCAGTCAGGCCCCACAGACGAGCTCAGGAGACTAACATTTAGTCCTCATATTTACACCCCAATGAGTAACCGTTTGTCCCACAATTCACCTCAGAGGACTAACATTCAGTCGTCAAATTTAAACCTAATAGGGCAACTGTTAATTTCCATATTTACGCCTTACCGGACAACCATTAGTCCTCACAGTTGCACCCCACCGGACGTAGGGTTGGTCCACTCAAATACTTCAATCAGTTGAACTTTTTATCCCCAGTTCCTTGATTTTTTTATTTATTTTCTGCCAGGCGTAATACTTTTTTCGCCCGTTTTTCTGCGCAGTGAACTACAAATAGCGCAAAGAAGAACACGCAAAAAAGTGGTTAGCCACCTATATGTAACTGCCTTCGCAGACACGGCAACAATGAAATACAAAAGTAAGACATCAAAATCTTTTATTTTTCTACATACACATAAAGTTTCTCCATTATTTTAAGTGAATTCTTGGTGAAGTGTACAAGACCAGTCTCGTTGTAAAATCTTGTTCACTCCTTGGGGAGCTCCTCCAACGGAAGCGAAATATTAAACTATAAATATATAAAGAAAAAGACAAAGGAAAAAATAATGCGAAATAACGTAACAGTTTTTTTCTTTTTTTGTGCTGAATAGCAAAGTTAAGATGAATAAGAAAATTCACATATGCTAAACATTTATACACAACTGTGAAATCTGTTTAGTGCTGACACATTGTTTTATTTAGTACATACTGCCAATCCCTTTAGGAATGATTGCAGGAAGAAATAGTAATAGTAAAAATAAAAACAGAAGATGAAGATGCACGCGCATGCCAAGCACGTGCAAGTTAATATAAAACATGCGTGTAAAATATGCCACAAATAACTTCACCTTCACATCTCGCACAGTCCTTCTGAAGCTGCTCTGACGAAAGAGATGGATGACAGGCATCGCCAACGCCAGCGTTCACAGCCTTCAGCATGGTGTCTGCCCACGCCTGCACCATAATTATGCATATTTGTGAGTCGCACGTGACAGAGGGTGAATACGAATGCACATGAGAAATACGTGCAAGGTGAAATAAAAACATAGGTAAGATATTACATGCTAATAATTTCACCGTGATCTCCCACATCGTCAAAGACGTACTTTGATCCCCGTAGCGCAACAGCTTAGGAGCGGTGGCCGCAGCCACAACTCTGCGAACCACCGTACCGCCAACAAAACGGCGAGTTCCAAGCGAGCGACTTCGCTCAGCTTGAGCAAGCGAACGCGACACCAAATACGGCATTGCACGCGGAGACTCTGCTGCCAGCGAACTTTGAACAGGACAGCGAGCGCACGCTTGGTCGCCGTCACGAACAGCGCCCAGCTGGTTCGGAGCTGGCGCCGAAGAAATTGACGGTAATGCAGCCCTTTTTCACAAACTCGAGCGAGTGCAGCGCGCAAACGCGAGTCCGCCGCCACGGCCAACGGACGGCGCCGAGCTGCTTGCGACTGACTGACGGGAAAGCCAACTGTAATGGCGACCAATTTTCACTGAGTACCGACGCTAGCGGAAGCCCCGCCAGCCTGTGCTGGTGCCCTTACAGCATGCGACATACTACAACCAAGCTCATTACGAGAACCCGCAACGTGTTTTCGACGACTCCCAACACAGCGACGAGGTCTTAGCACAATATCGTGAGCCCGGAGATAATCGCGGCGGCGAAGACAGGCGATCACTCGATAAGCGAGCGTACGGGAGGTCGACGGCAACGGCGGCCAATTTTCAGGTGGCCGCAAAGCGCACGCACAGTGCAGACGCCCAAGCTAGCCATATCGGTGCATTTCGTGCGTGCGATATACAGCACGACCGAGCCCATTGCCGGCAAGCGCGATCCGCATCCCACACGCGACAAGTAGAGTAGAATAAAGAATGATAACCTACTTGCGAAAAAATCCAGCGCTGATTTCTGCTTTGAGTCGGACTGAAGGACATATCCGATAGGCCTGCTGTCTTTTCGGCTGCCATGTTGGCTTTCTCAACTGTTGCTTTCGTGTGTTGGTCGTGACTATCTTGAAGCCAGAGACGTACAGCGTGGCGTGGTGACGTGTCGAGACTTGCTCCAGACTTCATGGGTGCGCTTAAACGTAAAAGCAGCAGCCCACGCTCATCCAAGCGTACACACAAGCACCAAGTCGTACTTCTTTGATCGTTGAATCTAGGCGGCCGTGCTTGAGCGCCCATAGCGCGACGCAACGCGAGCCACCACCAGCAAAATACAGGAAAAGACTGAGCCAGGAAAGAGGAGGACGGTTAGTAACCTTGGCAACGCTTTGCGCAATGCATGCCCGCAATTCGCGGGCGGTTCATCACGTTGGAGGGTGTTTGGAAAAAGTGGTTTGGACGCGGCACGCTTCTCTCTGTGGTTGCTCCTCAATGGTATATCCGTTCGGCACGCAACTACCGGGCCCCGTTACTCTTTTTTCGGGTAATTTTGCCTAGAGTGTATATGTCTGGGAACGAGAGCTCCGCATACTCGTCGTACACTCTAAAGCAAAAGGGTGTTAAAAAGCGTTTGTAGTTCATCCTTTCTTCGACTAATGGGGCTGCCACAACGAATAACTTTTTTAAGGACTAATGGCTTCAGGTCAAACAGTTATTTCCCACATACTAGCTCAAGGGACTAACATTTAGTGTTCACATTAAACTTCAGCGGGTAAGCGTTAGTCCTACAAATCATCTCAACGGACTGACATTTAGTCCTCAGAAGACAAAAGTAAAAAAAAATATTTTTACACGCACATGAGGTTTCTCCTTTCTTGCAGTGAATTAACGGTGAAATATACAAGTCCAGTCTAGTTGTCACAACATAAACAGCCCTTGTTAAACTTCTCCGACAGAAATGATAGACGACGGGCATTGCAGACGCCAGCACACAGAGCCTTCTGCAAGTCGTGTGCCCACAGATGTACAATCATCATCATCTTCACCACCACCACCACCATCATCATCATCATCACCAGTCTGACTACATCCACTGCAGGGCAATGGTGTCTCCCATGGTGTCCCAGTTAACTCAGTCCTGTGCTTGCTGCTGCCAATTTATACCCTCAAACATCTTAATCTCATCTGCCCACCTAACCTTCGGTCTCCCCCTAACTCGTTTCCCCTCTCTTGGAATCCAGTTAGTTACCCTTAATGACCAGTGCTTATCCGGTCTACGCGCTACATGCCCGGCCCATGTCAATTTGCGCTTCTTGATTTCCACTATAGTATCCTTCACCTCGGTTTGTTCTCTAATTCACTCTGCTCTCTTCTTGTCTCTTAAGGTTACACCTGCCATTTTCCTTTCCATTGCTCTCTGCTTCGTCCTAAATTTAAGCTAAACTCTCTATGTAAGTCGTCACGTTTCTGCTCCGTAGCTAAGTACCGGCAAGATACGGCTGTTATATACCTTCCTCTTTAGGGATAGAGGAATCTACCTGTCATGATTTGAGAGTGCTTCCGAAATGTGCTCCACCCCATTCTTACTCTTTTAGTTACTTCAGTCTCGTGGTTCGGCTCCGCTGTTATTACCTGTCTTAAGTAGACATACTCTTTAACAAATTCAAGTGCACTATTACCTGTCTCGAAGCGCTGCTCTTTTCCGAGGTTGTTCTATATTACTTTCGTTTTCTGCAGATTAATTTTAAGACCCACTTTTCTGGTCTCCTTGTCTTACTCCGTAATCACGAGTTGCAATTCGACCCCGAGTTACTCAGCAATGCAATGTCATCGGCGAAGCGCAAGTTACTAAGGCACTCTCCATTAACTCTTATCCCTAACTGTTGCCATTCTAGACCTCTGAAAACCTCCTGTACCCATTGCGGTAAATAGCATCTGCGAAATTGTATCTCCCTGCCTTACATCCTTCTTGATTGGTGTTCTTTTGCTTTCTTTATGAAGCAATATGGTAGTAGTTGATCACCTGTAGATTTCTTCCAGGATGTTCATGTATACTTCATCGACGCTCTGATTCTGCAGTGTCTGCATGACTACTGATATTTCTACTAAATCAAACTCCCCCTGAGGGCGAATATAATTTATACTAAACCAAATCTTACAACCATGAAGTCGAAACCGAAATACCACATTTCGCCAGAGTGATGCCATACGGGAGTGATGCCACGCGGGATAACTTGCGCACACCAGCTAAAGTTCAGTAGATTGAGTGATATGTGGGGTTTAATGACCCAAAACCACCATATGTATATGAGAGACGCCGTAGTGGAGGGCTCCCGAAATTTCGACCACCTGGGGTTCTTTAACGTGCACCCAAATCTGAGCACACGGGCCTACAACATTTCTGCCTCCATCGGAAATGCAGCCACCGAAGCCGGGATTTGAACCCGCAACCTGCGGAAGTTCAGTAGAGCAAGAGATGTTAGTTGCTCGTGACCGTTAGAACCATGTGAGGAACAGCAACATTTCGGGTCAACAAAACATCAAGGATTAGACCCAACACGTAGTTGCCGTCGGCAATAGGATGGCAGAAGCTCAAGACTACATACCTAATGGCTTGAGGCGCAAGGCTAATGTAATCAATCGAACACAAACGTGGTTGAGGTGCTGCGGGAGCGTCATAGTAACGTGGCAGTCGAGCTGAAGTGATCCGCTTCTACAGTCAATAAGAGAAGGGTAGGTACATAAAAAGTCCATGCCGACAATTCGGTCATCACAGCACTTTTCGAGAACGGCATACAGTACAGGGGGGCAGTGGTTAGAAACACCAATACGCGTAGACGGCATAGACGGCTTTCCAAGCACGAGGATAATTCTATGGTCGGCATTTTACTTTACGGACTGATCACCGGGCTTTAACTACTTTGATGTCAGCTGGCGCAGTGGGACAATGTTCCTTGGGAATTTCTCGAAGGTGCGCCGGCTGGTATGTTATAAATGTTCTGTACAATATTGCAAACGTGCCGATATATCGTAGCGGGCGCATTATCTCGGTTGCCAGTCCAGCTTTGCGCCTGCACAGGCGCCGGAAGAAGAGATAATTTCTTTGGAGACGGCATGCTTAAATAATGACGAGCTACAGGCAGCCACTGCTGATGATAGTACCTTCCAGCAGCTTATTGAATACATTGTTGAGAGTTGGCCTTCAAAGAAGCATATGACTTCAGTACTTGTACTTTACTTTGCGGTGAAAGATGAACTGTCTTATGCCGATGGGCTCATTTTTCGCGGGGAACGTGCTACAGTTCAAGAAACTTGCAGAGGGCAATTAAGTTAGCCCATGAAAATCATCCAGGCAGAGCCTATACAAAGCAGCTGCTTCGTGACAGGTATTGGTGACCGTGTCTTGACAAACAAGTGGAAAGTGTGGTTTGGCACTGTTACATCTTTCAGGCTGCCGAGAAATCAGAAAAGCTTGTCTTTGTGCCCATACAACCAGTTTTATTTTGTGAGAAACAGTGGTGATTGAAGTTTGGCGGGGACAATATTGGTCCTCTTTTAAATGTTCACTCAAATTGTCGCGTTGCAGTAAGTTTAAAATTGACTATTACTCCGAATTTCCCGAGGTCTGTTTCATTCGAGAAGTTACGTCTGATGCAGTCGCCAGCTTCTTGACTTCAAGCTTCTGCCATGAAGGCTCTTCAGCATGCTTAGTAACAGACAACGGTCCCCAGTTCAAGTCTCGTCAGCTCGAAACTTTCCTTTCCTAACGAGGTATTCAACACCTCTGTTCTTCCAACTACTATGCTCTAGCCGATGGGCAGGTTGAGTGGTTCAACAGGGTCCTAAAAGAGTACATCCAACTAAGCCCAACTAGGACAACGTTCACTAAAGAAGGCGATTACGAAATACTTCGGTACGTACCATTTTTTTTCTGCTCAGGCAACCACGGGATCCTCTACCACGATGTTGCATCATAAGCGTCAGCCTCGCACAGTAGTTGACATAAGCGATCTGGCGTTGCCTTCTACTTTGCAGTCATTTTCGGACAATACCATAAGGAGGCTGACTTTTTCATTGGCAGAAGTACATGAAATAATATGCCAATAAGAAGCCAGGAGCCAAACCTCTAGTGTTTCATGTGGGCCAAAGGGTCAAAGTACGTGTTCAGGGAAAAAAACACAAGTATGGAAGTCCGTTAACCATTATGTTGGCAGTAGGATCCCAGACATTTTAGCTTAGTGAAGGATTAGTTTGGAATGCTTCTAAACTTGTAATCGTCCATTCTGAATGGGAGCTACCTTCAAGCTTGTACTCTTGAATACCTTTGCAGAACCAGTCACAATACTCTGCCTTGATTCCACGATTGGTTTCTAAGCCTATTCCTGCAGCATCATCATCTGTCCCTGGGGGAAATGGTAATCAGGCACCGGTTTCAAGTTTATCTGTGGTGTCCAGCCACCATGAAGTTTTACTGTGCACCGAGCACGCTTCAGAATCCTCGAACTTTTTTCAGGTTTTCTCTTCCGTGTCCCAGTGGTTGAGGGACGGCATTCGGTCGTAGGTTTCCAGCCAAATCTCCGGGTCTTCAAACGATGACCCATGAAAAAATGATGGTTCCTTTGGCTGCTGTATCATGATCGCGGGCTGTGGCGCTGCAGTTGTCATCGTTGCCACGATGGAGGTCGTGGCCTGAGTCTTCCAAGCCGTGTCTTGTACAGGTCTACACTGTGGTAGCAAACCCTGCTGCCTGTGGCTTGTTCGGTGCTCGTGGCTGGCGTCGGTGTCTTGTTCGCGACTTGGGCTGGGTTCACAACTTGACGGGGGTGTCCGGTACATGAACGAAGCAGCACCTCCACCAGATGTCGAGGGCTTATGACGTGAACGAAGGGAGCAGACTTCAAGTCGAAGAAGAAACTGTTTATTTGGGCCAAACTTGTGGCCACGCAAAAGCAAGGACACTGGCACTGATAGCAGCAAACAGAGCGTCGGCCGTCGATCAACTGACAAGCGGTGAGGCATGTCGGCATTTATATACTTGCCATCGAATATTCTAGCGTTATCGCTAGTGGCGACGTAGGTTGCAAAATAAACTGTATTAGTCTTGTGGTGGCCGTAAACTTAAGAAATTGATCCAGTGCTGTCCCGAAGCTTCTCGAGAAGTATCGGCGTTGTTTGCGCTTAGAATTACTGAAAGTTAAACGGGGTAATAACAAAACATGAGGAAAGAATGTAGCAGTATTAACAGGCATTTAGTATACCGAAGGAGGTTTCATAGTCAAGCAACTGCATTGTTACCTTCTGTACTAAAAAACAATGTGTTATTAAACAGTGAAGAGCAACAGTAGCGATTTGTATCGATTGAAACAAAACATATAGTAAAAATGTGTAAATAAATGCATGGAATTGCATTTTGAATACAAAATCAAAGCGAAAGGACAAGAACTGTGTTTAACGCCATGTTCTATGAACCTACACTATTACTGCTTTTGAGGACACTGTTGCAGCAGTATAATGCCACTCCTACACCCCATTTTTGACTGACTAAAGCTGAGAAATCAACAATGTGGACACACAAAGCAGCCTGTGCATGTTCGTGCCGTCTGAAATCATCACTAAGAACCATGCCGCAGCCACAAAAAAAGTATGAATGTCGGTAGTGGTTCTGTGGAACAGAACTACGCACAAACACTGTTTTATTGGAAGGCTTGAAATATCAAGAACTTTCCACATTTCGGACCTTTGTGGTTGCTCATGTAGTGACGAGTAATAAGTATAAATATATAATTATACGTATCGCTGTATTTGCATATTTTACAATGAAAGCTGTTATAAGATAACAACTAAGGTCACGCGCAGTTGTCCACCGCCACCGGTGTTAACAACATTGCGTGAAATTAAAAAAGAAGAACGTAGCACCAATGACGCAGTGGGGCTCTAGCCCAGGTCCACTGGGTGCCAGCCCAACACTCCACCATTGAGCCACACTAGTGCTCGGGACTTTTTGGCAATCTTGCCTAGGCAGGCTTGACGCCGGAAAAGAAATCGCATTATTACGACTTATAAAGAGTTTTGAAACTGCGAAACCCCGACAAGGCGGCAGCTGCATTTCCGATGGAGGCGGAAATTTTGTAGACCCGTGTGCTCAGATTTGGGTGCACGTTAAAGAACCACAGGTGGTCTAAATTTCCGGAGTTCTCCACTATGGCATCTCTCATAATCATATAGTGGTTTTGGGGCGTTAAACCCCACATATCAATCAATAAAAACACTGACCAGTCGTCGCACAATGCGGATAGCGTAACGAGTGGGTCGTCCGGTGCTCCAACCCATTTTAAAGGCTTGTTCTTGTTACCCTAATAACTGTGGCACATACCCACTTCAGCTATAATTCCTCATTGTCGTCAGCACAATTAGCGCAAAATTCCTGGCTAGTATTTAGCGGAAAACACATTTCTCAGATGGATGGATGAAAAACTTTTATTTGGGTCCTGAAGGATTCCACCCGAGTTTTATAGGAGTAGGATCGCAGGCCACTAAGAATGACGAAAAATAGCATAGCGAATTCCCACCTACTACCCCCCAAATTTTATTATTAATGCCCTAGTGGGTATCGAGCAAGTGTGCTTGCAGTAGTTACCCAATGAGTCTTTTGAAAATGCTTTGACCGCCCACTCTTCTAGTTTTTGCTGTGACTGTGCGACGCCTTCCGCACGGTAGTGGCGTTTTTGTTACGCCTATAACACATTGGTCAAGTGACATGAAGGCGCACGAAATACTAGCGCGCATGTAGACCACCAAGTTCGCTTATCCTCCTAACTCGTGCCGGCATGCTTACCTCAAAACTTGTTGTCATCAACAGCTCTGAAAAGACGGCAGTGGGGTCTCTACGAATGGAAATTGTCGGGTGCCAACGCTGTCAAGTCGCTCTTGTTTCACATTGCAAATCAGGTCTGAGCAATAGCGCGAGGAATACTGACAACTATCTATATGTATACTATAGCGCACAGCCAAAAAAAGTTATACTGACATCCCTCAAAACTCCCCATTGTCCAGAAATCGAACCCGGGCGGAAGCTCGAACAATTTGAGTTAATCAGGTAGTCATAGGCAGCGCGAGACGAATTCATAGACAATAAGAAACACATGAATACACCATACTTTGAAGCCAGAAAAAGCGTTAAGCTTTATTTGTTGCTACTGCAAACAAATAGCAGAGAACTGATGTCTTGAGGGAAGGAAGTGCGAGTATTTTTCAGGCTGTCGTAAGGGTTGCTTGTATGCAGCGCCGAATAGTTTTCGCTAAAAAACAGTACGCTGAAGCTCATCGCAACAACGGGTGGTTACACGCTAGAGAATGCTCTTAAGAACAAAAATATGTTCGAATTGTAATGGTTATTATAAATAGTAAATAATAAGCTATGAGAATAAAGCAGACATAACAGAGCCTATGATCTTCTCTTCACAACGAATTAAATCAAGTCTTTTCACAGGCGGCGAATACGACGGCCATGTGGATATTGACGAATGGCGTCAACATTGGCATCGCCAAAGAAATCGGCTCCCGTGTCAACGACGAACTGGTGCAGAGACAGATCATGAGGTGTCACCGACATCCGCACACTGACTTTGAGAAGATGCCGCCACTGTGCTTGCTTGGCATAGTACGGGAAGACCTCCTGACCTGCGCCGACAAATTCGAGGCCAACAAGGTGATGGAGGTTTGCTGTACTTTGCAAGTGTATTTAACAATAATTAGTTACGTGACAATAATCACACTAAAGGCACACACGCACGTGAACGAATTAGGGCAATAATTTCAGTATGTAAACCGGTTTCATCAAGTAGCTTGTTAGGCACTTTTTAACATTCCGTCTACGTACTTGCTGGCTCATTCATGCGAGCTATAGTGTCGGTGCTCATTATTTTTTTGTGTTCAAACGATAGTGTTCCTTCGTGGTGTGTTAAATATTGTCACCATCGTATACAAGTCGGGTAGAACGCATGAAGACGCCCACACGCTGAAACGAGTACCTCTGGAATCGGATAACACAGCTCTAGAAGACGACAGTGTCTTCCTGGGGACTCTCAGTGGGGTGGACCTCCTCAGTAAGCAATGAGCGCACCCCGAGTTAAGGCCCATCATCGATCATTTAGAAGGCAGCACCGCATCTGTTCCTCGTCCACTTTCCCATACGTTGCCGTCGTTTTGCTTACGACACGACCTATTATACAAGAAAGACAGCGGTGTCGGCCGCAGATCTTATCTTCTAGCCGTTCCTCAAGACTTCGTGATGACACCCTATTAGCCTGCCACGATGAGCCGACATCCGGCCATCTGGGATACTCAGAGACGCTCGACCGGGTAAACAGCTATATTTCTGGCCCAAACTCACAGCTTGTGTCAAATGCTACGTGAAAGCATGCCGCAAATGTCAGCGTCGCAAGTCACCACCTGTAAAGCCTGCAGGCCTCCTAACGCCTATCGACCCACCCCGTACGCTTTGACCAGGCTGGAATGGGCCTCCTTTACCGTTTCCTTTGTCTCACTCCACACACAAAGGGATCATCAGCGCAACTGATTACTTGACACGTTACGCTGAAACGAAGCCACTGGCACGTGGTAAAGCATCTGAATTCGCACAGTTTTTCATGCCCCACATTGTGCTTCGCCACGGTGCCCCTTCATTCATCATCACTGACTGAGGAACAGTGTTTACGGCAAAACTGTTGGACGACATCTTCAAGCTCAGTTACGAGAAGCACCGTAACACAACCGCATACTACCTCCATAGTAATGGCTTGACAGAAAGGCTAAACAAAACGCTGGTGGGCAAGATTTCTATGTACGTGGATGTGCAGCATAAAACGTGGGACGAGATTCTGCCTTGCGTAAAGTTTGCGTACAACAACGCAACCCAGGAAACGACAAGGTTCGCACCCTTCCCCCTCGTTTACGGTCGAGACGTGCAAACCATGCCAGACGCCACGATTCCTTGTGACATCGAACCAGCACAAGCTGCTAACTCCTGATGTAAAGCATTACATTCAGCGGGAAGAATAAGAAAGTCATCTAGCTCGCGTGCACATAAGATCGCCGCAGTGTGAAGACGCCCTAAGGTACAATATCCACCATCGACAAGTCGCCTATCAACCTGGCGACCAAATGTGGGTTAGGACGCCTGTTAGACAGCGAGGTCTCAGGGAAAAACTCCTGAGCAAGTACTTCGGACCCTAAAAAGTAATGCGGCGGTTGAACGAGGTAAATTATAAAGTTATTCCAGACGGACGCTCGGCAAGGACCTAGCGCCACTCACCACGAACAAAGATTGTGCATGTCGTCCGCCTAAAACCTTATTTTACGCGGTGATACTCGCCTTACTGTGCCCGGGCAGCAAACATTTTCTTTTTTTACCTTGTCCGTTGCGTCTCAAAGGAACTGTGAACTGTGGTAATGTTTTTTTTTCTTATGACCATCCACAGCCTTTTTTTTGCACCTGCATATGCCATGTTTACTATAAGTATCGTTTCTCGTTTTTTTCTCCTTATGGGCCCTCTTGTCTCCTTGTGTATGAGCATAGAGTTGATGCTCTAACAAAAGGGGGAATAATGCCACCTCGAGTTGTGAGCCGGCAAGCACTAGCGAGCCGAAAAGGGCAAGGAGAAAGAAGAATTGTGTTTGCGCTTCCTTTGAAGAATCACGCTCGTGTATTTGTGCCCCGCTGTTCCTGTTTCGTCTTTACGGCTCTTCGTGCGTGATAATAATATTTCGGAAGAGGGGCCAAGAGAAAGAAGACACTAGAACGTGCCCGGATTGTGCGCCCGCATTCCATTTTGTTTTTAGTTTTTAACCCAGTGTCTAATAAACATGACATGCTCTACTACGGCTCCGCTTCCTGGTTTTCAACATCATGGTGCCGTGACCAGGAGTCGGACAAGCACTTGAAGAACTCTAGCGATGAGGCGAGCTTTCTGAAGAGGATGGCTGATCGATGAGTGAATGATCCACGTCATCACGAGACTTCACTTCCCGATGGGAAGACATGAAAAGGCTACAACGGAAAGGCACGACGGTTCTAGCGGTGGTCCCCAGCATAATCAATGACATGATGACTGTTATGCAAATAGAACCAACGCCAACCGGTGAGCTAAGCGATCTTCTTAGCCTGTTGAAGATAAAGGAGGCTCTCTTCACGGACCTTGACAGCCAGATAGAAGAGTATGTGGCTGAGCATAACCTTGGGGATGAGATTTAAAGCGTTGGCAATACCAAGATTCTATAGTTCTAGGGAATTCTCACGCTGAACATATTTATCTGCAGGTCAAACGGTAGCAATGCACGCATCTTATGATAACTCTCCTCAAGCCCGTGCACATATAGTGTCACCTAGAGAGTGCAGAAGAATGCAGAAGCTTCCTAAGCTTGATATACCGAAGTTTCTTGCTGACTCAATAAATGGCCTGAATTTTGGAATCATTTTGCACCAACAGTTCACTAAAACGGACATCTCTCTGATGTAGATAAACCAAAATATCTCCGGAGCTACCTGTCGGGTAAAAGGGGAGGTGTCATTAGCGGCTTGGCTACAACAAACTAAAGGTATAGCTCAGCTATAAATTTTCTACAAGAAAGATTTGGCCATAAATCACTGATGGTGAGCAATCACATGCGTCGACTTTTAAACCTACGTAACATACGCTCATTCGAAGATTTTAAAGGGCTGAAAAAGCTCTACGAAGACTAGCAAACTCTTGTGAGATCCCTTCTTAACCTTGGTGTCGAAGAGAGAGAGTATAGAATGTTGCTCGAAATGGCAATACTGCAGAATCTCCCACAACAAATGGTAGATCGTTATATTCAGTGCACCTTGTCTTTGAAAAATGCAAATGGTACCACAGGCCAACTACAAATAGTTCATAGCCAGTTTAAAATTCAGGAAAAGCGGCCACTGGTAACCACCGCAGAGCGATGCATTCTGCTCAGTTTAGCTGACGAAAGGGAAACCGATGCACCAAAGAGTGCATCTACCATTCACTTCGACAATGCCCTTCATGGCGACACTGTTTTTCTTGCACTGGGGGAGAAGATAATGTGAGAGTCGATAAGCGGGCAGAAAGCAAAGTGACTAAATTGACGGTTGATAACGGCTGGAGAAACAGTGTCATCATCGGGGACGCTGTCGAAATGAATGGTGGCGTGCTTCTTCATTCTTTCTGAGGAAGCACACCACCCCATCCGGGCGTGACCCCATGAATGGGGTAGTGTGCTTCCTCAGGAAGAATGGTTTGCGTGTGCTAGTGTCGGACAAAGAAGGTGGTTTTGTGCTTACAAAGAAAGGGATCTTCGAAGTTAAGGCCACTGACGCCATACGGAAGAACTTCAAGGAAGTGCGAGTTTCTGCCCCCAAGGTAAAGTCTAAGGCTGTTGCCTTGTGTAATGAGCACGGACTGACAAGGCTGGCAAAGAGCATTAGTGAGCGCAAGAGAGAGAAGCTGTATGTATTTTTAGTGCGAAAACTCACAAACCAGATATGCCTTTTAGGACCATTGTCGGCGAAAGTAGTACGTGGCAAATAATGGTGAGTCATTACATGTTGAAACAATTTAACACTCTCTTGTTAGACGACCCGTTTGCTGTCAAGAATTCCTGTGACATAATTGAGTATCTTCAGGACAGTAGCTCTATAGGACATTTTTTCTCTCTCGATGTCGAGGATCTATTTTATTTTGTACCACACAGGGAGTTACTCGGGTGCGTGCTGTCGTGCATAGAGAACAATGGGTCTGTGTCTTTTATGAACCATGCCGGAGTTCCCGTAGAGAGTTTTTTAGCCCTCTTAGAATTTTATCTTGGAGCAACGTTTACTTCATTTGAAGACAAGTTGTTCGTACAAAAGGAAGGTATTTGTATTGGTTCGTGTGTAGCGCCTGTGCTGTGTAATATCTTCCTGGCTCATATTGACCGACACCTTGACTCTGTTTTGTCCAGAGACAAGGTGTTACGCATTTTTCGATACGTCGACGAATTTTTGGTTCTTTTGAAAAAGGAGTCAAATGAGCACTACCGTGCACGTGTCACTTTTATTTTAGGTAAGTTTAGATCATTTGGACAACAGCTCAAGTTTACACATGAGCTTCCTGTCAATGGAGAATCGCAGTTTTTAGATCTTCATCTCAGGCTTGACAAAAACCATGTGTGTTGGATGTATCAGCCTTGTGGTCAGAAGGCTTTTTTGCCGTATCATTCCACTCATTTTAAAGTAGTAAAAAGGGCCATGTCTAGTACGAGCTTACAGTTGGCTCTCATTAGGTCTTGCCACCACGTTCTTGAAGAAAGTTTCAGGGAGCAAGTAACCAGGCTCGTGTTTTCGGGTTTTCCTTTGTTCGTGTTAACGACAGTGCGAGAAGCTTTACTGAGAAAATGTCGACATGACACCACCGGCGATTCTGGCACAAAGGAAAAAACACAGAAGAAGCAACCTGTTGTCATTCCATGTGTGCACAGAGTGGCTTATTCATTGAAGCACGTCGCCTCTCGTATTGAGGTCCCCGTCGTGTTCTCGGCACCTTGGAGGCTTTCGCGCAGTTGTTCTCGGTCGTGTGGTGTACCAAGTGCTCATTGTTTAAAGAAGCACGAAAGGAAGTTTTTGAATTGTTTGGTAGGCATTTTGTACTTGACCCTGCTCAGTTGTGGCAAGGTGTGCATTGGCCAGTCGGGCCGTTGTATAAACGATCGCTTAAGGGAACATGCACTGTCAATGAGAAACTGAATGGGTTCGCATTTGCCGCATCATTGTAAGGAATGCTCGTGTGAACCGCTAAGGCACCGTACGAGAATATTGCTAAGAAGCAAAGACAAAGTGGCACGTGAATTGGCAGAGGCGATGTTTATTAAACAATTTGGCGAACAATGTATCAGAGTTCCATCTCTGTCATTGTATGATAATGAGTTTGATTTTCTATCTGATAGATTTTGATTATAGTTGGTTGGTCTCTTCTTGTGGTTGTACGCATGCGTGAGGGTTTTAGTAGACGAGCTTCGGTTCAATAAAAGTCAGTTCCGACTGTGTGTTTACCGAGTTTCTTCTTGCGTCTTTTAAGTTCGCGCCAGCGATACAGTTACACACCAACTAGCCCGACAGCATACGTTACTGTTCTCTCTGGCTGTTCGCACTTCAGTGCTGCCTACCGCCAGCCACCTTTAATTAGACAATGCGGAGGAGATGAACTTTGGCCCGACGGGGAGAACACGCGTTACACGCCGGTAGGCTGCAGCGCGCCAAGCTTTCACGGTAGATAGCGTCTCGTCTTATGGCACAGCGGCGTACCGCCACCGTTAACGGAGGTACAGTAACAGAGGCTCACCTAACGCCACCAGCATAAAGGGAGGCGCATACATTACACGGCTGCACTATGGTGCTGACAAGCCCGAACGCTGTCGGCATAGAGTAATGCAACTGCTGTGGACAAATAATCAGAAAGCAATGAAAATGTTACGCTCGAAATGTAAACACGACCAACACAATGAATCCGTAATTTCCGTAAATGCTGTATTTTCTGCTCCCAGTACGCACTCTGTTCCAGAAAAGTATGCATGATACAAGCCACGCTAAAACGACATCGACAAAGGAGCACTGCGTTTATGGCCTTGAACTTACTCGAAGCGGCCTAATCTGAGATGTTGCGTAGGTACTACATGACACAGATACGGCACGAGCTGTAACCCAAACGGCGAGTAAATGAGAAGTTAGGCACTCACTTCCAAGGTGCAGACCAGATAAAAAGCAGCGCCGGATGGGTCCCGTTCTGTGTGTGCGTCTTCTGGCGTTTGAGGAGGGTAGTCGGGCTTATGCCTAGAGTAGTGACTGCTGACGGAGTGACGATGGTGGTGCGGCCACCACGGTCGAATGGTTCCTCTTTCCGCGATGCCCGCGTAAACCACCGTTTCGGGAACTAATGCAGTTTCGTAAAATAAAAGCGGTGCAGAACACGTCGCGGCGATGGATGCAATCACGGAGGCAGGAAAGGTAGGAGAGGCCCTGAAGTCACTAGTTGTGAAGCCGCGACGAAGCCGGAAGTCAGCCATATTGACTGGGCAAATTCTCCTCCCTTGTTTACATGCGAATGTAAAGCAGAAGGCATGACTCTCTCTCCAGCTCGGAAAGCACGTGAGCTGCGCAGCGCGCGTGCCGTGACGATCCGAAACTAATAGAATGGTGCTCAACACTCTGGCCAGCGCGACACCTTCTTGCGCAATCATTTCGTCCCAGTATTAACAGCGAGTAACAGCTTACCGACAACGAAGCAAGTACAAGGGAACACGGCTAGATGCACTGACAACGGGGAGTGTTTTCACGTCATCAATTCAGCAACTGTACAGACAACACGATAGGTCGTGCGTCTTCTACGGTTGCCTTCCGCCACGCGGCCGACGCAGCGTCCGGCCACTGTGTCTGTGTTCCGCGTGAAACTCACCGGCGTCAGCATTCTGCGACCTTGGTGACTTTGAGCACGGTGCAAGTGACATTTGAACGCGGTTGCTGTTACGTTGAGATTACAAGCAATGCTTGGAGAGAGTATACAAAGTGGAAGAGAAAAGGTGTTTTATTACGCACATGCAAGTTGTTACTGTACACACACAAGACGAAACTACGTATGTGCACATGGTCCTCATGGCGTCTTGCTGGGCTCAACAACGTCGTCCGTTGTCACAAGCAGAAACACTGCCCAACCGTCACTGACCAGGAAGGCGTTCGTTGTCGTTCCGCTTCGTCATGGTGCCCAACACTATTTCGCTGAAGACTAATTGCTTCATCCGCGTCATCCGCCGCACGACATATGGATATGCACTCGTTCTACGCACTGTTGAAATCCGGTAATGAACAAAGGGATTTGTAAACGTTGCTAAGAGTACAGTAACTCTCATGAGAACACTGCGTAAACAATAACGTGGCGCAGAGCACGGATATTGTCCGCCACGGCTCAGCATGAAACCTGGGGAGGCACACATGCCACCGCGAGCCGCTGCCGCTCACTGCTAGACCAGCTCCAATGCGCAACACGTAATCATAGCAACGACACCATTGTGCCAAGTGAATATGGCCACCGTGATGTCATTTCCTCCATACTTCTCACGCCGCGCGCTGGCTGGGCATGCCCTCTCCCACCTTTCCTTCCTCTGTGGATGCAATGATTGTATGCGACGGCCATATTAGTATAAATTTCTGGTGGTCATCCGTATTGCAAATGATTACTTTCATTTAATTTTTTGTGGACAGAGGAGACACTTCTTTGCACTATTCAGTGAAACATTATTGGTAAACATGTGCTGTATCTATAATATTCGCGAAGTGGTGAAGTCTGTGATTCTTAAACGTGTGCTGTATCCTTGATGTGGCGAAGGGGTGGAGTGTATTTATTTTCTGGACACTATGTCCACTTTTCTGTCCGTAAATACACGCAATTTTTTGCAGTGTACCTTTGTGACAACGCATTTCTATTTCCTGCTGTAGCGATTTCCAAGACAACAATAGTAAGCCATGTTTTTGCATTGCCTAGATCGTTTTTATTGTGTGTGAAATATGTGTGCTTGAGAGGGGAAGATAAGTACCTGTAACAAAGAAGAGGAAAACAATGTTCTCGCTTCGTTCTTCGCTATAACTTTGTGTGCATGTCCGTGAAAGCTCGAAAAGCTTGTTAATAACAAATCCAATGGTGCTGTCCTGAATTTCGTGTTTGAGTTCAATATCTGAGTTAAATAGTATATATTGAAAATGCAAAACGTTTTTGCCAATACTCAGCATTGACCAGAAATACATCAAATGAGCATTACAATTCGACAGCCTTGGCGACATTTCTTCTTTTAATTGGATTACTGAAATAAATGTATGCATTCCAACGCTTTCTGGGACTATTGCTGCCGTACCATTTAAAGGTACAGTGCTCCAATTTATATGTTATGAATAAAGGGGCCCAAGGCTTGTGCCGAAGTTATGGAAGTTGCGACAGTGTTCAGCACCACAGAACATTACTTTATGGTCTGCAGCACTATCGTGTCCAGGTACGCGATAGGTCACATAAATGCTCGTGACACACGGTGGAAAAACGGGCACAGCTTTCTCAGCGCCGTAAGACGAAGACAGAAGCAGTCAGCGTCTCTTCAACGGTGAAAGCAGTGGGCACCCGGTATAGTGCCGGCCAGCGGCATGATGGTGCCGGAGAGCAGACGTGCAACTGGATAGACACCGAGCGAGGCTCCCCAGAACTGTGGCACTTCGTCACAGAAGTTTTCGGTGCACCGGCATCCTGTTAAAAAGGCGAAGGATGACTGCGGCCCCCGTGGCGGTTCCCGGAGTGCCACGTAATCGGTTAGGCTAGGTGGTTAGCTTATAGCACAAATTAAGTGTTTAGGCATAGCCTGCCGAGTTCCACAACGGCCGAAAAATGAGAAGAAAACAAATGGATCAGGTGGATGCTGGTCGACAACAACGACACGTCTTCAAGGACTTCAACTCCGGGCCACTCCATCGTTTGTTTTTCTGAGCGGCCGTCACATGAAGTAAGACATTCTTAAGCTATCGTTCATGTAAGAATTGCGACAAAGAAGCATAGCGACTATATATTGACTAGATCTAGAATGACCCTAAAATTGGTTGGTAGGTAGTTTTCGTTTTGATCGCGCACAAATCAGTAGTGTGTACAATTTTTTCTGAAAGAGGAGAACCCCACAAGAATGTTGCTAATTAGCCTTTCGAGTCCGAACAAGCACGTAACGGCGACCGTAGTGCGATGAAGGCAGACAATTGGGTCATATGCGAATAGACGACGACACCAGTTTGACGTCTACAAATACTTCTGCGACAAGGAAGTGCTGTCTTCTTACTTGTTCACGCGGACAACAGTAACAGTGAGACGTAAGATTAGGGCGCGCGACAGGCTTATGAGTAGCCAACGAGATGCCATAGTGAGCAGACCGGACTCAAGTTATTGTCGAATTTTATGTATATCAAGCGCGAATCCTTTCTTAGCAAACTTTAGCGACTTTGAGCGTATCTATCTATCTATCTATCTATCTATCTATCTATCTATCTATCTATCTATCTATCTATCTATCTATCTATCTATCTATCTATCTATCTATCTATCTATCTAATCTATCTATCTATCTATCTATCTATCTATCTATCTATCTATCTATCTATCTATCTATCTATCTATCTATCTATCTATCTATCTATCTATCTATCTATCTATCTATCTATCTATCTATCTATCTATCTATCTATCTATCTATCTATCTATCTATCTATCTATCTAAGAAGAATGGCGATTTGGGCTAGTTGGTTTGAATTCATAGTAATAAGGGCTGCAGCGCGAGCACGAATGTGCTAGAAGAAACAGACAAAGTCGAGGTACGGACTCTTTTGCCTTCCGTACCTCGACTTTGTCTGTTTCTTCTAGCACATTCGTGCTCGCGCTGCAGCCCTTATTACTATCTATCTATCTATCTATCTATCTATCTATCTATCTATCTATCTATCTATCTATCTATCTATCTATCTATCTATCTATCTATCTATCTATCTATCTATCTATCTATCTATCTATCTATCTATCTATCTATCTATCTATCTATCTATCTATCTATCTATCTATCTATCTATCTATCTATCTATCTATCTGGCCACCTACAACGTTTAGCTCTCCTGGCCATTTCTATTATGGTATCTTCATACTGAAGGAATGCACACAGCAGGGAACAACGAGCATTATCATGAGAGGAAGGCACCACGTGATCGGCACTCGAGCACCATCATCTTCCTCGTCTTGTGGCTATCTCTAATCATCCGCCTATTCGTTAGGCTCGTCAAATAAACCTCCTCACATGTGGGGGATCGTGCTGGGTAACCACATCGCCTACGCCATGGAGCTCCGATCTTGCACCCTGCCGTCGACGATGCAAATTCACGCTGCTCAACTGACAGTACCTCTCGCGGCCGCTACTTACCCCGGTCCAATTAACCAGCGAAACGCCCCGATCATTGCGGGCAGTGAAGACCATGATGTCGAGGACTGGCTAACGTTCTACGAAAAAGACAGGAGACCCAACAGGTGGGATGGTGCTCCTAAGTTGGCCACTGCCAACTTTTAACTCACCAACGTGGCGAAGCTGTGGTATACGAACCACAAAACCATGTTCGCTAGCTGGCCCGTTTCAAGGAGGCAATATTCACTGTTTTTGGTCGCCCTAATTTATGGAAGCTACGCGCCGAACAACATCTGTGGAACCGGGCACAGGAACCAGAATAAGCTTCCACCTCGTATATAGAAGACGTAATTGGCCTCTGCCGGCGCGATGAGTGAGAGGGCTGAGATACAGCCCAATATAAAGAGTGTCGGCGATGACGTTTTTCAGATGTTCCTCGTCGAATCTCCTAGCACTGTGGCAGCGGTGGTGACTGTGTCAAAACTATGAAGAATTGAGGAGGCACGAACTCTGACGTGACGTTAATCTCCGACGCTCCAATCAGTGACTGTACTGAGTGTCATACCTGCCCAGACTTACCATTTCGCACAAATGAAAGACTTCGTGTTAGAGGAAACAGTTAGGCAGCTTTCTCTACATCCTTTTGCTCAACGCCAGAAGCTCTTGCCGCAGCAGCCACTGCTCCACCCAACATCATTGGCTTCCATGCTCCGACTGGTCCAGAAGCGGATTTCCAAGGCTATGCTGGTGCCCTTTCAGCTGCACCCTGTCAGCGCGCCTCTAATCTAACCCTGAGACAGTGAAGTGACAACAGTTACACCAGACCCGGCCATTTCAGGGATTGCCACAAACCTGAGCTTCGACTCAGCCGACCACCACATGGGCTCCTACCATTACTACGACAGCTCCAACTCACCCTTCCGCCGCTAGGACTCCTTCCCTCACTGTCAATTCCTGGAGAACGCGCGATAACCAGCCCATCTGTTTTGCATTTGGTGGCCCTGGCCATTTCACTCGATACTGCTGCCGTTGCGTGTCATTATGCACAGATGACCGGACACAAAACAGCTACACGGGCATTCCTCTATCTAGTTTTGATAATTCGGGCCCTCAGTCAAGCGTGTCGTCATGGGGTTATCCGTGAACTGCGTCTGGTCGTTCAACTTCACGCCGTGGTCATTCCTCAAAAAAACCATGCGTCGTCGGCCAACTTCGCACACGAGGGAAACTAACCGCCGCTGTTCAGGAGGACAAGAAACGCGCTGTCGAAATGCTCAAGCACTCGAACTTTCACAGCATATATTTTCGAAGTTTTTGCAGAAGGTACTCTTGCATATGCTCTTGTTCACACCAGCGCTGCCGTTTCCGAACTAGACGTCAAACTTTGCCGCAAGCTTCGAAAAGTGACTACGCCTCTTGATATGGTGTCCTTGCATACTGCGAATGGGGAACCTGTTCGGCCTGTAGCCGCCTGTACTGCCGTGACTGATCATCACAAAGGACGACTTCACTGTCGAGTTTATTGTCCTTCGTCAAGGTCATACGACATCACACTTGAATGGTATTTTTTATTTCGTAACAACGCCGTTATTGATTGTGCATAATCCGAACTTGAACTCTTCCCGTTTTTCGACCAACCCGCCGACTACGCTAAGCCTTTTGTAGTCAAATTTGTCGTCAAACAAGGCACAGCAATTTCTCCGACAGCAGCTGTGTTGCTCCCCGTATTCTGTCACGGCGTTAGAGACGAAGCTGCATTGTTCGAACATTCGTGTCTCTTCCTTAGTCGAAAACCACTTCTTCTCTTTTATTTAACCCTCTAAACTTCTGAAGAAAACAATGCTCTCAGCCTCGTCAGACCCGTTCCGTATTCCGTCGAAATGTTTTAAGGCGAATCTCTTGGACATATGCACGCAATTCACAAAGGACAAATCTTTAACATGCCACCACATTCGGCCGATGAATATGATGCCATCAGTTCCATCAACGCTTCTGATGTAGTACTTTTCGAGCTTCTCAATTTATTGATTGCCGACGAACTGTCACCATCTCAACGCGCTGAGCTTCTGCAGCTGCTCTACCATTTCTGCAAAATCTTTTGACGTTGCTCAACCTACTCTGAACTGAAATTCAACTTGACTATGAGCGTATCTATCTATCTATCTATCTATCTATCTATCTATCTATCTATCTATCTATCTATCTATCTATCTATCTATCTATCTATCTATCTATCTATCTATCTATCTATCTATCTATGACATTTAGCTCTCCTGGCCATTTTGATAACCGTATCGCTACCCAACTTAGTATGGCGTAACATGACTGTATGAAGAACATATTTGACTAGTCTTAACACAAAATCAAGATATGTATGTCATGTAGCACCATGACTACATGCCACACTCATGGGCTCGCGGCCGTTTCGCTAGCGCCACATATACCAAATTTGATAGTACAGTACGTGAATGGATGACGAAGGTTGGTGACTGGTGCAAACATGATGATCATGAGATGCGTGCCATGTAACAACACGACTACATGACACGATCATGATGCACTGGTGGCCGTTTCGCTAGCTTCACTTACACCAAATTCGGTATTACGGGACATGAATGGATGACGAAGATATGATACTGATGCAAGCATGATAAACATTAGCTGCATGTCTTGTAACAACATGACTACATGCTACGCTCATGATGCGCTCGCGGCCGTTTTGCTAGCTTCACATGTACAAAACTTGCTTTTACGCCACGCGAACGGACGACATAGGTAAATCACACATCCAAACCTGATAATCTCGACATGCGTGTCATGTAAAAACAGGACTACATGTCACACTCATGATGCGCTCGCGGCCGTTTCGCCAGCTTTACTTGTGCCAAGTTGGGTATTACGGGACGCGAATGGATGGCGAAGGTATGATACTGGTGCAAACATGATAAACATTGAATGGGCGTCATGTAACAGCATGACGACATGCTAAGCTCATGATGCGCTCGCGGCGATTTCGCAAGCTTCACATGTACCGAACTTAGTATTACGTGACGAGAACGAACGGCATAGGTAAATGGCACATCCAAACATGATTATCACGACATGCGTGTCATGTAACAACATGGACTACATGCCACACTCATGATGCGCTCGCGGCCGTCTCGGCTAGGGTCACTTATATCCAATTTGGTATTTTAGTACGTGAATGGATGACGAAGGTATTTGGCGGGTGCAAGCATGCTGGTCATGAAATCCGTGTCATGTAACAACATGACGACATGCCGCGCTCATGATGCGCTGGTGGCCATTTCACTAGCTTCATTTATAACAAATTGGGTATTGCGGGACGTGAATGGATGACGAAGAAGTGATACTGGTGCAAACATGATAATCATGAGATGCATGCCATGTGAGAACATGACTACAGGCCACAGTCAAGGCGCCAATCCATTTTGACATGACGCAGTGTGGGTGGTCGCCGGCATTTATTTTATTGCGTTTATTTCTTTGCCATGCCAGGTGTCGGTCCTGCCATATACTCGCAGGCGCGCACCGCGCTGCGTTGCTTTGACGCATGCGCTTTTCAGCGCGTCCAGCGTCTCTCCGTAACAAAAAGAGGGAGACACAATAGAGAGTTTTAGTACTGCGAAATGGTGCTACGTACGCATCATGCAAGCGCCTTGCGTTACGTGGCGTCGTTTGCCACTAATCGGCTTTTAGTACGCCGTACTACCCGCGTACGTAACGAGCAAGAAGTGTGTCGCGCCATCTGGTAGATCAAAATAGAAGCACGTATTGTTGACAGCCAATGTGAGCCAATCCAAGTGTTATAGCCAGATTATGGCCATATTTTAAGCCACAGAGCCGGTCGGCGCTTGCCTTCGATGCCGCCATTTTGCAAAACGAAATCTCGCGCTGTCGTGAACTTGTTCGAGAGTGGCGCGATCACCTCATACGTACGCACGCACACATCTCATGCGTGCGTACGTATCGGCTGCGTACGTAATGTGGTACGTGCACGTTGCCGGTCTGTTCATGCGCACTACGCAGAACGTGGTGTCGTTACGTACGCAACGCCGCCACGTACGCAGTACTAAAACTCTCTAATGTTGTTAGGGTAACGCATTGACACGAAATGCAGCATGTCACATTTCGCACCGGTTGCCGTCAGACCGCGCCGACGGACGCTGGTCGCGCTTGGCGTCAGACTGTTGACTGCTCGCGTTTTGCTAACGTAGCATCGCTGTGCCCTGCGTGCGCGCGCGCCGATGCTACATTGGAGTGTATTGGGCCCTTCATGATGGGCTCGCGGGCGTTACGCTAGCTCCACATATACCAAATTTGGTGTCAATTGGCGTCAATAGATGACAAAATATATGACCAGTGAAAGCATAATGCTGACACGCGTGTCGAGTAAGAACATGACAACATGCCACGCTCACAGGGGGCTCTCGGTCGTTCCGATAGCTTTACATATACAAAATTTGGTATCACATGAATTTAATGGATGACGAAGGTAAACGACACATTCGAACGTGCTAATCATGACACGAAGTCATGTATGGCATCATTTTCCTCTACCTCATAACGTGTTGATTTTAAAGTGGCATATATAAGGATTTGTAATTCGTGCATCATTGATTCCCACTGTACGTGGGATCTGCCAATATTTTCCCCCTACATTGACACCGATTCCAACGCACCAGGACGACAGCGACCATACCGTGTTTCCGCCGCCGACGGTCAGGTTGTCTCTGAACAGGTCGACAATATGCTGAACCGTGATATTGCTACATGCATGTATACTGATATTCTAGGGGGCGACGCGCGTGTGTGCCTGAGGAGGAAGACGAAGGATTGTCTCCGCTCGATCGCTGGTGAACCAGGCACGCCATTACCGCTGGTTTGGAATATATCTAATCCCCAGCCTCGTCGTTACAGCGTCTCTTCCTTTTCCGTAACATATTTGGTGGAGGTGGAACGTTCCCCGTCTTCACCACGAAGCTTCGCAGTGGCCGCACCATTCAGTCTCCGGCCATGGCTACCAATGACAACAGCCTGTCAGCGTCTCCCTCTGCAGCTCCAGCCACTACATACCTGACGATGCCCACCCCCCGTGATCCAGGTACATTCTCCGCACAACCTGGGCTCGACGTCGACTACTGGCTCCGTATGTACGAGCGTGTTAGCCACACACACCGATGGGACCCTACCATGATGCTCGCCAACGTAATATTCTACTTGGACGGCACCCCACGGGTCTGGTTCGACGCCCATGAGACCGAGCTCACCAGCTGGGATACCTTCAAGGAGCGACTACGCGACATCTTTGGGGACCCGTCCGGTCGCCAAATGGAAGCACGAAAAGAACTCGCCACTCGTGTGCAGTCGTCAACAGAGTCGTATGTCTCTTACATACAGGATGTCCTCGCGTTGTGCCGAAAAGTCGACGAGCAAATGACAGAGTGTGACAAGGTAGGCCACATACTTAAGGGTATCGCGGACGACGCCTTCAATTTGCTCGTCTACAATAACGTCACAACCGTAGATACGACTATCAAGGAATGCCGTCGCTTCGTAATGGCCAAAAGCCGCCGTGTTCTGCCTCAGTTTACGCGGCTACCTAACACGGCTGTTACATCCACTTGCACCGATCTCGGTGCCGCACCACCCATGCAGGACAGCGTGACACGAATAGTTCGACGGGAGCTTGAGGCGTCAAGTCCGGCACCATTTCCTCCACATCCGCTCGATCATGGCGCCGCAGAAACGCCTCCGCCGGTCTCCGTTATTCAAGCCGTCGTGAGGCAGGAAATTGCAAAGCTTGGTTTTCCTGTGGCCTGCTCTGTGTCCCGACCCGTCTCCAGACCAATGACAACAAATGCACCACATTTTATTCCGCGATCCCGCAATCCGGCGGAATGGAGAACTGCAGACGACAAGCCGATCTGCTTCCGCTGCCACCGAGTTGGCCATATCTCCCGCTACTGCCGCAGCACTTGGACGCCCTCAAACTGGAGTCAATTTTCCTCTAATCGACCGTACGAGGACTCCCGTCGGTATTCGCCCAGTCGTGTGTACCTTTCTTCCGACATCCCCAACAGCCGCTCCACTGCTCGTTCGCCGCCACCTCAACGTCGCCGTTCCCCATCGCCCCAACCACGCCGCTATCCGTCGCCGGTCAACTGTGGATCCTCTCGGACGAAAAACTAGATCATGCAGCTCCGGGAGGTAGTGCTGCATCGCTTGCGAATGATCCAAATCCTCCATTGACGCTCCCCACCGATACGAACTTGATTGAGGTGTATGTGGACGGTATTTCCTTGACGGCGTTAGTCGATACCGGAGCTCAAGTGTCTATAATGAGTGCTCATCTGTGTCGCCTGCTCAAAAAAGTCCTCACGCCTGCAGCAACTAAAGCCCTCCGTGTCGCTGATGGTGGAACTGTGGCCATCACTGGAATGTGTACCGCTCGTGTTAGTATTGCCGGCCGCCATGTTCCCGTTTTATTTACGGTGCTTGAAAATTGCCCCCACGACCTAATCTTCGGCATGGACTTCCTATCGACGCATTCTGCCCTCATCGATTGTGCCGCCGGTACTCTCTGCCTAGAACTTCCTCTTCTCTCGGATTCTGACCCTGAACTCCCGAACAGCTTGTGCACCACTGACTTCTTCCGGATACCGCCTAAAGCTCTCACATTCATCGAATTGGCAACACCCTCTCCCGTGCTTGACGGTGATTATATCGTGACGCCGATTACTGATGTTCTCCTGGCGCGTGACATTACTGTCCCACACTCTGTCGTAAGCATGGCCTCTAACCGAACATATTTACCTGTTATCAATTTCGGTTTCATAAAACAAGTGCTACCCCAAGGAATTTCGGTCGCCACACTAAGGCCCTTAATTGACGACCACGTCACTTGTTTTACGGCAGACGTATGTCCCGAGCACCCACATCACTCGCACGATGTCACGTGCCTCGATGCGACCTTACGCTCCATGATCGCCCCGGACCTCAAACCTGAGAAGTCAACCGCGCTATGCCGCCTTCTGGCTTCATACCACGACATATTCGACGTCGACCACCGTCCACTCGGCCAGACTTCACTCGTCAAGCACCGTATTAACACAGGTGATTCTCATCCCATTCATCGGCGACCATACCGGGTGTCTGCCACCGAGCGTAAAATAATTCAACAAGAAGTCACCAAGATGTTAGCCAAAGGAATTATTGAACCCTCTTCGAGCCCATGGGCGTCCCCCGTTGTGCTCGTTAAAAAGAAAGATGGCACGTGGCGCTTCTGCGTGGATTACCGTCATCTGAACAGAATCACGAAAAAGGACGTTTACCCTTTACCCCGCATCGATGACGCTCTCGATTGTCTCCACGGCGCCCGATACTTTTCCACAATAGACCTACGTTCCGGCTACTGGCAGATTGCTGTCGACGAAAAAGACCAAGAGAAGACTGCATTTGTAACTCCAGACGGCCTATATCAGTTCAAGGTTATGCCATTTGGGCTATGCAACGCCCCAGCCACGTTTGAACGCATGATGGACTCTCTGCTGCAAGGGTTCAAATGGTCAACATGTCTTTGTTATCTTGACGATGTCGTATATTCCCCAACATTTGAGACCCACCTTCAGCGTTTGTCAGCTATTCTCGACATATTCCGCACTGCAGGCCTCCAATTGAACTCGTCGAAGTGCCGCTTCGGACGCCGGCAAATTACAGTGTTGGGCCACCTTGTCGACGCCTCTGGTGTGCAGCCGGACCCCGAGAAAATTCGTGCAGTCACCAGTTTTCCTGTACCCCAGTCAGCCAAAGACGTCCGGAGTTTTGTAGGACTTTGCTCCTATTTTAGAAGGTTTGTGAAAGATTTCGCAACCATCGCTCGACCCCTCACAGAGCTTCTAAAGAAAGACGTCACATTTACGTGGGGTACCGACCAAGCTGCTGCTTTTTCTCACCTAATCACGCTACTGACGACTCCACCCATATTGGCTCACTTTGACCCATTCGCTCCGACGGAAGTTCGAACCGATGCTAGTGGTCACGGAATCGGAGCCGTGTTAGCCCAGCGCCAACGGGGACACGACCGAGTTGTCGCCTACGCTAGCCGCCTCCTCACAGCTGCTGAGCGCAACTATTCTATTACGGAGCGTGAATGTCTTGCTCTTGTTTGGGCAGTCTCTAAGTTCCGTCCATATTTATATGGCACTAATTTCACTGTGATAACTGACCACCATGCGCTATGTTGGCTTACGTCACTGAAGGATCCTACTGGCCGGCTCGGGCGCTGGGCTCTGCGACTCCAAGAGTATACCTTTACGGTGACGTACAAGTCCGGACGCCTACATCAGGACGCAGACTGCTTGTCGCGCTACCCGGTCGCTGAGTCGAGCACTATGCATGACACCGACACCGAGCCTTGCGTCTTTTCCCTTTCGCAAGTGACATGCATCGGTGACGAGCAGCGCTATGATGCATCCTTGCGTGCTATCATTGAGAGCCTCGAATCACCATCTTCCAGTCAGTCCTATCGCTCGTTCGTGCTCCACGATGGTGTATTATACCGCCAAAGTTTTGAGCCGGATGGACCGGCTCTGCTGCTTGTCATTCCGAAACACCTTCGTTCGGAAGTTCTACATGAACTTCATGACCTTCCGACTGCTGGTCACCTTGGTGTGTCACGCACTTATGACCGAATACGCCGACGCTTCTACTGGCCAGGGCTTGCACGCTCAGTCAGAAGGTACGTTGCGGCTTGTGAGAAATGTCAGCGCCGCAAAACGCCATCGACACTTCCCGCCGGACGCCTTCAACCACTCGATATTCCGTCAGAACCGTTCCTCCGCGTTGGCTTGGACCTACTTGGCCCTTTTCCCTTGTCTTCCTCGGGTAACAAGTGGATAGCCGTGGCCACCGACTACGCCACGTGTTATGCCATCACACGAGCTCTCCCAACAAGCTGCGCCACAGATGTTGCCGACTTCCTCCTCAAGGACGTGATTTTGCAACACGGAGCCCCACGGCACCTGCTTACAGACCGTGGCCGCACCTTTTTGTCGAAGGTCATAGCCGACATCTTGCAGTCCTGTAAAACGAGACACAAGCTGACTACGTCATACCACCCGCAAACCAATGGACTCACGGAGCGTCTAAATCGAACTCTTACAGACATGCTCGCTAAGTATGTTTCTACCAACCACACCGACTGGGATCTCGCATTGCCGTACGTCACATTTGCCTACAATTCTTCGCGCCATGACACTGCCGGTTACTCTCCATTTTTTCTGCTGTTTGGTCGAGAACCAACATTGCCTCTAGACACCGTCATACCGTCTCCTGGAGTACCTACCAGTGAATATGCCATGGACGCTATCACTCGGGCCGCTCACGCACGCGAAATCACCCGTACTCGCCTTCTTACCTCTCAAGAGAAGCAACGGCCATTGTATGACCAACGACACCGCGACGTACACTTTCCACCCGGTTCTTTGGTACTGCTCTGGTCTCCGACCCGTCAAGTCGGCTTGTCAGAAAAACTGCTTGCTCGCTACACAGGCCCATACCGTGTCCTCCGTGTGGTTACGCCTGTAACATATGAAATTGGTCCTGCCACCCCATTCTCTTCATGTGCCCAACAGGCTACCGATATTGTACATGTTGCGCGCTTGAAGCCCTACAACTCTCCTAGTGACGTTGACATCTAAATGCGCCGAGACGGCGCTTGCGCCGCCGGGGGTTATGCTACATGCATGTATACTGATATTCTAGGGGGCGACGCGCGTGTGTGCCTGACGAGGAAGACGAAGGGTTGTCTCCGCTCGATCGCTGGTGAACCAGGCACGCCATTACCGCTGGTTTGGAATATATCTAATCCCCAGCCTCGTCGTTACGGCGTCTCTTCTTTTCCGTAACAATATTATCCCATCTTTTCAATGTTCATGGGCATCAACTGTCCTTCTTGTTAAAAGAAGGACGCTTTGATTTGCTTCTCCGTAGATTACGGGCTCCTGAATAAGATCACTCTAAAAGACGTATAACCTTCACCCAGGATTGATGACGCCCTTGATTGCTTACAAGGTACCCGGTTTTTTTCACTGTAAGCTTTGCGTTCAGGCTGTCGCCTTTAGCAGATGCCGATCCTCCGAAAAACAGCCTTCGTGACACTCGACAGGATATACGAGTCCAATGTCACGCCTTTTGGCCTCTCTTACGCACCCGCCGCATTAGAGCTCATGAAAGACTCGGTTTTGCGGGATTTGAAATGAAACATATGCGTCCGATTTCGCAACAACCGATTTCGCAACACACCTTGTACTCTTGAAACATATCCTTACGTGTCTGAAGAGTCCTAAGCTCACACTGAATCTCAAGAATTGCCACTTCGTTGCTCGGAAGCTCACAATTTTTGGTCTCGTCGTAAAAAAACATAAGAGTTTTCCCGACCCGAATAAACCGTGAGCTCTTGCTGAATTCCTCAAACCGACAACACTAGAACAGTTACGCAGCTTCGTAAGATTATGCTCTTACTTTCGTCGGTTTGTGCGCAATTATTGCACCTTTGACTCAACTTCTAAGCAGTGCCAACGATGCCTCGTCGTGGTCTTCCGAATGTGATCACGCATTCACCACACTTCGCCGTCTTCTGATATCGTCACTACGGTCCCATCTTTGCAAAGGAGATTAATGCAGACACGAGCAGTGTTGGCCTTCATGTAGTCACGCTCGACGGTAGCCCAGGTCCCTGAGTACGTCAGTGGCTACGCCAGTAGAACGCTCACCAAGGCTGAGTTAAACTACAGTGTTACCAAAAAAAGTGCTTGGCCATACGTTAGATGCTTGTCAAGTTCTATCCATACTTATTGGCCGCATGTCTGCTGTGTTACGGGCCATCATGCAATTTGTTCGTAGTCGTCACTGATGAATACATCAGGTCGCCTTGCTCGTTGGGCTTTCCGAATTCAGGAGTATGACATCCGCATTGTATAACATTCCGCCCACCAACATGCCGATGCTGAGGTGCTCTCGCGATCACCACTGTCCACTGAGGCTGCCTCCATATATTCTATAGAACACGCACTGTCAGTTCTTGACATCGACACAATCTCCTCGGAACAGCTCGATAATCCATGAATAGTTTCGCTTCTGGACGCTTTATCTTAGGCTCCGACACTTCCAACCACTACATCAATGAAACGCTAGCATTCGCACTTCACGATTAGATGTGGCCTCTTGTACCGGAGCAATTGCTTACCAGACGACAGGAAGTGGCCGCTCGTTATTCCCTATAATCTTCGCTCTACAATCTGTGCATCATTCCACTCCGGCCCACATTGCCCTCATGCGTGTCCTCAAGACCTTCGAACGGTTATGAAAAAGGTACTACTGGCACGAAATGTATACCTTTGTTCTACACTTTATTCGCGACTGCGAAGAGTGTCAGCGACGGAAAAAGCCATCGCATCGCAGAGCAGCTCCCTTACAGCTGCTTGCGTGTCCCGACCGCCCATTTGATTGAATCGGAATGGACCTTTATAGACCCCTGCCATTGACCACGGCAGGAAAACCGGTGAACTATTGTTGCTGTGAATAACCTGACACAGTACGCCAAAATCGCTGCTCTTCCTACGGCAACCACTAAGGACGTCGCAGCTTTCATCCTTCGTTGTTTTGTGCAACATCATGGCCCTACTTGCTAACTCCTCAGTGACCAGGGCCGTGTATTTCCATCCGATGTAGATAGATAGATATGTGTGGTTTAACGTCCCAAAACCACAATATGAATATGAGAGACGCCGTAGTGGAGGGCTCCAGAAATTTCGACCACCTGGGGTTCTTTAACGTCCACCCAAATCTGAGCACACGGGCCTACAACATTTCCGCCTCCATCGGAAATGCAGCCGCCGCAGCCGGGAAATGATCCCGCGACCAGCGGGTCAGCAGCCGAGTACCTTAGCCACTAGACCACCGCGGCGGGGCTTCTATCCGATGTAATTGAAGCACTTCTCCACTAGTGCCATATTGCACACAGGATAAGTACTGCTTACCACCCTTAGACGAATGGCTTGACTGAGCGCCTTATTCAAACACTGGGTGAAATGCTTGCGACGAATGTTGCATCCGACTAAACAAACTGGGATCTGGTTATTCCGTTTGCTATCTATGCGTTGTAAGGGTCTGGAAATGGCCAGCGAGCACCACGCCACCCTCTTGAATTTAATGGAGACAGTAGACACGGTCGGTACAAACCAAAGAACAATACACATTTATAAACGTTTTAGAAGGACGATATCTGCCGAATCGATACATCAATTATAGTTAACACACTACCTTACAAACAACATAACACAGCAACACACCAAACACACAATAACATAAGGTGGCGTCGCCAACGCTTCACTTACCACGTGGGACCCCGGTGCGAAGTCCACGGTGCTGAGCACCGGAAACCCACGTTACAGACAACCGTTCACGGCAACCGCCACGCGCCGAAGAGACTCACCCCACTCTCGTCCACCACCAAGGCCTGCCTTCCGCCAGGGGTCACCACCGGCGCTACCACTCTACCAACAGCGGAACTCAAAGCAACCAGAACGCCACCTACCGCCCGGCGGTCGTCACCCGAAATGCGGCTTTGCGGCCACACGGCGCAAACAACATTACAATGGGTGTCGGCACCCCTACAGCGTATACCACCGCTACCCAAGCGACCACTGGTTTTCGCCGTCCTTTATTCTATATTGCTACGTAGCTGACGTATCAGCGGTGAAAAGACGACAACGAGGAAGTGGTCTGTCGGTTAGCGCGTGCTGCTTTCATCTTAGTCGACGCCATACGCATCATTTTGAATATAGATTTTAAATAGACACACCTCGTGTCAATTTCTACGTAACATCTTTGTGGTGGACGTGCTGGGTTCTTCCCCGTTTTAATCACGAAGCTCCGCAACGGCCGCATCATCATAGGTCCAGCCATGTCACAGGTTGAACAACCATCGTCTTCACCACCTGGCCCTACCGTGACTTCTACATACGTCGTTCTACCTCCTGCTCATGATCCCGGTGTATTTTCCGGTCAGGATGGCGTTGACGTCGACAAATGGATCAACCGGTACGAACGTGTCAGCGCAAGCTATAGATGGGACCCGACTCTTATGCTTGCCAATGTGCTTTTTTACCTCGATGGCCCACCGCGCGTGTGGTTCGAGACGCACGAAGCGGAGATTACGAGCTGGGGCTCCTTTAAAGAGAAGATCCGCGACCTTTTTGGCGACACCATCGGGCGGCAGATCGCAGCGCGGAATCAACTGGCGGCCCGTGCACAGACGTCGACGGAGTCGTACGTCGCGTACATTCACGACGTCATCGCCCTATGCCGCCAGATTGACGAGCACATGAGTGAGTCGGAAAAAGTGGCCCATGTGCTGAAAGGCATAGCAGACGACGCATTTAATCTACTAGTTTACAACAACGTTGCCACCGTCGACGCCATCATTAGAGAGTGCCGGCGGTTCGAAGAAGCGAAGAGCCGCCGTATTACTCCGCGATTCACCCGGCTGCCCAACACGGCCGCAACCTCATCGTGTGAAGCCGCCCGCCAGTCCCCTACGTATGACAACGTCACACGTATTGTTCGTCGGGAAATCGAAGCCGCCTGTCCGGCTCCTCTTTAGTCACCCGTTTTCGCAACGCTCGCCTCTGACCAAACACAGCCGTCAGTGGCATTAATACAAGCTGTGGTGAGGCAGGAGTTTGCGAACCTCGGACTTCCCTCAGCATGTCCCCTGACTCGCCCTGAAGTCCCGTCCTACTCCCGAGGACACGCTCGCCATTCACCTCGAACAATGCCCTTCCGTAACCCTTCGGAATGGCGAACACCCGACGACCGGCCTATTTGTTTTTCCTGCCACCAGCCTGGGCACGTTTCTCGCTATTGCCGCCGCTGTTGGCCAAACCAACCACGTCAGAATTTCTCTACCTCGGCGCTCATGCATCCGACGAGCCCTCGACGTTCAGACGCCACACCCTTTAATTTCTATTCGTCGTCATCTTACGAACCTTCCACTGACGCCCCTTTGCCCGGTCGCCGCTACCCTGACGCCCCTTCGTCCGGTCGCCGCAGCTCTCGCTCCCCGTCGCCGCTACGTCGCCAATCCCGCTCTCCGCCTTCTCGGCGCTTTTCCTCGCCGAGCTTCTCTGGACGACCGCAGCAGGAAAACTAGATATTGCAGCTTTTAGAGGTGAAGCTGCAATACCAATGACGACCGAAAATCCTCTACTGACGCTTCCCACGCATCATAGCCTGCTTGAAGTACAAGTCGACCATGTTCCTGTGACCGCCCTCATTGATACAGGTGCGCACCTGTCTAATATGAGCGCTTCTCTACGCTGCCGCTTACAAAAGATTATGACGCCATCTACGGCGCAGGCAATACGTGTTGCCGATGGCGGTACTGTACCAGTAATCGGAATGTGCACTGCTCGTGTCAGCATTGCCGGTCGTCACGCCGTGGTCCTTTTTGCCGTGCTAGCCTGCTGCCCTCATGACCTCATACTTGGCCTTGATTTCCTTTCGGCACACTCGGCCTTAATTGATTGTTCATCTGGTACCCTCGGCCTTGATTTACCAATCTTTGCCGACTACTCTGCAAAGCCCACCAGCCGCTTGAGCCCAACCACCTTCGTTCGCCTGCCACCTCGAGCCGTCACGTACGTGTCTTTGTCATCGACCCCTCCGGTTCCTGACGGTGATTATATTGTTACGCCAATTACTGACGTTCGGCTGACGCGCAGTGTTACTGTGCCCTATACCATCGCGACCATAGCGGATAACTGTGTGTTACTTCCGCTCCTTAACTTTGGTTTCACCCCTCAAGTGTTGCCCTGCCAGATGTCTCTAGCCCAGCTAACTGCCATAACAGAGGACGATGTCAGTGTTGTCGCTGTATCTGCTTCTGATCGAAGCGCAGTCTAACGGTCACCCAGCTCAGACGATGGTATGTTTCGAAACATGATTGGATCGGAGCTGTCGCCTCACCAGGCCGACGCTCTCTGCCAAGTTTTGGCCTCATAGAGTGACATTTTTGACACCGACGATCGTCCCTTGGGCCAGACTAAAATTGTCACTCACCGAATCAACACTGGTCACTCTGCGCCCATTCACCGTCGGCCGTACCGCGTGTCAGCATCTGAGCGAGAAGTGATTAAGAAAGAAGTGGCCAAAATGCTTACGAAAAACGTAATCGAACCATCAACGAGCCCTTGGGCATCTCCCGTGGTATTATTAAAAAAGAAAGACGGCTCATGGCGTTTCTGCGTTGATTACCGCCACCTCCACAAAATCACCAAAAAAGACGTGTACCCTCTACCACGCATTGACGATGCCCTTGATTGCCTCCATGGCGCCACCTTCTTTTCATCTCTCGACCTCCGATCTGGCTACTGGCAAATTGCTGTAGATGACATGGACCGAGAAAAGACCGCCTTCGTTACCCCTGACGGTCTTTACCAGTTCAAGGTCATGCCGTTCGGGCTCTGCAATGCTCCAGCGACCTTCGAGAGAATGATGGACACGCTCCTACAAGGATTTAAATGGTCGACATGTTTGTGTTACCTGGACGACGTGATCATTTTCTCACCTACCTTTGCAACCCACCTTGAACGCCTTTCGACCATTCTATCCATATTTCTACGGGCCGGCCTGAAGCTCAATTCCTCCAAGTGCCACTTCGGTCTTCGTCAGATTACCGTATTGGGTCACCTTGTTGACGCTGCCGGCGTACGGCCAGACCCGGCGAAAGTACGCGCTGTAACAAACTTCCCAGTCCCACGCTCTGTCCATGATGTTCGCAGTTTTGTGGGCCTCTGTTCCTACTTTCGCCGGTTCGTGAAAAACTTTGCGGCACTCGCACGGCCACTCACTGACCTTCTCAAACAAGACGTCCCATTTTCTTGGGGCCTCTCAGCTAATCACCGCTCTAACGACACCTCCTATTCTTGCACATTTCGACCCCGATGCTCCCACAGAAGTGCGAACAGACACGAGTGGTGACGGAATTGGTGCAGTTTTGGCACAAATTCAGCGGGGCAACGACCGTGTAATCGCGTACGCGAGCCGTCTGCTTTCTAAGTCTGAATGCAATTATTCTATATCAGAACGGGAATGTCTCGCTCTTGTTTGGGCGGTTTCGAAATTCCGTCCTTACTTGTATGGCCGCCCTTTCCGTGTCATCACAGATCACCACGCGCTGTGTTGGCTTTCTTCTCTGAAGGACCCCACTGGACGACTTGGTCGTTGGGCATTACGCCTACAGGAGTATTACTACTCGGTTGCTTATAAGTCTGGACGTCTCCATCTGGACGCCGATTGCTTATCCCGCTACCCTGTTGATCAGCCCGACGAACCAGACATCGAGCCTAGCCTCAGCGTCATGTCAATGTCCCAGTTTCTTCAGATTGGTGATGAACAACGTCGTGATGCTTCTCTGCGACAACTTATTGACCGTCTCGAATCTGCTCCGAACGACACGTCACTTCGCATGTACGTCCTCCTGAATGGCACGCTGTACTGTCGTAGCCTCCAGCCAGATGGCCCTGAGCTCCTTCTTGTCGTGCCGAAAAATTTGCGTTCAACCGTGCTGCACGAGCTTCACGATGAACCAACTGCTGGTCATCTGGGTGTATCTCGTACGTACGACCGCGTGCGTCGCCGCTTCTTTTGGCGCGGTCTCGCCCGGTCCGTTCGCCGTTACGTGTCCTCCTGCGATAAATGCCAACGTAGGAAGCGACCTACTGCGCCCCCGGCTGGACTTATTCAACCAATCTCCATCCCAACCGAACCTTTCTTCCGTGTTGGTATAGATCTTTTCAGTCCTTTTCCCGAGTCGAAATCGGGCAACAAGTGGGTTGCTGTTGCTATAGACTACGTGACTAGGTATGCCATCACTCGAGCGCTCCCCACCAGCACCGCTATTTACGTTGCGGACTTTTTGCTCCACGACGTCATCCTACAGCATGGCGCTCCTCGCCAATTACTCACAGATCGTGGCCCCGCATTTTTTTCCCGTGTGATCGACGATCTTCTGCGCTCTTCCTCGACGTACCACAAGCTGACCACTTCCTGCCATCCCCAAACAAATGGCCTTACCGAACGGCTAAATCGGACCCTAACGGACATGCTCGCGATGTATGTGTCCTCCGACCCCATGACTGGGACCTAGCGCTACCTCACGTGACCTTCGCGTACAATTCTTCGTGCCACGACACCACTGGTTATTCACCCTTTTATTTGCTTTATGGCCGTGATCCGACGTTACCACTCGACACCTTACTTCCAACCACTACAACGCCGTCAACCGAATATGCACGCGACGCTATTGCTCGTGCCGACCACGCACGTCAGATCGCCCGCTCTAGACTTTCGGCTTCGCAAGCCACCCAGAAAGCCATCTACGACAGCCGGCATGCTGACGTTCACTTCTCACCCGGTTCTCTTGTTCTCCTGTGGTGCCCAGTTCGTCAGGTTGGCTTATCAGAGAAGTTATTGTCTCGCTACATGGGTCCTTACCGCATCATCCGCCAGGTAACCGACGTCACCTATGAGATCATTCCTGCATCTGAGACCACAAGCCTGCCTGCAACCACACCCAGTGATGTTGTGCACGTCAGCAGGCTAAAACCTTACCACCTGCCTACTGAAGACCGTAGTTAATATGCACCGAGACGGCGCTTTTACCACCGGGGGGGTAATGCTACGTAGCTGACGTATCAGCGGTGAAAAGACGACAATAAGGAAGTGGTCTGTCGGTTGTGCGTTCTGCTTCCATTTTAGTCGACGCCATACGCATCATTTTGAATATAGATTTTAAATAGACACACCTCGTGTCAATTTTTACGTAACAATATAACCGCCAACAATTCCTTACAATCGACACTTTGCTACCATACGCACCAGATGCATCTGAGTGCATGACCATGTCCGAAGCCACCCGTCATGCCGAAGAACATCGCCAACTGGCGAAGTATTTTACTACGGTCGACCAGCAACGCCAGAAAGAAGCCCGCTATAACGACCACCCTCCTGCCGCGGACTTCGTCCCTGGAACTCTTGGTTGTATGTGCCACCCTTTTCCCTTGCTTTGTCTACCTAGCTACTCTAAAATTACCATGGTTCATACCACGTGGTGGAGCCCAAATTCCCAATAAATTACGCCATTCAACCGCTTACGCCACTCGGTGACGTTGTCCTTTTATCTGTACCTCCTTACAAGTGTACCGGATTTGGTATGGCATAACGTGTTTGTATGAAGAGCATGAGAAACTAGTCATAACATTAGAATCATGATATTGCTACGGTACGGCACAAATGAACATAGTAGGAAAGAGGACAATGTTTAGTGCAGGCTCTTGCAGACTGGGCTCCATATTGTATGCCGGCATGTTTATCTAAAGTAAAGGTATTTTTCAGACGCCTTCTAACCATAACATTTTGGTGGAGAGTGCGGGTCTTCCTACAGTCAACATCCACGAAGATTCTACACAGGTGGACGTTCCTTGGCTGCCTGTGTAATGCTTTATCAAGACGAGAACAAGGATTCTTCGGAGACGACACCCCAACCATGCTTTGTTCAACTACGCAACAACCAACAGCACCGCATCCAGCCACTACTAACCACAACGTAACCTGACCCAACCACGTGACCCAGGCATTTTTTCGGGCAGTGCCAGTACGGATGTGGAGGAGTGGCTTCAGCTGTACGAACAGGTGAGCACTCTGTACAACTGGGATCCGATGGTCATGTTGGCCAACATAACTTTGATGGCACAGCTAAAGTTCGGTTATACATCCACGAGGAAGAGATCACGAGTTGGGACATCTCTGAACAGAAACTCATCGATCTCTTTGGCAAGCTCATTTGGGCGTCGTCGCGCTGCGCAGGAAGAACTAGCGTGCCAACTACAGTCCTGCACCAAGTCATACGTTACATACATACAAGCGCTCGCCATCTGCCGGAAAGTTAACGACAAGATACCGGAGTCTGAAAAGGTCGCGCACATCCTCGAAGAAATCGCTGATAACGCCTTCACTCTCTTCGTGTTTCGAAACTCATCGACCGTAGACGACGTTATTAATGAATGCCAACGCTTCGAAGACGCGAAAAAGTGTTGTATCACTCCACACTTTTCGCGTCTACCCAACACGGCTGCAACATCTACATGTGAAGAACCCGTTTGCCACCAGCCACTGCAGCTTCCGACAATATCGTGCGCAACGTTCGCCCTGAAATCGAGGCAGCATCTCCCCTGTCTGACCATGTCCAGGCTCCCGACGACTCTCGCGCTACGATTTCTTTGATCAAGAGTGTTGTGCGCCAGCAACTGGCTAACGCCAGACTTCAGACGCTGTGTCCAATTGACCGACCTGACTACCGACTACCCAGTACACATAATATGTCCCATATGTCCCGCGGACCAAACAACCCCTCACGTTACCTGAACTAGGCAGAATGGCAAACTTCCAGTGACAGGCTGATCTGCATCAACTGTGGACGAGTCAGTCATATTTCATGTCGTTCCCGCACTTCCTGGAATTGGCAACCATGGTCGCATTATGCCAACACCCGACGCCCACCTGCTGGTTTTCGAATACCGGTCCATTGTGGAACAAGATGATGCTTCACCATCCAGGACCGGCCAACCGAACCGTTCCCCGTCCCCCTCTGGATGCATGTCCCGGTCAACTAACCGACATCGCTCTCCTTCACCTTCCTATCGCCAGTCCTCAGAAAAGCGATGGGCGCAGCTCCTAGAGGCGAGCCTGCTTCAACAACCCGAGCCGAAATTCCTCTACACACTATACCCGGACACAACATTTCGATTAAATTAAATATTGACGGTACTTCTGTGGCAGCACTCACTGACAATGACGCTCACATAGCAGTCATGAACTCCAGCCTTTGTGCTCAACTCAAGAAAGTGCTCACACCTGCTGCAATCACTGTTGTCCGAGTAGCCGATTGTGCAACATCAGCGGTCACTGGGTTGCGTGCCACCCGCGTCACTGTTGCTGAACGTCATACCACTGTTCTGTTTTACGTACTGAACCACTGCTCACATGACATCATTTTGGGACTCGATTTTGTGTCGGAACATTCCGCCCTAATCGTCTGTTCTGCTAGTGCTGTTCAGCTCGTCCTACCACACGCCGTTGATCCTCCTGAGCTTGCGCCGCCAAAGCTATGCTCCGCCAACTTTGCTCACCCATCTTGTCGAGCTGTGATGTTTATCGACGTCTCTTCTGATCCATTTGTGGCTGACGGCGATTATGTCATTTCACCAAATCCTACAGCCCTGTGTTCGCTCAATGTTTATTTATTTATTGATATATTTATTTTTACACACTGCCAGTCCCAATGGGGACTCTTGCAGGAGGGCAAACGAAATACACGAGAAATACATATACAACCAAATACACAAAATATACACTTGCAGTTACATGCAAAAATGCACGACTGCAGATATTGTATGATACATCAAGAGTATAAAAGCACAGCCTATGTCTGGCAGATATACACGAAAATATTGTACAACGTAATCCACTGATAACACTGCCATATTAAAAAAGCGTTCGCCCACACCATCATCCCAATGAAGGACAACGTGGCGTGTCCCCCTATTGTGAACTTTGCACTTTGTTCCAAAGTGCTGCCTTGAGGGATATCCCTTGCAATCCTTGCCTCGGGTTGCGACTACCTCATTCCGCCTTAACAGAGGATACGCCATTATGTGCCAGTATTCATACGGGCAGTACACTAGACTGCATAACTAAAATGATTGCCTCTGATCTCCCGGCAAAGCGTATGTCTGAGCTTCGCGGCCTTCTTGCGTCGTATCAAGACGTCTTTGGTCTCTATGACCGACCCGTAGGTCAAACGACCGTCGTAAGACATCGGATCAACACCGGCGATGCAAATTCTGTGCACCGGTGACCCTATCGGGTTTCCTCCAACGAGCACCACGTGATCTAGCAAGAAATCGGCAAGATGCTTGCCCGAGACATCAGTGAACCTCCTTCAAGTATTTACGCTTCCTCATTGTGCTCGTTAGAAATCTTACAGAAATCTTAACAAACTCACAAAAAAGACGTGTATCCACTGCCACGGACAGATGACGCTCTTGACTGCCTTAGGGGAGCAAATTATTTCTCTTCTATCGACCTTCGTTCTGGGTACTGCCAGATATCATTTTATGGTCTGGACCATGAAAAGAGAGCATTTGTAACTCCTGACGAGCTATATCAGTTCAAAGTAATGCCGTTAGGGTTAGGCAATGCCCCGGCTACATTCGAACGAGTGATGGACGCTATTCTTCGTGGTTGTAGGTGGTCAATCTTCTTATGCTACCTTGATAACGTCATTGTTTCTTCAGCAACTTTCGAAACTCATCTCCAGCGTCTCTCAACAATTATTTCGGTTTTCCGCAAAGCAGGGCTGCAATAAAACTCCTCAAAATGTCACTTCGGCCACCGGCAGCTCACTGTCCTTGAACCCCACTGCCGATTCTTCTGGTGTTCATCCCGATCCTGAGAAAGTCCGCGCCGTCAAGGATTTCCCTGTGCCGACCCCTCCGAACAACCGTTCGAAGCTCTGTGGGTCTTCGTTCTTACTTTCGTAGATTTGTGCGGAATTTTGCGGACGTCACACATTCGCTCACGGAACTACTAAAAGAATGTGACTTTTGTGTGGGAACCTGAACAAGCCAGAGCATTCGTTAAACTGACGACCAGACTTACGAGCCACCGATTCTTGCACTTGAATGCACAAGTTCACAATGGCGTATCATTCTCAAACCAACGGGCTCGCACAGCGGCTAAGCAAAACCATCACGAACTTGCTCGCCATGCACATTTTTCCTGACCATCGTGACTGGGACTCCACGCTCGCATTTGTGACATTTGCGTATAATACGTCCCGGCATGACACTGCAGGTTTCTCGCCATTTTCCCTCCTGTGCGGACGAGAACCCACGCTGCCTTTTGACAAGCTCCTTCCTGCCGTTAGCCACACATCAGAATATGCCCGCGATGTGATATCTAGAGCTCCAGAGGCACTTGAGATTGCTCGCCTGCGTCTCAGCGATTCGCAGGAATGACAATGTCTGGTCTACAATGCGTGCCATCGTCATGTCCACTTCAGTCGTGGTGACACAGTCCTTCTCTGGACGCCATTATGGCGAGTTGGCCTGTGCCAAAGCTTATTTGTGTGGTGCGCCAAGTTACTGACGTGACAAATGAAATTGAACTTCTTAACGGCACCAGCGCGCGATCGTGTTCTGACGTTGTTCACATCACTCGGCTAAAGCGATATACTCGGACTAATAAAGCACCGAGACGGTGCTTTCGCCACCGTGGATGATGCTACGTGGCACCATAAATGCACATGATAAGAGAGAGGACGATGTTTAGTGCGGGCTCGTGCAGACTGGGCTCCATAAAGTATGCCTGCCTGTTCTATCTAAAGCAAAGCTATTTTTCTGCTGACGCCTTCTCCCCGTAACAGTATGTATTTCATGAATGTCATGGTTTACGTTTCATGGTCTTGCTGGTCTTGCGGTGGATTCGTTCACATGACAAATTGCGAAACTTGTTTGATATGAGATGACTGCATGGCGACACCGCAAATGATATACCCTCACGTGGAAATCATGACATACATCTCATGTAAGTAATGAGTACACGCCACGCTCGTGATGTGCTGGTGGTCGTTTCGCAAGCTTCATATATACCTAATTTGGCATACAAAGACGTGAATGAATGACAAATGTATACGACTGGTGAAAACATGATAACAATGAAGCGCATGGCATGTAAGAACATGGCTACTTGTCACGCTCATGATGGATGAGACAATTTCGCTGATGATTGATGTGTAGGGTTCAACGTGCCAAACCACCATATGACTATGAGAGTCGTGGTAATGGAATGGTCCGGAAATTTCTACCCCTTTGCATTCCTTAAGATGCACTCAAATTCTAGCACACGGGCCTACAGCATTATCGCCTCCATCGAAAAATAAACCGCCGAAGCTGGGATTCGGTTCCGCGCCCTGTCGGTTAGCATCCGAGTAGCGTATCTACTAGACCGCAGCGGTGGGGCGACCATTTCGCTAGCTTCACATATACAAAATTTGGTATTACGTGACGCGAACGGACGATGAAGGGAAATAACACGTCCAAACATGGTAAACATAACATGCACGTTAATTAAAACATGACTACAAGCTACGCTCATAGTGTGCTCCCGGTCGTTTCGCTAACTTCCCATATACCCAATTTCGTATTACGCGACGTGAGTGGAAGGCCAACACAATTGCCAGGCGCTAATAATATAATGATGACATGGAGGTCATGTGCGCCATAGTTCACAAGCCTACTACTGCTGGTGCTGGTATCGCAAAACATCGGTGGTGCCGTCGTTACGCGACTCTAAACAGCATACTTGCAACTTATCTAGGTACCTGAGTGCGCATGACAGTACTACTTGTGTTCACTGCGTTGCATCCGGCACCTAGTAACGCTGTGCTGATTTTAAAGTGGTGTATCAACCTTCCTCATTCATGCTTCTCATATCACCGATTCCTACTTCACGTGTGATCTGCCAATTTTCGATGACATTGTCAGGTTTCTTTTTATTCGATTTCTCTCTTGTGCATGTTTCCGGTTTGAGGTAGCCTAATTTAGGCGATTGCAGATTTTTGCCATTTTTGTGATATTTAGGGTGTTTGCTGTACCAATTCCGTCTCCATTCCCTGTCTTTCTCAATAGATTTGCAGGCGCTACAAAGATACGTGATCATAATATATATTGACTGCAGCAGCTTCAAGGTGATAACACACGGAGGGAAAGCACTCGCAAGAGTTAGCGTGTGACGCGTGCAGCGCGACCCCTCATATAGCACCGCAATACATATGAATGAATAAAACAACTTTATTGTGAAATCTGGCACGTTGCTGGCCTGGGCCGCGTATTTGAAAACCGTATGCTGGAGGATTCGCGAGAGAGTGTGGAGACGCGGATGTTGTCTCCTACTGCACTCATGGGCAGGCCTACGCCAGCATTGCCGATTTGCCTCGTAGAAAATGGAGGCTGGAGAGAGACACGGGGGGGGGGGGAAGATTCACTGAGAGTAGCTGTGTGTGTCGTGTGTCTTGTGAATCAGATTGCTTTTGCGTTATAACGACTGAAACCGTACGTAAACAGTTTTAGGCAAACTGAGTCAGGAGTGCACTGAGAGGCAGCTGTGTGGTGTATGTTGTTTTGCGAATTAGATGGCTTTGTGCTTGTTTCCGAAGTACTGAAACCATAAGTGAACAGTCGCAGGGAAACTGCATAGACAGACTGCACACAAAATGTATTTGTTTGCGACAGCGTCGCTAGCAACGGGGATCGTTTTTCCCCGTAGATCCCGCAGCATGTTCCTCACGGCAGTTAAACGCATGTCAAAAGTTTCAATCCAGTCGGCTTATTACGCTGGTCCAGGTACAGCCGTACGTTGCCGTTCATGTTTTGAGCAATTTCGAGGCAACCGATGGTATTGCCTACACGATCGATGCATAAGGTTAGTAATCGCGAATTTAAACTATCAACTGCTCATAATACTCCACAATCAGTTTTTTTACCTGCAGCTAGACCGGCACGAAAACGTGAAACAGTTGTTAAATCAATGAGTATGTTCTGTTTTGAAATAAACTGCTTAGTTACTTGACAATGCAGTGTTGGTTACTGATGCTTCCCGCAGTTTCGTGGACTTTGTGCTGCTGCCATTCTCCAAAATACTGCAATAGTATAACTCGAAGATTATCATGGGTAACATTAGTAGCAAAATGAGGTATATATGGGGCCAGATAGTGCAAAACACAAGCCATATTTTACAACATGTGCACTGTTCCCAACTGTACTACTGTATGGCACTCAGCTGGTTACTACAATGACGAATAGAACAAAAATACATCACAGGCAGATGGTGCAAAATAAGACTTAATGACGGTACAGGGTTACTTTATTTTCAAGAAATTACTGCAAGAGTATAGTTGTGTATGCCATATGTTTTTTTTAAATTTGTTGAAGCGCATAAATAACGGACAGACATACGAGGCTCTTCTGTCCGTCCTTTTTTTAGTGCGCTTCAACAAATTGTTCAAATATGAACATAATCCAACTGGCCCAACTTGTCATCTTTCTGCCAAATGTTTTAATTGTATTATCTCCAAGGCCTGAGGGCATCGTAAGAGGTAGGAGGAAATTCAATACGCACGAATAAGTAAGCGGTAGTAGTTTCTAACTTTACAGTGTTACCTACATGGTTGCGTGCTTCAGAGAGGATCAGATGTTTTACTATAAGTAAGCAAGTACTAATGGTCAGAGAAAATGAAGATCCTGGGAATATTGTACCCAACTTACTTTATTATTTCTACGCCTCCGCATTAAGCCTTCGCTGTGGGTCTCTCTTGTTGCCTTCATGGGGAGGGCTTCAGACAGGCAACATGCATAACCTCAGTCATCGACAGGTATTGGTCACTTGAAGTGAGGCGGGCGATTTCATAGTCAGCTTTAGATAGTAAGGGATGAAAAGTTGTGTGGCGTCATCGGCAGGTAGATTTCATCACTATACTACTCACCTTTGCATATTGGTGTTGACGGCCACATAAGCTCACCAACTTTCTGGCATTTCCATGCTTGAGCAGACCATTGGTTACGTGTCTTTCTCATGACCTAACCGGCTGAGGTTTTTTGGTTTGACCAAGTAGTAGTATCTTTTCTTGAAATAGAAGAAAATGGACCAAAGCCAAAAGGTGCTTTATTCGCCTCACAAAGCCTCTGCACTTGGAATTTCTCACAGATACACAATTTTTTTACGCACACCCACACACAAAAAGGTTTTTTGACACATCACGTAACCATATGTGCACACACAGTCGTATTACAGTCAACACAATCAATAGATGCACCCTTAGGGTGATGACACATCTGTACAATTAGCAATTCAGCAGCCACGCTAAAGAGTAGCGGTAAGAGTACAGTGAAGGCAAATATTAATCTGAAGTGCATTGTTGAGATAGCGGTGCACAAACCTGCTTGGAACTGCGTGTTCTGTTGAATAACTGCATAAAGGCTCATCACCGATGACCTCTTCATCGAACACCCAATTATAAGACTCGAAAAAACAAGGTTATTTCAAGGGGCTGAGTGGCAAGTTCGTCATCGTGTCGCTGCTGCAACTTCACTAGCTTTGGCTCAATGCCATAGTATGGATGCAAAACACTGCTTACAAATACAGAAGCTGAGTTTTTCTAGTGCAAATATTTTGTTATTCCTGCCATTCATTGCGAAGAATTTCGGAAAGTTCACAAAATGTTTTTCCCTGGCACTGCTTTAAGACACTTATTACCTCTTCAAATAAAACAATCACACAATGTTTATACATTCTCTGCACGAGGCAAGAAATAGTCTGTTCAGTAATCTAGGAAGCCATTGGAATTTTCAAATTATCTGTAAACTATTGCTATGTATCAGCAACAGTTACAGAAGACAACAATGAGAACAAAAGCGAGGTAGACAGGGGTAATCTGTTCATCGTACACGGTGCTGCACGCGTATGCACTTACAAATACAGCTATACGTAGTCCTTGCCATGTCTGTCTTTTTGTACAAGAGTATTTATCTGCTAGTTCGCTGCATGTCTCATGTTTTCATATATGTTCTCGCGTGTGACAAAGAGAGACTTCGGGTAAGGAATACCGCGTTCGATGGAGAGACGCAGGTCTGTGACGCGACACACACACAAAAAAATGCTTCGGCAAGAGCACGCGCTGTCCCCAAAATGATTTCCTCGTTTGTTTCTCCTGGATGCGGGCTCGTGCTCGCCGCAGTTCATTGCCTGGTGGCCTTATTTTCCAACTAAAAAAGAAAGCATCGACCCGATGCCAGCGCAATTGGTTGTGCATAAGCGTTACGAAACGAAACATGCATACTGTGGGCACGACTGAAGAAAAAAAATTAAGGCCGCGGCATGGTCGCATTAACGAATGAAGTGCGGCTTGAGCCGTACATTGTGAACAATATCTGGGTAGTGCTTTCGGCGCTGGGTTTACGTGGTTCTATCGACGACCACCTCATAGCTCATGACACTAACGTGACGCACTACTTTTGAGGGTCCAAAGTAGCGACTCAGGAGCTTCTCGGACAACCCGGGTCGGTGAACCGAGTCTATACCCACACAAGACCTCCTGGTGGTATTGTACCGGTCGATGGCGAATATTGTAGCGGCATGCATATGCAGTTCGTTGTTGTGTGATATGCAGGCGTGCCAACTGTCGAGCTTCTTTGGCATACTGAGCAAGCTGCTCAGCGTTAGGTGTGAGCGACCCGTGGCAATCGTGTGGCAACATTGCGTCTAGCATGGTCTAAACGTCATGCCCGTAGACGAGACGGAATGGTATGAGTCATGTCGTTTCTTGGATGGCAGTGTTGTACGCGAATTTTATGTATGGGAGGACCTGAACCCAAGTCTTGTGCTGAACTTCTACATACATAAATAACATATGGGCGATGGTCTTGTTAAGTCGCTCCGTCAGGCCGTCAGTCTGCGGATGATACGCCGTCATCTGCGATGGCTCGTGAAGCTTTGTTTGAATAAATTGTCAATTAGCTGAACTGTGCAAGCTGTTCCGCGATCAGTGATCACGCAAGACGGGGTGCCACGTTTAAGGGCGGTCTGGTAGACGAAAAACTGGGCAACATTGGAAGCTGTAGCTCGTTGCAGGGCTCTTCTCTCGGCGTATCTCGTAAGATAATCTGTCGGTACAGCTATCCACTTGTTACCTGGCAGATGACGGAAGAAATGACTCCAGTTAATCCATTCCTATTTGATCGAACAACGTCCTTGGTCATGTGATTCGTTGCAGCAGGCCTGCAAGCTTCAGTGGTGGAGATTTGCGGCGTTGACATCCACGGCAGCTTTTCACATTTTTTCACATTTTTCGTCCTGTAGTACGCCTGTTGAACTCTGGCGAGAGTTCGTGAAGAACCTAGTGACCGGATGGGGGCTCCTCATGGCAGGCCAGAAGAATGTGTCAGAAGGAACTGCTAGCAGATAGGCTTTCCCTTTGCCGTTCGACTTTGTTTTATACAATACACCTCTCCGTAGGCACAACGAAGACAGATTGCGAGAAAGGTGCCGAGGTAAAGGTGTGTTGTGTCCTTCTAGTTGGTCAATAATTGCGTGAACTTTGGCGTTATTGTGTTGTCGTTCGATCAAGTCCGTTGCAGTGAGGACTCCGAGGAAGCCGCTGTCATTGTCGTTGTCGAGATTACAAATTCTAGTAGGTGCACGGGACAAAAAAATCAGCATCTTCGTGCTTGCGGCCTAATATTTAGGCGACCGTAAGTTCAAATTCTTGCAAACGAAGACTCCATCGTTCTATACGGATCTCGTAAATTGGCTAAGCAGCACAATGAGGGATGATCAGTCACTGCCTTGAAGTGACGACCGTAGAGGTAAGGTCTGAATTTCATGGTGGCCCACACTACTGCTAGGCACTTCTTCTCTGAGGCGAAACAGTGCATCTCGGCGCGAGAAATTGCACGGATGGCTTTAGATATCACGCGCTCGGTGCCTTCTTGATGTTAAGCACGGCGCCGAGACCTACATTGCTCGCATCGGTATGACCTTCGGTGGCAGCATCTTCGTCAAAGTGAGCAAGAACTGGTGGTTTTTACATACGCTCACGTAGATTTATAAAAGCCGCGTTCTGATCTTCTTTACAAACGATTTGCACGTGGTCACGTGTGAGACGAGTCAGAGGCTCGGCATTTCTAGAAAAATTGGCGATGAAGCGACGATAGTAGGTGCACAGGCCGAGGAAGTGACGTACTGCTTTCTTGTCACGGGGAACAGGAAAGAACGCTATGTATGATGGTTGTCTTCTCGGGGTCAGATCGAAAACTGTCTGTGCTCACAAAATGGCCCAGAAATTCAAGTTTTTATAGCTGAAGTGGCATTTTTCCGGCTTCAGCGTGAGGTTCGTAGAGCAGAGCGCTTCCAAAACAGCCTGGGGATGCTTAAAGTGTTCTTCGAAGGTGACCAAAAACGCGACGACATCGTCGAGATCAGCTAGAAAAGTGTTACACTTCAGCTGGTAAGAACAGCATCTATCATTCTTTTAAATGTCACTGGAACAGAACACAGGCTAAAGAGGAGCACCTTGGATTCACACAGGCCATCTAGTGTAATAAAAGCAGTTTTTTCTCGGTCTCTTTCATCAACTTCAATCTGCCAGTATCCGCTTTTCAAGTCTATAGATGAAAAAAACCTCGCCCGCCGTAGTCTCTCCAGAAATTCATCGATGGGTGCCAGCAGACAAACGTATTTTTTAGTCACGCCGTTCAGCTTTCTGTAGTACACGCAGAAACGCAACGTCCCGTTCTTTATCTTTACAAGAACGACTAGCGATGACAACAGACTATTAGACGTGTGTATAACATCATCCTGAAGCGTTACTTTGAATGGAGCATTGATGGCGTCTTGTTCTTTGACCGAAACTTTGCAGGGCTGTTGCTTTATGGGCAAGACCTCAGTGCGCGTAATAATAAAGTTTTTCATAAGGGGCATTTGATGCACCTTTGAGGACGAAGCGAAACACTCTTGGAATTCAAGCAAAAGTTCCGGCAGTGCTCCGCGTTCTTGCTGCGTGAGGCTCTAATTGAGGACCACCTTTGCAAGAGCCGTAGAAACGCCTGTCGACGTTGATTGTAGCCCGCTGCTTTTCATTGATGTGGCGGAAAAACATTAAGCAACGTCTCGATGGGGTACGCGAAAGTGATAGCGGTGGGAGGAAAAAGGTGCTACTGCTCGTTATTAAAATTTGCCACAAGCTGCGTGGCACGTCTGTCGTGAAGAGTAATGAGGCTGCGGGCCACGCAGACACCTATGCTGAACAAAAGTGTCAAGTTGCCTTCGCCGACTGCCTCACCGTCACGTAGCTCGTCACACACGACATCAACCAGGACGCTTGAACGCGGGCCAATGTGATTATGTCGGCCAAAACACGAAATGTGCTGAGGACGTCACGGTGCGCTGTCGGAGGTCTATTATAGCACTGTATTTACGTAAAAAGTTGATGCCTATGATGAGGTCTCGGGAGCATTCGGGAAGTATAAGGCAGCTGCAGAGAAATGTGCGTCCGTGAATGCCGACTCAAGTCGTGCATATACCGAGAGGGTTGATGAGCTGCGCGCCGGCTGCTCGGACTTGTGTTCCGTATCATGGCGTACCAACTTTCTTAAGATTCGTCGCCAGTTTTCTGCTCATGATGGAGTAGTCAGCCCCTATGTATAATAAAGCACTAACGTGGGGGCGGCCGTCGAGCACTAGAGGCATGTCTAGGGAAAGTCGGCTTTCTGATTCGAGAGCTGTCGTCATCGAATCGCTGCTGGTACATACTCGCGTCAATGGGGGCCTTGCTCGTGTCATTTATCAGCGGCCCCGCCACGAAGGTCGCTTTTGTTAGTTTTTCAACCTAGAGCTGAGAGACCACGCCTGCACCACCCCTGGGTAGTTCGGGACGCTTGACGATGACCTTCTCGGAGATGGTGATAATGACTGGCGCCGCGGGAGCCGTGACATGCGCTACTTGGACAGGTATTCCTCGATCGCTCTGGGTCTTTCGCCATATTTGGCCTGGTTAATTCGACGGCCAGACCCTGAAATCCGAGGCGGCAGTACTGACATTAGTGGTATATATGTCGGCTTTCACGGTTTTAGCACAGCGGCCACCGGTCCGGTGTGCACCATGCGTCCGATTTCTGCGGGAACCGCTGCCTATTCTGAAAATTGTGGACTGGTCGACTGATGGAAGTTCATCGCGAGGTGTGTGTACGAAACGGTGTGGAAGGGAGTAAAGGCTCGCAGCTTCAGCGTACGCTGCAGGAGGGGCGTAACGGGTCACAGCTTCGACGTATATATGATGCAGGAGGGACGTACAGCTCACAGTCTCGGCACATGTTGCATGGCGAGGCTCCGTCGGTACAGGCGGGGAAGCATCGCTAGAAGCGGGGCTTGCAGGGCCTGCTGTACTTCACTCCTGATGAGGCTGGAACTGGGTCCTGCAGCAGGTAGAGGTGGGCCATGAATCTTTTGCAGCTCGTCATGTACAACTGATTGAATGAGGTAGCAGAGAGCTTCGAGACTGATGCTACTCCCCGCAATTCCAACCTGGTCCACTGGCGAAGCAGCATTGACATGGTGGTCGTTTTCAGTCGATCACTGCTGCAGCATGTTTTGCATCGTCGTAGCTTCAGTTAAAAACTCCGCCACACTATTTGTGGGACTTTGGACGAGGCCAGCGAAGAGGTGCTCCTTAACTCCTCGCATTAGCTGTTGCAAATTCTTGTCTTCTGCCACACCTGGGTCGGCGCAATGGAAAAGGCTCGTCATGTCCTCCACGTACGTCATCACGCCTTCGTTTGGCATTTAAATGTGCGATTGAATAGCGCACTCCGCTCGTTCAAGGTGATGGGGGTCAGTGTAACTTGCCAGCCGCTGACGGCAAAACACTGTCCATGGCGAGAAGGGTTCGCGGTTCTTGGCCCCAAGTACAATTCCGTCCTCAATGCTGAAGTATACTTTGTGCAGCTTGTTGGCGCCGGTCCACTCGTTGAAAGCAGCAACGCGTTCAAAGTGAGCCAACCAGTCTACGACATCCTCAAACATGGAGCCGTGGAACGCCTTCGGCACTCCTGGCTTCTGCAGCGTGTAATTACTCATCGAAGTATTTTCCGTACCGCTCTGGGGTGGTGCAGTTGACGTCATCTCCGGTAGAGGTTCACGCTCCGGGGACAATCCGTGGATTTCCTGACTGGTCCGGTGGACTGGTGTTGTGAATGCAGCTACAGGGCTAGCTGGACGGGCTTGGATCATTGGATTAGAATACCCATTGGTTTCAGCACTTCCAACAGCTGTCGCGTGTGAAAAAGTGGGACTTCGTGTAAGAAATACCGCGTAGCCGCAGAGACGCAGGTCAATGACGCGACACAATAAAAAATCATCGGCGAGAGCACGCACTGTCCCAAAAAATTGGCAGATTGCGCGTACAGTGGGAATCAATTATATATGAAGCGCGGATGAGGAATGTTGATACGTCAATTTAAAATCAGCACAGCGTTACGAGGTGGAGATAAATGATGCCGTATATGACTTTTGTGTCATGATTATCATGTTTGAATGTGTCGTTTACCTTCGTTATCTATTCACGTCACGCATAGGAAATTTAGTATATGTGGAGCTAGCAAAACGGCGGCGCACACCTTTTAGGCGTGGTAGGTTGCCATCTTTTTAAATGACACGCGTGTCAGAATTATTATGTTTGCACCAGTCATATAATTCGTCATCCATTGATGTCACGTAACACCAAGTTTGGTATTTGTGGAGCTAGCAAAACAGCCGCGAGCGCATCATGACGGGCCCAGTATACTCCAATGTAACGTTGACGCACGCGCACGCTGTGCACAACGACGCTACGCTAGCAAAAGACGACCACTTTATAGTCTGACGCCAGGCATGACCAGCTTCCGTCGGCGTGGCCCTACGGCAACCGGCGAAAAATGTTGATTGCTGCATGTTGCGCCGATGCGTTACGCAGACCACACTGCGTCTCCCTCTTTTCGTGATGGAGGGACGCCGAGCGCGCTGAAACAGGTATGCGTCAAAGCAATACTGCGCGAAACGCGCCTGCGAGTTTATGGCAGGACCGGCGCCTGGCGTGGCAACTCTGACGGACGTGACGAAATGAACTCCGGCGAGCAGCCGCACCGCGTCACGTCAAAATGTATTGTCGCCTTGTCTGTGGCATGTAGTAATTTTCTCACATGACACGCATCTAATGATTATCACGCTTGCACCAGTCACATACCTTCGTCATGCATTGGCGTCACGTAATACAAAATTTGGCACATGTGAAGCTAGTGAAATGACCCCGAGTGCATCATCAGTGTGGCTCATGTTGTTACATGACCAGCTTGTCATGTTTATCATGTTTGCACCAGTATCATACCTTCGTCATCCAATCACGTTTCGTAATAACAAATTTGGTATAGTTAGAGCTAGCGAAACGGCCACAAGCGCAATATTAGCGTGGCATGTAGTCATGTTATTACATGACACCACATCTCATGATTATCATGTTTAGACCAGTCACATACCTTCGTCATCTATTCACGTACCGTAATTCCGAATTCGGTACATAAAACGCTAGAGAAACGGCTTCGAGCGCATCATGAGCGTGGAACGTAGTCATGCTGTTACATGACACGCATGTCATGATTTTCATATTAGGGTCTGTCGCTTGTGTTCTCCATTCAATCCTGTCATAATATACCAGTTTTGCAACAGGACATGCGAAAGAAACCACCGCAAGAGCTGCAGGACCAAGAAATGTAAATCATGGCATTCATGGCATGTTATGATTTTCATGTTATGACTACTCAAATCTGTTCTTCACACAGTCTTGTTATGCCATACCTAGCTTGGTATCGATACCATTATTGAAACGGCCAGGAGAGCTAAAAGTCTTAGGCGGATAGATTGATAGATAGATATAGAAAGATAAATAGATAGGTAGATAGATAGATAGATAGATACGCTCAAATTCGCCGAAGTTCGCTAAGAAATGCTTCGCATTTAAAACGACTTACTCATTTGTTTATTCTGGGTGCAGCCTCGTGCTCGCCGCAGTTCATGACCAGGTGGCAATATCACATCACATCATTTCATTTCCTTAAAGACTGCTCAAGGAGGTATTACATAAGAGGTGGGTATACAGTGTAGCCAGGCGACATCACTCGGTAAGAAAGTTTGTTACTTTGTCCAAGAAGTTTGTTGGATTAATAATGGCTGCAATGGTGTGGAAAAGGCCATTCCAATCTGTTGTTGCTTGGGGGAAAAATGAAGAGGAAAATGCGAGGGTGCGAGCACGTGGGGGTGACACTTGCAGTTCATGCCCGCGGTGATGAGGTATGCGCGTAAGGTGGATGACAGAGATCACTGTAATAAAATTTGTGGAATATATTGACAATGCAACAAGTGTCAAGTCAGGTCGACTATTTTTCTTACTTTTTCTTGTCTTTCTGATTGTGCAGTAAGTGGCGACTATTTGAAACGTTGGAACTGTTAACTTTAAGTACACACTGCCTATTATATTGCTACGTAGCTGACGTATCAGCGGTCAGAAGACGACAATGAGGAAGTGGTCTGTTGGTTGTGTGTGCTGCTTCCATCTTAGTGGACACCATACGCATCATTTTAAATATAAATTTTAAGTAGACACGCCTCGGGTCATTTTCACGTAATATATTTGTGGTGGACGTGCTGGGTACTTCCCTGTCTTCATCACGAAGCTCCGCCACGGCCGCATCAACATAAGTCCAACCATGTCACAAGTTGAACAACCATCGTCTTCGCCACCTGCCCCTACCGTGACTTCTACATACGTAGTTCTACCTCCTGCTCGTGATCCCGGTGTATTTTCCGGTCAGGATGGCGTTCACATCGACAAATAGATCAACCGATACGAACGGGTCAGCGCAAGCTATAGGTGGGACCCGACTCTTATGCTTGCCAATGAGCTTTTTCACCTCGATCGCCCACCGCGAGTGTGGTTCGAGATGCACGAAGCGGAGTTTACGAGCTGGGACTCTTTAAAGAAAAGATCCGCGACCTTTTTGGCGACACCGTTGGGCGGCAGATCGCAGCGCGGAATCAACTGGCGGCTCGTGCACAGACGTCGACGGAGTCGTACGTCGCGTACATTCACGACGTCATCGCCCTATGCCGCCAGATTTACGAGCACATGAGTGAGTCGGAGAAAGTGGCCCATGTGCTGAAAGACATAGCAGACGACGCATTTAATCTTCTAGTTTACAACAACGTTGCCACCGTCGACGCCATCATTAAAGAGTGCCGGCGGTTCGAAGAAGCCAAGAGCCGCCGTATGCTCAGCGATTCACCCGGCTGCCCAACACGGCTGCGACCTCATCGTGTGAAGCCACCCGCCAGTCCCCCCTGTATGACAACGTCACACGCATTGTTCGTCGGGAAATCGAAGCCGCCTGTCCGGCTCCTCTTCAGCCACTCGTTTTCGCAACGCTCGCCTCTGACCAACAACAGCCGTCAGTGGCGTTAATACAAGCTGTGGTGAGGCAGGAGTTTGCGAACCTCGGACTTCCATCAGCATGTCCCTTGATTCGCCCTGAAGCCCCGTCCTACTCCCGAGGACACGCTCGCCGTTCACCTCCAACCATGCCCTTCCGTAACCCTTCGGAATGGCGAACACCCGACGACCGGCCTATTTGTTTTTCCTGCCACCAGCCTGGGCACGTTTCTCGCTATTGCCGCCGCCGTTGGTCAAAGCAACCACGTCAGACTTTCTCTACCTCGGCGCTCATGCATCCGACGACCCCTCGACGTTCAGTCGCCGCACCCTTCAATTTCTATTCGTCGTCATCTTACGAGCCTTCCACTGACGCCCCTTTGCCCGGTCGCCGCTACCCTGACGCCCCTTCGTCTGGTCGCTGCAGTTCTCGCTCCCCGTCGCCGCTACGTCGCCAATCCCACTCTCCGCCACCTCGGCGCTTTTCCTCGCCGAGCTTCTCTGGACGACCGCAGCAGGAAAACTACATATCGCAGCTTATAGAGGTGAACCTGCAATACCAATGACGGCCGAGAATCCTCTACTGACGCTTCCCACGCACCATAGCCTGCTTGAAGTACACGTCGACCATGTTTCTGTGACCGCCCTCATTGACACAGGTGCGCACCTGTCTATTATGAGCGCTTCTCTACGCTGCCGCTTACAAAAGATTATGACGCCATCTACGACGCAGGCAATACGTGTGGCCGATGGTGGTACTGTACCAGTAATCGAAATGTGCACTGATCGTGTCAGCATTGCCGGTCATCACGCCGTGGTCCTTTTTGCCGTGCTACCCTGCTGCCCTCATGACCTCATACTTGGCCTTCATTTCCGTTCGGCACACTCGGTCTTAATTTATTGTTCGTCTGGTACCCTCAGTATTGATCTACTAATCTTTGCCGACTACTCTGCAAAGCCCACCAGCCGCTTGAGCCCAACCACTTTCGTTCGCCTGCCACCTCGAGCCGTCACGTACGTGTCTTTGTCATCGACCCCTCCCGTTCCTGACGGTGATTATATCGTTACGCCAATTACTGACGTTCGGCTGACGCGCAGTGTTACTGAGCCCTATACCGTCGCGACCATAGCGGATAACTGTGTGTTACTTCCGCACCTTAACTTTGGTTTCACCCCTCAAGTGTTGCCCTGCCAGATGTCTCTAGCCCAGCTAACTGTCATAACAGAAGACGATGTCAGTGTTGTCGCCGTATCTGCTCTTGATCGAAGCGCAGTCTCACGGTCACCCAGATCAGATGATGCTATTTTTCGAAACATGATTGGATCGGAGCGATCGCCTCACCAGGCCGACGCCCTCTGCCAAGTTTTGGCCTCATAGAGTGACATTTTCGACACTGACGATCGTCCCTTGGGCCAGACTAAAAGTGTCACTCACCGAATCAACACTGGTGACTCTGCGCCCATTCACCGTCGGCCGTACCGCGTGTCAGCGTCAGAGCGAGAAGTGATTCAGAAAGAAGTGGCCAAAATGCTTACGAAAAACGTAATCGAACCATCAACGAGCCTTTGGACATCTCCCGTGGTATTAGTAAAAAAGAAAGACGGCTCATGGCGTTTCTGCGTTGATTATCGCCACCTCTACAAAATTACCAAAAAAGACGTGTACCCTCTACCAGGTATTGACGAAGCCCTTGATTGCCTCCATGGCGCCACCCTCTTTTCATCTCTCGACCTCCGATCTGGCTACTGGCAAATTGCTGTAGATGAAATGGACCGAGAAAAGACCGCCTTCGTCTTTAACAATTCAAGGTCATGCCATTCGGGCTCTGCAACGCTCCAGTGACCTTCGAGGTAATGATGGACACGCTCCTACAAGGATTTAAATGGTCGACATATTTGTGTTGCCTTGACGACGTGATCATTTTCTCACCTACCTTTGCAACCCACCTTGAACGCCTTTCGACCATTCTATCCATATTTCGACGGGCCGGCCTGCAGCTCAATTCCTCCAAGTGCCCCTTCGGTCTTCGTCAGATTACCGTATTGGGTCACCTTGTTGACGCTGCCGGCGGATGGCCAGACCCGGCGAAAGTACGCGCTGTAACAAACTTCCCAGTCCCACGCTCTGTCCATGATGTTGGCAGTTTTGTGGGCCTCTGCTCCTACTTTCGCCGGTTCGTGAAAAACTTTGCGGCACTCGCACGGCCACTCACCGACCTTCTCAAACAAGACGTCCCATTTTCTTGGGGCCCTCCTCAAGCTGACGCCTTCTCTCAGCTAATCACTGCTCTAACAACCCCTCCCATTCTTGCCCATTTCGACCCCGATGTTCCCACAGAAGTGCGAACAGACGCGAGTGGTCACGGAATTGGTGCAGTTTTGGGGCAAATTCAGCGGGGCAACGACCGTGTAATCGCGTACGCAAGCCTTCTGCTTTCTTAGTCTGAACGCAATTATTCTATAACAGAACGTGAATGTCTCGCTCTTGTTTGGGCGGCTTCGAAATTCCGTCCTTTCTTGTATGGCCGCCCTTTCCGTGTCATCACAAATCATCACGCGCTGTGTTGGCTTTCTTCTCTGAAGGACCCCACTGGACGACTCGGTCGTTGGGAATTACGCCTACAGGAGTATTCTTACTCGGTTGCTTATAAGTCTGGACATCTCCATCTGGACGCCGATTGCTTATCCCGCTACCCTGTTGATCAGCCCGACGAACCAGACATTGAGCCTAGCCTCAGCGTCACGTCAATGTCCCAGTTTCTTCAGATACGTGATGAACAACGTCTTGGTGCTTATCTGCGACAAATTATTGGCTGTCTCAAATCTGCTCCAAACGACACGTCAGTTCGCATGTACGTCCTCCTGAATGACATGCTGTACCGTCGTAGCCTCCAGCCAGATGGCCCTGAGCTTCTTTTTTGTCGTGCCAAAAAATTTGCCTTCAACCGTGCTGTACGAGCTTCACGATGAACCAACTGCTGGTCATCTGGGTGTATCTCAGACGTACGACCGCGTGCGTCGCCGCTTCTTTTGGCGCGGTCTCGCCCGGTCCGTTCACCGTTACATGTCCTTCTGCGATAAATGCCAACGTAGGAAGCGACCCACTGCGCCCCCGGCTGGACTTCTTCAACCGATCTCTATCCCAACCGAACCTTTCTTTCGTGTTGGTATAGATCTTCTCGGTCTTTTCCCGGGTCGAAATCGGGCATCATGTGGGTCGCCGTTGCTATAGAATGCGCGACTAGGTATGCCATCACTCGGGCGCTCCCCACCAGCATCGCTACTGACGTTGCGAACTTTTTGCTCCACGACGTCATCCTACACCATGGTGCTCCTCGCCAATTACTCACGAATCGTGGCCGCGCATTTTTGTCCCGTGTGATCGACGATCTTCTGCGCTCTTTCTCGACGCACCACAAGCTGACCACTTCCTACCATCCCCAAACAAATGGCCTTACCGAACGGCTAAATTGGACCCTAACGGACATGCTCGCGATGTATGTGTCCTCCGACCACCATGACTGGGACCTGGCGCTACCTCACGTGACCTTCGCGTACAATTCTTCGCGCCACGACACCAATGGTTATTCACCCTTTTATTTGCTTTATGGCCGTGATCCGACGTTACCACTCGACACCTTACTTCGAACCACTACAACGCCGTCAACCGAATATGCACGCGACGCTATTGCTCGTGCCGACCACGCACGTCATATCGCCCGCTCTCGACTTTCGGCTTCGCAAGCCACCCAGAAAGCCATCTACGACAGCCGGCATGCTGACGTTCACTTCTCACCCGGTTCTCTTGTTCTCCTGTGGTGCCCAGTTCGTCGAGTTGGCTTATCAGAGAAGTTATTGTCTCGCTACATGGGTCCTTACCGTATCATCCGCCAGGTAACCGACGTCACCTATGACATCATTCTTGCATCTGAGACCACAAGCCTTCCTGCAACCACACCCAGTGATGTTGTGCACGTCAGCAGGCTAAAACCTTACCACCTGCCTACTGAAGACCGTAGTTAATGTGCACCGAGACAGCGCTTTTACCGCCGGGGAGATAATGCTATGTAGCTGACGTATCAGCGGTCAGAAGACGACAACGAGGAAGTGGTCTGTTGTTTGTGCGTGCTGCTTCCATCTTAGTCCACACCATACGCATCAGTTTAAATATAGATTTTAAATAGACACGCCTCGTGTAATTTTCACGTAGCAATATGTAATGATCTTATGTTATTTCAATTTTTACAGTGTACGTGTCTGCACATATTTGCTGTTTTTTGCGCATTAAGGTTACTAATTTTCAAAATAGGCTCCCAGCAGTATTGCTGAATTCTGGGACCTGCTAATGTGATATCTTTGCAATGTAGCTCGCCAGTATTGTTTTATAAAACTTTACACATTTTGACTTGAACACGTAAGCTTTTGTCAAGTGTAAACAGAGTTTTTAGAAACAGAATGAAAAAAGTTCACCTGCAATAGCGAACTGAACTGGGCCGGTTGGTATGCACATTACAAAACGTTGGATTTAGACAAGTCGTACCGACCTGTTTAAAGCTCACAAGTATAGCAAGCTCAAAACGTGAAAGGCAGCGTACAGCCAATAGATGGGGCTGTTAGAATGGAGATTAAAGCTACTACTATGGGGGATCGCTATATAGGCATGAGGTGAACACGCGTGGTGAAAAACGAGTTCCCACGCTATGAAACCCCGCGACTATGGCCGTATGTCTCGCTCCAACGCGTGAATCTTGTCCGTCTACTACTAGTCGTAATGCCACGAGCGTGCAGATACCTCCTGCCTACGCTGTAAGCCGCGACAGTGTTTACTCATGGCTTTAGTACTTCGGAAAAAACCCGAAAGCAGTCGGATCACTGGCATATTGACAGAACGCAGCACCGCGATGACCCACTCCTCACGGGGCCCGCGCGGCGACGGCGGCGAGGACAGATGACGGCGTCAGGCATTGCGCGGAAATGCCGTTTGCAGCAGGGTCAGCCAATAAGCATCGCTGTCGACGATATGGGCATCTCCCCTCGCGCTAGCGCATTCTCCACCACACGGTTGTGAAATAAGCGTCCAGGCCAGACCACTCAGATGGAGGATAGAAGACTTCGTCTCCCAATAGCCTTTCTGGCCTTCTGGATAGCCCAGGTTTTGTCTTCTAAATTGGAGCTTAGGAACACCGTATGCCGTCGCTCCCGGAGAGGTTCTGAGGAGTCTGTTTGTTTCTTGGGACACACTCAGAGGATGTGGCTTGAGGAGGCAAATTCTACTCTGCAGGCTTTACATAATGAGTCTGGGTAAATTGCTGGAAACATTTTGTGTAACTGAACAGGGCTGAGAAAAGAACTAGTTTGTAATTTGTGCCAGTCTGTCGGATGTCTTTTTTAATCTTGGGTGAGGTAGAGGGAAAACCCGCCTGACGTCATGGTGATACTTGGTATGTTCAGTTTAGCTGGAGATTTAGTCTTTTGATGCGGGTTCGATTTCGGAAGCAGCATCTCCCGACGACGGTACTCCTTGAGCTGCGGGGTGGGTTCAATCTCGTGACAGAGCATAGGCCATCTTGTTAGGTTGTAGGTGGCAGCGTTTGTGCGTACCGGGAACCAGATTATATTGCCACGTTCCATTTCTCAAGTTTTATTACCGTCCCAAAACACTACACGATTCTCAGCCCAAACCGCGCCTTCAGTTTTCGAGAAGCTTCCGGGCTGTAGTAGATCATTTCAATAAGATCACGCCCACTCTGCGAACGGTACAGATTATTCTGGAACCTACGCCAACACCAGCGATAACGCTAGAATATTCGACGGCAAGAGTATATATACCGACGTGCTTCGCCGCTTGTCAGTTGTTGATCGATGGCCGACGCTCCGTTCGCCGCTATCAGTCCAAGACTGCTATCTGCGCAAGACTGCTGCTGTAATTGAACTTTCCGTTTACCGGGCACAGGTTCGCCCAAATAAACAGTTAAATCCCAACACGAAGTATCCTGTCTTCGGCCACGTCACAACCCCGTGACATCTGGTGCAGGTGCTGTTTCTTCCATGTACCAGACGCCTCCGTCAATCCGTGAACTCAGTCCACGCCGTGAAGACATTGACGCCAGCAACGAGCAGCGAGTTAGCTGCAGGCAACAAGGTCTGCCACCGGAGTACGGGCTTTTACTGGACAAGGCTCAGAAAACCAAGACGTTGACGTCGACCACGGCGACGATGTCAACGCCTGTTCTACCTGCACCACTCCTGCTCCGGCAACCCAAAGAGCCGCCAACTTTAGCGGTTCGCCACTGGAAGACACGGAAAGCTGGATCGAAAGGTTCGACCGCGTCGCTACCTTCAATGACTGGACAGACGATGACAAGGTACGGCATGTGTATTTCGCCTTGGAAGATGCTGCTCGGACCTGGTTCGAGAATTAAGAGCGAAGCCTCACAACGTAGGACGCCTTTCGCAAGTGTGGTGTGCAAAGAGAAGGCCACAGCTCTCCTCGAAACCCGCATGCAGATGCCAAATGAAAACGTGGCGCTATTCGTGGAACTATGATTAAACTCTTCCGCCACGCTGACTCCTACATGTGCGAGGAGAAGAAGGTCCGTCTACTTATGCAAGGAGTAAAGCAGGAACTCTTCACCGGGCTGATCAGAAACCCGCCTAAGATGGTCGTCGAATTCATTTCAGAAGCATCTACGATAGAGAAGACGCTCGAGATGCGCACGCGCCAATATAACCGTAGCTTCTCGTCTACAAGCTACGCCGCATTCAAGCACTAGGAAACACTGACTTGCGTGAGACGATCCGAGCGATCGTGCAAGAGGAGCTGCGAAAATTCCTTCAGCGCAGCCTCACGTGGAATCCATCGCGGATGTCGTACGCCAGGAGATCCAGCAGTCGCTGGGCGTTCCTCAGCCTCAATAGCCGTAGCTGCAAGTCATAAACTATGCTGCTGCAGCACGCCGCCACGCCCCTCCTCCACGCGCACGCAAAAACGCCGCCTCATCACACTTCCGTCGCCAGACGCCACCGCTGCCACCACCCCCACTGACGACCTACCGTTTGCCAGCGGGCAAGCGCAGTGCGCCGAGGAAAACCGACGTTTGGCGCACTCCTGACCACCGCCCAATGTGCTACCACTGAGGCAAGGCTGGGCACAGTTACCGCCGTGTCCAGTACCGACTGATTGGACTGCGTGGCTTCGCCGTCGACGCACCACGTTCGCCGCCAGGGTAACGGCCACGTGACATCGCCGACTACCTGACAGGAACTCAATGAACACCACGAAGTCCTTCCCGTTCGTTGTCGCCCAGCCGCCGCATGTCACCGCATCCCCGGCAGTACTCTGGCCCAACGCGGGGCCGGTATCCTTGCCCGTATCCGGGAAACTAAGGGCAGCAACCGATGGAGGTGCGATTGCTGTGCGACGAACTACCGAAGATCCTCCGACGATGACGACGTCGCGACAGAGCTTTCCGAACACAACGCCAACCTGGCAAAGCCCTGACGGCGAAAGCTCACTTACCGAAGGTGGCCTGACAACGCAACATGGAAGCAGCGGAAGAAGCTGACGCAGCCGTGACCCGACGCCACGCCCTAAGTGTAATGCGAGACGGCGAACTAGCGACCTCGACGTTCTTATCGACGGCCACAGTGTGACCGCTCTCGTCCATACTGGAGCCGACTATTCCGTCATCAGTGGGTCGTTCGCCGTGAAGTTAAAGAAAGTTAGGACAGCTTGGAGAGGCCCTGAAATCCGCACAGCCGGAGGTCATCTCGTAACGCCTGCAGGAATCTGCACAGCGAGAGTCGCCATTAACGGCCGTATTTATCCTACAGACTTCGTAGTCCTACAGCGTTGCTCGAGATATGTCATTTTTGGTATGGACTTTTTATGCCTCCATGGTGCTGTCATCAACCTAAGAACAAAGTCGATAACGATATCCACAGAAGAAGCACTACTGCCACGCACGCCGTCAGGAAACCATGCCTTGAATGTGCTGGAAGAACAAGTCACCATTCCGCCTCACTCAAGCGTCATTATTTCAGTCGGTGCTCCTAAATTACCTGACTTGGAAGGCGTCGTTGAAGGCAGTCAGCATCTGCTGGTCACCCGAAATATTTGCGTCACAAGAGGAATTGCAGAGCTGCGGGGAGGCAAGGCAACGGTTATGCTCACGAATTTCAGCAATGAGTACAAACATGTGGACAAAGGAACAACGCTCGCATACACCGAAGAAACTGTCGAAGCCACCAGTGCTTTCGCCCTCACTGATTCTGCGGAACATGCTCAAAAGAACCAAGTCCCTCCCATAGCTTTCGATGTCAATCCCAGACTTCTGAACCATAAGCAAGAACAACTCAAGGACCTGTTCGAAGCAATACGAAGATTGCTTTTCGTCGTCATCGAAAATTCGGCAGACCCCATTAACGAAACATCGCATCATAACCGCAGAAAATGCCAGACCACTCCGTCAGAGTCGGTACAGGGTTTCGACGCGAGAACGTGAGGCCATGAAGAGACAAGCTGGTGAAATGCTGCGGGATGACATTATCCAGCCGTCCAAGAGTCCATGGGCATCCCCCGTGGTGTTAAAGAAAAAGAATGGGACCCTACGTTTCTGCGTCGATTATCGCCACCTGAACAAAATCACAAAAAAGGACATGTACACTCTCCCACGAACAGACGACGCACTTGATCAGCTCCATAACTCCAAGTACTTTTCGTCAATGAACCTCAAGACTGGCAATTGGCAAATCGAAGTCGACAAAAGAGAACGACAGAAAACGGCGTTTATAACACCGGACGGCCTCTTCGAGTTTAAGGTGATGTTCGGCCTTTGTTGAGCGCCTGCAACTTTTCAACACGTTATGGATACTGTACTGGCAGGATTGAAGTGGCAGACTTGCCTTGTGTACTTGGACGACGTCGTCGTGTTTTCCTCGAGTTTCGACGAGCATCTTCAGCGCCTTGAAGCTGCACTTCAAGCCATCAAGACGTCCGGACTCACACTGAAGCCAGAAAAGTGCAGATTTGCGTACGAGGAGCTGCTGTTTCTAGGGAACGTTATCAGCAAGTCTGCAGTTCGTCCCAATTCACAGAAAACAGTCGCCATCGCCGAATTCTTGCCGCCCACTGACAAGAAGGTGGTGCGCCGATTTCTGGGCATGTGCGCCTATTATAAGTGGTTCGTGAAAAACGTCGCCCGCATCGCTGATCCTCTCACTAACCTTACCATGACCGACGTGGAGTTCAAGTGGGAAACACCACAGGAACACGCTTTCCAGGAGCTTAAACATCGCCTCCAGACGCCTGCGTTATTTGCCCATTTCGACGAATTCGCCGTGACAGAAATACACACCGACGCAAGCAGCGTAGGTCTTGGCGCCGTTCTTGTGTAGAGGGCTGACGGACTCGAAAGGGTTATTAGTTACGCCAGCCGATTGCTATTCAAAGCAGAAGCAAATTATTCCACAACAGAAAAGGAGTGCCTCGCCATCATCTGGGCTACGTAGAAATTTCGCCCCTACCTCTACGGCAGGCGCTTGAAAGTTGTGAGCGACCACCACGCCTTGTGTTGGCTAGCCACCTTGAAGGACCCTTCAGGTCGCCTCGCACGATGGAGCCTGAGACTTCAAGAATATGACATTACTGTCATTTAAAGTCCGGCAATAAACAATCCGACGCCGACTGTCTCTCTTGTGTGCCTGTCGACCAACCACTACCCGACGACCCGGATGTCTACTACTTCTTGGGAACGATAACTACCGACGTCTTCGCTGAACGACAGTGGGCCGACCCGGAACTTAAGGCCCTAATAGAATACCTCGAAGGCAGGGCCGCCGAAGTCCCGAAGGTATTCAAGCGCGCACTTGCGTCGTTCTTTCTACGAAATGGTCTTCTAAAAAAGAACAACTTTTTACCGCTTCGAGCTAAGTACCTCCTTGTGGTGCCTTCAGCTCTGCGACCGAAACTCCTGCAGACCCTGCACGACGATCCGACGGCAAGGCACCTCAGTGTTTCTCGCACGCTCGCGAGGATACAAGAAAGGTACTACTGGCCACGTCTTATCACCGACGTCACTCGTTATGTGAGGACATGCTGACACTGTCAGCGACGCAAGGCACCGCCGACAAGGTCAGCGGGACTTTTTTAGCCAATTGAACCACCTTGCCGACCTTTCCAACAGATTGGTATGGACCTACTGGGGTCGTTGCCGACGTCAGCTTTTGGAAACAAGTGGATCGTGGTAGCTACCGAATACCTCACCCGCTACGCCGAGACAAAAGCCCTTCCCAAAGGCAGTGCATTTGAGATAGCTAAGTTCTTCGTCGAAAATATCGTCCTACGTCACGGTGCCTCGGAGGTCCTTATCACCGACAGAAAAATGGCATTTACAGCCGACTTAACTCAAGCGATTTTGGCATACAGCCAGACAAACCACCGCCGGACGACAGCTTACCACCCACAGACCAACGGCCTCACCTAGCGGCTTAACAAGACGATCGCCGACATGGTGTCAATGTACGTCAATGTCCAACACGAGACGTGAGACGCCATTCTTCCGTACGTGACCATCGCATACAACACGGCGGTGCAGGAGACGACGCAGATATCTCCATACACATTGGTCTACGGAAGGAGCCCGACAACGAACCTTGATGCCATGTTACCCAACGTCACCGATGAAGAAAACCTCGATGTAAGTGAGTACCTTCAGCGCGCCGAAGAAGCCCGACAACTCGCGCGCCTCCGAATCAAGAATCAACAGACGACCGACAGCTGCTGTTACAATCTTCGGCGATGCTTCATGGAATACCAGCCCGGTGAACGTGTTTGGGTGTGGACGCCGATACGCCGACTTGGACTAAGTGAAAAGCTTCTGCGACGTTACTTCGGACCGTACAGGGTGGTTCGACGTCTTGGCCCACTTGATTACGAGGTTGTCCCCGACGGCATCACGCGCTCTCAACGACGCCGATCGCGACCTGAAGTCGTTCATGTCGCGCACCTCAAGACGTTTCATGCGCGTTAACAAACTGAAACAGTGTTTTTGTAATATTGTTGTATCGTAATTTATTCATTGTACTTTCTTGCATTATTGTTGTACCTTCATCTTTAGTTAAAGCATCGGGACGATGCCTTTTTCAGAGGCGGACAATGCCACGTTCCATTTCCTAAGTTTTGTTATCGTCCCAAAACACTACACATTCTCAGCGCAAACCGCGCCTGCACTTTTCGAGAAGCTTCCGGGCTGTAGTAGATCATTTCGATAAGATCACGCCCACTCTGCGAACGGTACAGATTATTCTGGAACCTACGCCACCGCCAGCGATAACGCTAGAACATTCGACGGCAAGAGTACAAATGCCGACGCGCTTCGCCGCTTGTTTGTTGTTGATCGAAGGCTGACGCTCCGTTCGCCGCTATCAGTCCAAGACTGCTATCTGTGCAAGACTGCTGCTGTAATTGGACTTTTCGTTTACCGGGCACAGGTTCGCCAAAATAAACCGTTAAATCCCAACACGAAGTCTCCTGTTTTTGGCCACGTCACGACCCCGTGACAATATAGTTACGTTCCTCCGAACCCATCAGTTCCTTGACCCTCACAGAATTTTCAGGGAACTTTTCGGAATGCGTTCGAACGCGAAATTTCTAATGGCGACCTGTGTGTCGCTTCTCAGACTTAAGCTATGTTTTATGAATGAAAGAGCCATGGCGACAGCCACCCCTTCAGCTTCTTCAATTTATGTCGTAAAACAGTACAGGCATTAACGCAGTTACCAGTTCCGTCTACAGTCACCGCAACATGCGCTCTCTTCCTGGAGTACGGGCTCGAATGTACAAGCAGACCTTTCAGTAGTCCCATATGTCTTGAGCAGCGCTTTTGCTCTGTGATGTCTGAGTTCAGCATTCGTGGTGGAGTTCATACTTTTAGGTAGTATATTTATGAAGATTTTGGGGTGAATGCGGGTGGAAATTTCACATTTCTCACCGTGCTGAACGTGGTATGTGATACCCAATTTCTTCAATACATTTCTGCCTATTTTTGTTGTTGGCAGCCTTTCTAATTGTGAAACGCGCTGGGTTTCGGCAATATATTCTAGCATGTTGTGATCTCCTAGTTTCAGGAGTAGTTATGTACTTGCATATTCTTGGACGCCTAAAGATTGTTTGTACACTTTTCTGATCAAGATCTTAATTGTATTGCTTTCTGTGGTGTGCCAATCGTGGAAAGCTGCTACGTAAGCAGTATGGCTTAATACAGACGCCTGTATTAGGCGCACGACGCTGGCCTCGCCCATGCCTCGGTGTTTGTAACTCGGCGCACTAAGCAAATCGCGTTGGCGACCTTGGTTTGTAGCTTGTGGAAAGTTTTCCCATTGCTTTCCTTGGACTTAACGATCAATCTGACGACTCGTATATGCTGAACTATGGGTATAATTGTTCCGTTGGCCGTGCTGACTTTAATTTCTGCGTATTCGCGACTACCTGCGTATGATTTTGGTAGTCTGCCTCCAAGCGTGGGTCCATATAGAAGGAGCTTCAACTTTTCTGAAGAATATGGAAGGCCCCTACCCTCTGTTGGTACCTTCTCCACCTACGGCTTCCCTAAACCTCTGCTCTATGTAGCAGTCTCTACCATAGGCTATTCAGATGGTAATATTATCTGCATACATGGAGGGAGGCTATTCAGATGGTAATATTATCTGCATACATGGAGGGACGAACTCCAGCAACATTATCAAGTTTCTTCGGTAGACCTAACATTATCAAATTAAAATACACTGGCGAAATCAGGGAGCCCTGTGGCATTTCGGTGCTGCCCAACTCGCAGAGGTCTGATTCAACATCACCTATGGTAATTCTCATTTTCCTGCTGGACAGGAAGCTTTTCACATAGTTGTACGCTCTCTCATCCATGTTTCGAATAGAAATTCGAGCTATATTTGTGCTAAGTGCCACCTTACCCAACTCTTTTTTGAGATCTAGTCCAAGGATGATCCAGGTATACCTGAATTTATGGTCGAGTACTTGGTGCCTAATGTCCAGCATGGAGTCCTGTGCAGACCATTGCCGTCTAAAGCCTAGCATTGTATCTGGGCATTAACCAACATTCTTAGGTAGCCGTTTAATTTACTAAGAAAGGCATGCTCCATTAGCTTTCCCACGCACGACGTGAGCTAGATGAGCATGAGGTTCATTTTGTTGATTTGTTTGCCTGGTTTAGGAATTAAGGTTGTTGCAGCTTCTTCTCATGACTCGGTTATCTCGCCGCTGATCCAGCACTAATTTATATACTCGGTTAAGAATTCTATAGAGTCCTCATCCAGGTTTCAGAGCATGCGGTTCGTTACACCATTCTGCTTTGTTGCCAATTTAAGATTTAGTTTGTGAATACCACTCTTATTTCCACCGTGCCTAATTTCTTGTATAGCGTTGATTTGGGGTCTCCCGAGTGATCTGGGTGTCTATGGGTGAAGGCTGTGCAAAGTATAGCGCCTTCGTGTCCTCGATAAACTGCTCCTCGTTTCCCTTGTGACTGTGTGTTAATTTGCGAATGATGTTCCTCTGTTCAGTATTGGCATTTGTCGGGTATAAAAGAACCGAAGCAACTTCCACGTTTGGGAAGCTCCGAGCTGCCTGCCCATGTCTCTACAGATATCTTCGTATTGTTGCTCGTTTTGTTGCCTGCAATCAGCCTCCCTGTCTCTGTTTAGTTGCGTGATCTTTTTTCGTAACCCTTTTTGCTGTCTCTGCTTACTCCATCTCGCTTGAAGCTATTCTTTCGCCTACCATAGGTGTACAAACTTACTGTCTAGCCTGTCGATTGAAAGGTCCATCTGCCTTTCCTGAGTCGCCATGTGGGTGCTCTCCATTACGTTTTCACACCAGCTATTTATGTCCGATGTGGGCGGGGAAGACGACTGCTGTGTCAGCTCTCCTGATTTGTCCCAGTCAACAAGCCGTTTCGTTCGATTGGATGACCGAGTTGCGTCGTTATCGCGCAGTATAGACGTCAAATTAATTCCTTGGTTGCTACCCAGATTGTCGAAAGTGTCGTGCCAGGTGGCCCCCGAGGCTGTTTTAGGCGTAGTAACATCTATCGTCGTGTCCCTTTCGGCACTCCTACATGCGCGTGTGTGCACTGGGCTCAGTGACGAAAGTTAAGTTCTAGTTTTGTATGCTTTGCCATAAACCTTGGGGGGGAGGTGAAGCAGTAGCACCAAGCTTCGTGTAAAGCGTTGAAGTCTCCGCCCACTAAAAACAGAGCGTCTCCCGCCACCACAACCGCTTCCTGAAATAAATTATTAATGTTCTGGCACGGATTTGACCGGTTGCTATATACACCTAATATTGAAATACTTGTCTCCCTTGAATTTCGAAGAATACCTTGTGTCATTGCGTGATAATGTTCTACCCGAGGTCACGGCTTTTTACCGTTAGTTCTCTTCTAACTAATGTCGTGAGAATTCTATTACTGTCGCCCCGTTCGGTGCCTATACGGATTGGTAACCCGCCAGTTTGGCAAGGGCGTGCGTTTATAGAGCAAAAAAGCGTCCGGTTTATAGCCCTTGTTTAAATAATTGTTGGAGAACGTATATTTTGGTCCAATATCTCCTATGATTTTATTGTCAGATTTAAAGTGTTCCTTATCTTGTCTACCCATACCGCAAGTCACGTGTGACAGAAGGATAAAAGTAGTTTGCCGTAGAAAAGCTATTGGTTTCGCCAGGGCTAGACTACCTGATGAATGCTGCTGCAGTGGTTGCAATGTGGCTTTGTTTCGACTGTGGTGGTGAGCGCTGCAACCTCGATGGATTCCTTGGTCATGGCCTAGACTAACGATGTGATTGTTGGTAGTATTCGATCTAGATTCATGTCAATAGTATCTAATCTTTTTTGTTCAGCGAGATCTCGCCTGGGGGCTTGTGATTTTGTCGTCATTTTGGTTTTTGGCCTTTGGTTTGAGATTGGGGGTATTACCTTCATGCGATCCTCACGTTTCGGGATTTCAGTATTAGCTACCATGGTAGGAGTGAAGTTTAAAATTTCCTGGTTGTACCGTCTCACGAAAGTTGCTCAATTATGATATTTATTTGGGTTATTGTCTCTTTCATTTGGGTATTTTCTGCTTTGAGCTTTTCGAGTTCCTTGTTATTGTACTGAACTGACTCTCCAGCCTCAGCAGGTCGAAACCCGCGTACGTCATTCCCAGCTCACCATGTATGGCAAATCTCTTGAACTTGACTCGAACCTGGACCACGACCTGACCGGGGTGGAGCCTCTAGAGGTGAAACCCGTCTCTCGTCGTCCCCTTGATCTCAATCTCGACCTCAAGCGTAATTTTTCCTATGCTGGAGGAGTCGCTTGTCTATAGTTTTCTTGTGACTTGGTCCACTGTTCTTGCTTGACAAAAGAAGGGCTTCGTATACTTGGCTCTGCAGTTTCTGTCAGCGGTGGCATGATCCTTGCCACACATCCCGCATTTGGGTTCGCACGTGTGATCTCTGTGTTGATCAAAAGCACCGCACCCAGGGCAGAGTATATACATCGGGTTGGGGCAGACGTAACCCATGGGACATATCCAGTGACACTCTCTGCAAAGATACATTCGCTTCCGATAGAGTGCAAAGTGTGTGATGACCTCGGCGTAGCACATGGTAGTTGGGACCCTGTGGCTTCTGAAGAGCCCTATATTATTCGTGGTGTTTCCCAGCCTCTCTGCAGTGATGACCACGAGTTTTGTAGCCGTAGTAAAAGCTGATATAATATTTCCTTGTGTTTACTCCAGAAGAATTCTTATGACTCCCTTGGATGTGTCCTTGGGTGCCGTCTCGTACGCCGCCACTTCGTGCACCTTCCTTTTGATGTTGATTGGCTTGATTCGTCTGTACTGGTAAGCCCTATCCGGTTCGGGAGTGCTCACCAGTATGATGTTTCGAATCAAGTTGGGACGTCGTACTCTCTGTCCTCGAACGGTCTACCAGCTGCTTTATAGATGCACCTGGTGATATCCGTCGGACCAAGCTGAGCCACGGATAGTCCTACTCTGAGTCTCAAAACCACACTATAGTCACTAGCAGGTAGCCTAGGCATCCTGCTCCTCTTTTAAATTTGTCCGAGCAGTTCATCTTTCGTTTTTGTTTGCGTCTTACCCGTAATCCCCGCATCAGCGTTAGTGCCATCGTGGTCGCCATCGACACCGCGTTCATTGTTTTAAATGCGAAGCATTTCTTAGCGAACTTCGGCGACTTTGAGCGTATCTATCTATCTATCTATCTATCTATCTATCTATCTATCTATCTATCTATCCACCTACGACTTTTAGCTCACCTGGCCGTTTTGATAATCGTATCGATACAAAACTAAGTATGGCATAACATGACTATTTGAATACCATATTTGACTAGTCACAACATGAAAATTATGACACGTATGTCATAAATGTCAAGATTTACATTTCATGGTCCAGCAGCTCTTGTGGTGGTATCGTTCACATGGCATGTTGCAAAACTGGTATGGTATGACATCATTGCATGGCGAACACAAGCCACAGACCCTTACATGAAAATCATGACATGCTTATCACGTAACAACATGACTACATGACACACTCATGATGCGATCGCGGCCATTCCGCTAGCTTCACGTATGCAAAATTTGGTATTACGGTACAAAAATGGATGACGAGTGTATGTGACGGGTACAAACATGCTAATCATGAGATGCATCTCATGTAACAACATGACTACATGCCACACTCATGATGCGCTAGCAGCCGTTTCGCTAGCTTCACTTATGTGAAATTTGGTATTACGGGACGTTAATGGATGACGAAGGTATTATACTTGCGCAAATAAGATAATCACGAGTCGCATGTCATGTAACAACATGACTCATGTCATGCTGATTATGCGCTGGCAGCCGTTTTGGGTAACTTCACTTATACCAAATTTGGTATTATGGGACGTGAATGGAAGGCAAAGGTATGATACTGGTGCAAATATGACAAACATGAGATGCGTGTCATGTAAAAACATGACTACATGCTACGCTCATGAGGCACTTGCGGCTGTTTCGCTAGCTTCGCATGTACCGAACTCAGTTTAACGCGACGCGAATGGGCGTCATAGAAAAATTCAACATCCAAACATGATAATCACGACATGCGTGTCATGTAACAACATGACTACACGCCACACTCATGATGCGCTCGTGGCCGTTTCGCTAGCTTAACGTCTGCCATATTTGGTATTACGTGACGCCAATAGATGACGAAGGTATGTGACTGGTACAAACATAATAATCATGAGATGTGCGTCACGTGAAAACATGACTACAAGCCATAGTGAAGGCGCCAATACATTTCGACATCACGCGGTGCGCGAGCTCAACGGCGATCATTTCGTCTCGTCACGCAGGCGTCGCCACGCCAGGTGCCGGTCCTGCCACGTACTCGCAGGCACGCACCGCACTGCACTGCTTTAACGCAGGCGCGTTTCAGTGCCTCCGGCGTCCCTTCGTCACGAAAAGAGGGAGACGCTGTGTTGTCTGGGTAATGCATCGGCATAGAGTAATGTTACTCTATGACATCGGCATGAAACGAAGCATGTCGCGTTTCCCGCCGGTTGCCGTCAGGCCGCGTCGACGGACGCTGTTCGCGCCTGGCGTTAGACTATAGAGTGCTCGCGTTTTGCTAATGTAGCGTCGCTGTTCCCAGCGTGGGCACGCGTCAACGCTACATTCAAGTGTATTGGGCTTTTTATGATACGCTCGCGGCCGTTTTGCGAGCCCCACATATACCAAATTTGGTGTTACGTGACGTCAATCGATCACGAAATATACGACTGGTGCAAATACTATAATCTTGACACGCGTGCCATGTAAGAACGTGACAACATACCACGCTCATACCGTGCTCGCTGCCGTTTAGCTAGCTCCACATATACTAAATTTGGTATAACACGACGTGAATAGATGAAGGTAAACGACACATCCAAACATGATAATCATGACGGGGAAGTCATGTGCGGCATCATTTATCTCTGCTTTATAACGTTGTGCTGATTTTAATGTGTCATATCAGCATTTGTCTTTCATCTTCGCATATCATCGATTCCCACTGTACGTGGGATCTGCCAATTTTTGTCTTCACCTCGACTATAGTGAACTATAATATTATAGCTCACTATAGTCTCGTTTGTGTCGCCTTGCGGCAGTGTGTCATTCCTTTTTATCTGCCGATTCGTCAGGCATTTCGGCATTTCCTTCTTGAAAATTGACATCACTTGCCTCGGTGTCTTCATGAGACGCTCCGGCTGCCCGCGAGACCAGCTTCATAGCATTCCGTGCGGCATTGCGCGTTGGCCAGCCTGACTTGGCGTTGTTTCTCTCTGTGTAGCATGTCGCGCAAGAAAGTGCTCGTTAGGTGGTAAAAAAGAAAGGTCATCCCACCTGAATGTCGGTATCGACTGATTTCTGGTAGTGAGGCGGTTTTGTTGAGACCAAATTTATGTGATTGCGCTTGGTGATTGCCGCTGCGAAATAATTCGTAGATGAAGGAGCAGACGTGAAGTGCATCTGCACCCTCCGTTGACCACAGCATCTCTTTCCGGCGGATCACGGCTACTCCATCAATTAAAGAATCGCTATAGGCACCTGACAATGCAGATTAAAAGATCTATTGATAGCGCCAGAACACAAAGCCTAGCGCTGCAAAACCGAGTCTTCCCATTCGTAGCCTAGCAAGTAGACGCAGCAAAACCGGACTTGCCAGTGCATATTATTTTCTTTTTTTGTTGTGAGCAGGGGGTCATGGCCTAATATGTAAACGCTCAGGAAGCTTTCTTTGAAAACACGCCGAAAGTGGCATTGACTTTTCAGCGTCTCAATATGGTCAGCGAGAGTTTCATTTTCTTGGTAACCCTGGCGGTCGGTACCAACAATGCTGAGGTGGCCCAAAAAGCTTCGTCACCTCCTCTGGTCCACTGTCGGGTTCTTATAAGAAGCGACGAGCAGCTCAGTGAGGCTTGCACAGCCCTCTGTATGTCATTACGATTTTGTTGGCAAATTGCTTCAACTTATCACACCAGGATAACACCCAAGCTGTGAAGATCCAGGGAACACGGTGATACCACGTTTGTGGTATTTGGTGAGGTTCACAGGACACAGTGACCCTGAACTATCGGTACGGTGAAGCAGCGTCGCTGACCCAAACGCCAGCTCGGCGAGGTGGCCGCTCCGCCTCGGCACGGAGACGGGGAAGCCAGACCCTTGCGAAACAACAACGGTCTCAAAGAATGCTGAAAGCACACCTGCGCATGACATGCATCTTACGGAATGAGGCTCATCAACGATGAATGGCAGACACAACGAAATAGCCGACCAAATCAGGGTTTTAATGAGTGCGTACCAGCCAGAAGCTCCACCGCTTTGTCGACGGCCAACTCGCGCAGCAATTCTCCAGGAGCTCCTCGCCGACGGCCCATTCATGTTCCTTCGTGCTTCAACGGCGGCGACATCTGTCACCTGTCCCATGATTGTAGCAAGCCGATAACGCCAGCAACATTCAGCGTGGATGAAAAGTGAGCGAAGAAGGACAAGGGCGGCCACGGATCAGGCACTGCGCCATCGAGGCAAGCGAACTGTTTGTTGCATTTGACGGACGACACATTACCAATCCTGTATAGTACTATCAACAATCGACTTGTCCCCGTGTGCACTGACTGTGACCCGAACATTTCTATCGCAAATGCGGATGTTGTGACTGAAGACTTTCGCACGGACGCATCGGCACCGCGCAAGGACATTGAAATTCTCAACCACCTCATACGGGTGTCACGGGGTCGTGACGTGAATGAAGAAGGCAGACTGCAGGTACAGTAATAAACTGTTTATAGGGCCAAACTTGCGGCCACGTAAAAGGAAAGTCAGAGAACAGCAAGAAGTTGGCACTGATAGTGGCGATCAGGGCATCGGCCGTCGATCAACTGACAAGCGGCGATACGTGTCGGCGCTCATACACTTCCTATCGTGCATTCTAGCAATATCGCGAGCAGCGACGTAAGTTCTAGAATAATCTGAAAAGTTCACGAAGTGGGTATAATCTTAAGAAAACGGTATAATAGTGCCTCAAAGCTTCTCTAACGCCGTAGAGGCAGTTAGCGCTGAGCAAACTGTAACAGGGCGATAATAAAGCTTGAAGGAAGGACGGTGGCATTAACCCCCTCTAAACAAGACATTGTCACCATATGCTGTAACAAACGAATGAAGCACAGTAGAACAAAAATAAACAATAAGTAGAAGCACATCAACAAATTACAGTCCTCAGGTTCGCGCGTGAAATGGCTTGAAGCACACGACATGGACGACTTCAGGTCGAGCACGGTGCCATTGAGAGTTCGTAATGCCATCAGGATCAACCTCGTAGTCGAGTGGGCCGAGACTTCGAACTACTCTGTACGGTCCGAAGTACCGTCGCAAAAGTTTTTCACCGGGCCCACGTCGGTTAATCGGCGTCCATACCCAAACATGCTCTCCGGGCTGGTACTGCACGAAGCTTCGTCGATGATCGTTACGGTGGCTGTCGGTCGCCTGCTGATTAGTGATACGCAGGCGGGCGAGTTGACGAGCTTCGTCCGCACGCTGAAGATAGGCAGTGACATCGAGGTTCTCTTTGTCAGCAATGTTTGGAAGCATAGCGTTGAGCGTCATTGCCGGGCTCCTTCCATAGACCAAATTGCACGGCAGAATCTGCATCGTTTCTTGCATGGCCATATTGTACGCGAAGGTCACGTACGGAACAATTTCATTTCACGTCTCGTGCTCGACGTCGACGTACATAGCCAACATATTGACGATGGGCTTATTAAGATGCTCCGTGAGGTTATTGGTCTGTGGATGGTTGGCGGTGGTCCGACGGTGACTTGTCTAGCTGTACCTCAGGATCGCCTGAGTAAGGTCTGCCGTAAAGGCGGTGGCTCTGTCTGCAATGAGAACCTGTGGAGCTCCATGACGCAGCACCATGTTCTCGACAAAGAATTTTGCTACCTCGACGGCAGTACCTTTGGACAGGGCCCTTGTCTCGGCGTAGCTCGTTAGGTAGTTGGTAGCTACTTCGACCCTTTGTTCCCGAAATTCGATGTACGAAACGGCCCGAGTAAGTTCATGTCGGTTTGCTGGAACGGCTTGCGGGTGGCTCGATGGACTGGTGAAGTCCGGCTGACCTAGTCGGCGGTGTCTTTTGTCGTTGGCAGTCCCGGCATGTCTTCACATAACGAGTGACGTTGGCCAAGAGGCGTGGCCAGTACTTCTGTAATTTTGCAAGCGTACGGGGAACCCCGAGATGCCCAGCCATCGGGTCGTCGTGTAGAGCATCCAAACCTCTGGACGTAGCGCTGAAGGTGCTACGACGAGGCAGTCGGCCCGGAATGGCGAGAAGTTTTTCTTCAGAAGAACACCGTTCCGCAGAAAAAAAATTACTCAATTCGTCGTTTGAATATTTTTGGAACAACGACGGCCTTGCCTTCGAGTTATTCGACAAGGCTACTCAGTTCCGGATCAGCTCGTTGTCGCTTGGCGAAGTCGTCGCCACTTGGTTTTCCCAAGAAGCAGTCATCGACTGGGTCGTCCTTGGGTGGTGGTTTAATGGGGGCACGAGACAGGCAGTCGGCGTCGGAGTGTCCTCTTTCGGAGTTGTAAATGACGAAAACGTTGTATGCTCTCAGTCTCAGGCTCCACCTTGCGAGACGACCCGACAGGTCTTTCATGTATGCCAGCCAACAAAAGGCATGGTGGTCATTTGCAACTTTAAAATGCCTGCCGTAAATGCAGGGGCGAAACCTTGATGTGGCCCCGATGATTGCAAAGCACTCCTTTTCTGTTGTAGAATAGTTGGCCTCTGTATTCTATTGTGACCGGCTAGCATAACTGATGGCCCTTTCCTCTCCATCAGTCCTCTACACAAAAGCAGCGCCGAGTCCTACACTGCTTGCGTCTGTATGTATTTCTGTTTCGGCAAATTCATCGAAATGCGCAAGTAACGAAGGCGTCTGCAGTCGTCGTTTTAGTTCTTGAAATGCTTCGTTCTACTGCTTTTCCCACTTGAATTCTACGTGGGACCAAGTAAGGTTAGTGAGTTGCTCGGCGATCAGGAACGAACCACCTGTAATAGGCACATAGGCCGAGATATCGGTGGATGGCCTTCTTAGCGGTGGGTTGTGGGAATGCAGTGATGGCGATTGTCTTCTGTGGGTCGGGGCGTACTCCAGATTCGCTTATCGCGTGGCGCAAAAACATGAGTTCCTCGTACGCGAAGCGGCACTTCTCTGGCTTGAGGGTGAGTCCGGTGGTTTCGATTGCTTGAAGTACAGCTTAAAGGCGCCGGAGGTGTTCGTCGAAGTTTGAGGAGAACGCAACGACGTCGTCCAAGTACACAAGGCAAGTCTACCACTTCAAGCCGGCCAGTACAGTATTCAGTTGGAAAGTCAAGGAAGCCACGCAAAGACCAAAAGGCATCGCCTTGAACTCGAAGAGGCCGTCTAGTGTTATGAAGGCGGTTTTCTATCCGTCTCTCTCGTCAACTTCAATTCGCCAATAGCTGGTCTTGAGTTCCATTGACGAAAAATACCTCGTGATGTGGAGTGAGGCGAAAGTGTCGTCTATCCGTGAGCGAATAGATTTCCTTCGTGATTTTGTTCAGGTTACTACCACAACTTCTGCATTACATTGCTTTTAACCCTGCTGTCAAATTGGTTTTAGAAGTAAGCGTTTTTTTATTATTCCCAAACTACTTCTATATATGACCACTCTTCCATCGAAACATCGAGTGCCCCACAACGCGTTCTCCAAGCATGCTTCCTTTCTCGCATTCCTAGTCACTAGTCCCATCAGCACCTTTTCCAACTCCCTTTATTTATTTTTGAAAGCATGATCACACGCGAACGGGAATTTAAACATCTAGAATAGTATCTAAGATACCAATTATCAAATCAATATCATTCAGCCGAGTGACTTGTTGGGCGAGTTAATTCATTATTAACGAGCCCTTGGCGCTTGTCTTTCTTTCGTTTTTTTTTCGCGCCATAAGCTAAGTTTAAAATAATTGTTTCACAAAAACGAGTCTGTATATGCGTTCCTAAAGTCTGTACGAAACACGTTGCCTTAGCTAAATTCACAACATCTACAAAGAATTGACACTGATTTCAGTTATTTATGTTTTGTAGCACTGCTACCTCATACATCAAAATAATTTATACGGAGTAGTACACCTTGACCTGGCATTCAATCATATGAAAAGTGGACAAAAAGTACATTTCAAGTACCGTGACTGACAATACGAAAAAAAGCTTTTTAGCCGCTTTGCTTCGCTTGCAGCAACTACTAACTTTACATATTATTAAACCTCATGTGTGATTTTAAGTTAGTGCATATTCAACCAGCGTTCCTAATAGTGCAGTGTTGTGAATAAAATTACCGTTGGTAAATTAAGCAGAAACACACGGGCTAAACAACGCATACTTGAAAAAATTGGGACAACCTGAAGAGTTTCGCCTTTAGGAGTCGAACCTGACAGCTACATCTTGTTTCAAGTTGGTTGGTTGCGAAACTTTATTGTGGTTGCAATGCTTTATTGATCCTGTTTCCAGTGCATACTCCAAACACTTAGTGCATGAAATATTTTCGAATTTGCTATGCACCCACTACGTGGCCTCAAAGGAATAGTCGCAGTAGCGTGTGGGAATTGTGTAGTAGAATACTGGCTTTCAACCACGGAGTTATTTGTATGATCACATAATTTGACGCCCGTTTGCAATCTACGCTTGTACCACGCATTATTTCTGCACTATTTCATGTTGCATTTTAAAGCATGTATACAGGACGCGTGTGTGTGCGACGCTTGAAAGCTACTTTTACTGCATTTCCATGCAGAGGAAGTTTTTTTTCAGTGTTTTCACAAGCAGAGACATGGTCATGTAGTAGAGCATCTTCTTTCCACGCAAACGACCCGGGTTGAATCCCTACTTGGACCGAAACAACCCCAGTTTTGTCCCCATTCTGCTCCACGATTTTTTATCATTCTTTTATTTTAGTTGCATCATTCTTGACTTTTTGATGACGCATAAGATGATGAATTTTCGCTCACAACCAACGACATCGACGCCAGAATTTCTGCGAAACATGCTGTTTAAGACTATTGCGGTTATATTCTGCTGAATTAAAGGGGTGAATCTCCTCTTAGCCTAACCTTGTCCTACGTGTGGCGTACCCGAGAGCAGGAAAGACAAGAGAAAAGGAAGGCAGTATCTATAGAACAGTATAATAGATGGCACTTTCTCATAGAAGTACACACAAATTGCAATTGAGTGAGGATATTCTAGATGGCGGTGTACCGCTACTCTTCGACTAGCTTCTGTGCGGATTGTGGCTTGGTGTGCGATGAAGGAGTGCTCCATAAGTCTCCTGGATGCTCACCCTACATGGCGGATTGTTGGTGGGGCATAGACAAAGCAGAGCGGCGGGCGCGTCTCAGACGCTTGCGCTTGGCTTTTTTACAGCGCTTCTCGTCGGTGATACCCGCGCGCTCTCTCCATTCTCGAACGCTCTCGGACGCATGGACGCATGGACGCATGCACGGATGGATGAATGGACTCATGCACGGGCGAACAAACAGACGAACAGACAGACAGGCAAAGAGACAGACGGATGGACGGACGGTAAGACAGACAGACATATGAACACACGGACAGATGAACACACCGACAGAGACAGACAGACAGAAGGATGCACACATGCATGGACGGGTAGAAGGATGAACGGACGCAGGAACGAATGCATGGATGGACGCATGGATGCACGGACAAACTGACGGACAAAAGCACGGATGGATGTACGGACGCTTCGCTCCAGCCATAATCATTCTCTCCGTGGATATGCTACACTTTTTTGCTGATGCGGATCTCATTTTTGCATCGCTAGCACGAATGCGGCCGCTGAACAGTTAAGACAGTGACGGATCAGTCAGTAGCCGTTGCGATATCACACAAAACGTTATAAGCAAACGAAGAATTGCCGAACAAAGGCTTTAGCAGTGATGTTACACCAACGAGTAACGCACCGATTCAAGTACGCGCAACCCAAAATGGTGACTTCACCAAACTTGCACAGTAGATGGTGCGCATTTTAATCTGACAGTCCCTGTCGAAAAGTTTGAAAAGTTGTCTGCGCCATGGTGATGATGATGATGATCACGGGCAAAGACTGCTTTGTGCAGTATATGACGTCTCGATATGCTCTACGATGCATTTTGTATGACCGAAAACTACGAACAAGGGGTACCCTGACTTTATGTTTTCCGGCTTCAGGCTAGATTCGATACCACAAAGCAGTAATATTGAAGGCTTAATTAAATTTACAACTTAACGCAACATGGCAGTTATGACCACTAAGCATTGTATGAAAATGTACACAGCTTGACACTCTTTGCTTGCATGAGTGGTCATGTCGCAAATGATTTGTGGGAACGCTGAATAATCCCACTACTTTTCCCACTCATTATTCATTTCGAGAATAGGTATGCTTGACCGCAAATAGAAATATCCTGAAAAAATAATTTTATCCCAGGTTGTTAGAGCTGTACCATATTTTACTCATTATTGGCATCGGCAATGCGGATTTTCAAGCAACTGCTAGAAACGTGCTTCACAATTTAAAGCAAAACCTAGCTCTCTAGTTTTCACGCTTGAAATGGCAGATAACAATTCCTTTAGGTTTTTAGAGATAAGGCTAAAATTTTTGAATCATCACAATTGTTGGCGTTATGATCTCAGGGCAAGAAAGTCTTGGTTACCTGCTGTGTCATCTCACTCTAAGCTTGTGAAGCGTGCTAATATAAGTACTGTTTGTGTAATGTTCTGTCATGGTCTTGTGAGAATATGCTCCAGGAAACCCTAGTTCTTTAAAATAAACGGCTCCCCGAGTTGGGATATTCAGGAACCTTTGTGGCCTCCCCGTGTGCGTCCAGTTAAAAAAAACAGTAAAGTAGAGTAAAAAATGATCTGTTAGGTTTCGACGAACTGAAGAAAATAGCTGCTATACTATATAATGACCAGACGCACCTCAGCCTGAAAATAAATTAAAGAAGCCGTATTTGTCAACTTTGTACTTTTGGTTCCACTAAAGATTTCAGTAGTTTGAAAGAAAATGAACCCTTGAGCAGGAAGAAAAAATAGTACAGTATTCAACACCAAAATTGGCGTGTGTATTAGGACGAGGGCGTTGTAAAATTTGGTGCAGATCTATTGTGGCTAACAGCGCGAAGACCCAAGCATAGAGTAAAAGTGGACATGGCACATCGCTTTTGGCCACAAAGAACAAGGGGCACATAAGGTTACGTACGCGTCGGTGTACCCACCTTTCGCAACCCGAGTTGAACAAAAGTGGCAGTTTATCACCCCAAAATTCAGTGCATGAAGGAATTTACTGAGGGGGTAGAGATTGCTCGTGCGGGAGAGGGGTGTGTCAGGATGCGCTAATAGTTTTAGAAACTTGATTAAAACTTGTCGGTATCACCCAGTGCTTAATATGCTGATTGCTTTTTCTATCTTTTGGCCGTTATCTTTTGCTTTACCTGGAGGCTCTCAGCATGTTCGTATAGTTCTATGTTCGGCGGAATAAAACAGTTGGAAGTAAGTGCACTTAACACACAGCCTGCGTCGTCCTTTCCAGTTTTAGACGCTGTTGTATGTTAAATAGGGCAGCCTACTTCAAAAAATTATTTTGAGAACTCCTTAATTTTTGTTGTATAATAATAAAAGTGAATAGTCAATAGAGCAGCCTTCTGGCGAATTCTCACTGCAACTTTTGGAAAATTTGATCGAAAAGTGTTTCGTCCAAGCGTCTTTTTTGTTGCTGTGAGTTGTACCAGTCTAAAATGCATTATTTCTGAAAAGTGGTTGGGAGCCGTGCTTGCACGTGCCAAATGAAAAAAAAAAACTTTTAGACGCATAGAAACACAACAGAAAGAAGGAAGCACATAGAAAAAAACGTCCGATAAGCTTTGTTAGTCTTATGGTGCTTTTGTGCAGCTTGGAGATTTCTTCATCATGATGAACCAACTAGCCTAGCTGAAAGTATTTCTAAGATGTGTGCATTCCCTGTCTTTCAGGCCAGTGCAATAATGCACGGAAAAGCGTCTGTGTTGAAATGTAAGGCATCGTGCATTATGTGAGAAATGTTTTTGGGCCAAATTCTATTTCAGGAAGGTTCAATATACATAGAAAACAGCGGAAGTCGACCCGAAGAAAATAAGTATGACCTAAATCCTGATCATACCCACTTTATTATTGTAAAAGATGATACCGTGAACAAAACAGGCCTGAATTACTTCATGCTCAAGCTCGAGCAGCACCTTTCAATGACCTCTGACGTAGAAAACGGTAAGAACCTGTTTAAATACGTCCCTTTCATTACCTAGCGACTGGTAGCAAATTCATGCTTTTTGATGGTTTTACAACCAATTACACCGATGTTGCAGTGCAAGGCCCATACATGCAAGTGAAGTAACTCCTTGTCTGAAATCCATATAATAAACAATTTATTTTGAGCCAAAGTATTCTAAAAGAGCACCACGTACGTTGTGTAAAATAAAAGTAATGTGATAATTGGCACTGTTTTTTGTAGCGTATGCATAATTCGCATTGAAAACACGATGAGGTACCACGAAAAATGTGTTCGTGACAACGATGCACTGAAGTTGTGCTCTTTGTCTTGTTCAACAGACAATGATGCCAAAAAATTAAGACGAATGTTACTAAATGTAAGTTTAATGTAATTGCAAATAAACAAAGGTTGTTAAAAAGATCACTTGCCAACGGCAGGATCCGAACCTGCGAACTTCGAATAACGCTCCCAACGCTTTACCACTAAGCTATGATTGCAGTCATTTTTCGTACATTTTAAAGGGCATGCATATGCATTTGAACGCAGGAGTGTCACTCAGGACCACCATTTGCTATTCAGCGAGTTTGGAACACTCTTTTTGCCTGTTGATATGGTCACGTTCTAAAAGAACGCGATGTTTATAAAGCGGCTACATAAAGTTCTAGCCATCTCGAGAGAGGTCGACACTGCACAGCCAAAACAAAGGCACGAGCACGGGTGCTAGTGTGTTTTTGTCTGCTTCTTTCCCGCTGGCACATAAAGCGTGTAGCATTGCCTCTCCACCCGAAAGAGGATCGCCGCAAAGCTAAATGGTGTGCATGCAGGACACAATCGAAAACCGAATGTCCTGAAAACCATGAGTATCATAATTTTTGGCATGACTTTAACCACACCACGTGCGCAATCTGTGGCCGTGACTGTCGGCGTCGTGGTGCTTGGCTGCCATCTAGAAGGACTTCGTAGTTGAGGTCTTTCACTCGTCGTAGCACCTTCTACGGGCTGAAATAAGGGCTAAGAAGTTTTACAGAAAGGCCTTGGTTACCCATTTGGTAGTCGACTTGTCTGTGGCTGAAGTTGTAGCGCCATGCGTCGGTGTCCTGTTGTTTTTTTTTCGTACAAATGGGCCAGTTGGCGCACTTCCTTAGCTCGTTGAACAAAAGGCTCGGCGTCTTCATTGATGGTTGAGTTTGTTCATGTCGCCTGGAAGCGTGACATTCAACATCGTCTGAATATCACGACCGTATGGAAGACGAAACAGCGTGAAGCGTGTGGTTGCTTGCGCAGTGGTATTGTACGCGAATGTTACGTAAGGCAGTACCTCATGCCACGTCTTGTGCTGTACGTCTATGTACGTAGCCAGCATATCAGCCACTGTTTTGTTCAGTCTTTCGGTCAACCCCTTCGTTTGGGAGTGATAGCCTGTACGTAGTTCTGTGGTGCGTCGTATAGCTTAGCTAGAAGACTGTTCAGGGGGCTTTGCCCTAAACGCCGCTCCTCGGTCTGTAATGGCGCAGGTTGCAGCACGATGTCGCAGTTCAATGTGCTCTATGAAAAACGAATCAACTGCAGAAGGTGCATCTTTGAGAAGAGCCTTTGTTTCTGCGTAGCATGCCAAATAGTTTGTGGCGACGATTATCTATTTGTTTCCCGGAAATGACAAGGGCAACGGTTCCAGAAGATCCATACCGACTTGATCAAAATGTGTTTGGGGTAGCTCAAAAGGGTGATGTGATTCTGAAGGTTTCACAGACGCGTGCTTTCGGCGCTGCCATTTATGGTAGGCTTGTACGCAGTGCTTAACGCAAATCTCCATTTTCGGCCAGTAGAAAGACTTTCATAGTTTAGCATGTGTGCGGGAGATACCCGGCTGGCCAGAATATTCGTCATGGCAGGCAAATATAATTTTGTGATGAAGCCCTGCGGGAACGACCAATAAATAGTTTGATTGCTGGCACCTGCGTTCTCCTTGTACAACACGCCTGGTCGCAAACAAGAGAATGACAAAATCCGCGAGCTATATGGGAGCTAGAGGTGCTTGGCGGCCCTCAAAACGTTCAAATTTAAGTCGTAATTCAATATCCACCCGCTGCTTTGGGGCTGTGTCTGTTATGCTTACAACTCTAAGAAAACGGCAGTGATCTTTTAGTTTTTAAGCGGCAGGCCCAACTAGCGCGCGTGACCACGTGTCTGCATCTTCGTGTGCACGACCTGAATTATACACATCAGTTACGTTATACTCCTGCAGGCTCCACCGAACTAGTCATCCGGAAGGGTCTGTCAGATTTGCCAGCCACCACAGCGAATGAGATTTGTCACTACCTTGAGGGGGCGTGTGTAGAGGTACAGTTGAAACTCGGAAACTGCGAACACGATGTCAAGGTGCGCCTTGTGGTGCTGTAGTTTGACTTTGGCCGTGTTAGGATGCGAATTGCGTAAGCGATAACTTTTTAAACTCGTGCTTTGCGCTATACTAGTACCGCGCCCAGACCAATATTACTGGCGTCGGTATGATTTTTTGTCTCGGCTTCCTCATCGAAGTGCCGACGAACCGGTGGTGATGCCAGGCAATGCCACAGCTCAGTGAATGCCGTTTCTTTTCCAAACGAGCTGTGTGTCGTCTCTGGTGAGTCGAGTGAGTGGATCGTCATTTTTCTAGAAATTGCCTATAAAGCCCCGGAAGAAGGCATATAAACATAAGAGCTGCCCAACACTTTTCTGATCGGTAGGCGTCGGAAAGGCTGCTACAGTGGCTCTCTTCTGGGGTTCAGGACGGACGCCTTCCGCACTCACGATATGGCCAAGGAACTTCAATTCCTCGTAACAAAAGTGGCATTTCTGAGGCTTTCAACTAAGGGTAGCCAATCTGATTGCCTCGAGTACTTGTCTAAGCCGATTCAGATGTTTCGGAGAAGGTGGCTGAAAACACGACCACATCATCTAAGTACACACGGCAGCTTTGCCACAGTGTCCATCATGTGCTGGAAGGTAGCTGGCGCAGATCAGTGACCAAACGGGGGCACTCTCAATTTGTAGAGACCACCTGGCGTGACAAAGGCTATTTCTTTAAGGTCGCGCTCATTAACCTGGATTTGCCAATAGCCAGTTCTCCAGGCAAAGGAGGAAAAATACTTTCCTCGACGTAGCCGGTCAAGAGAGTCATCAATACGCGGCAGCGGATACACGTCATTTTTGTGACGTTGTTGAAATGTCTGTAGCTAACATAAAAGCTTAGCATACCATTTTTTTGTCACCAAGACGACCAGCGATGACCACGGGCTGTCAGAACGTTGAATAATACCATCATCAATCATTTTATTCGCTCTCATCTATTGCTTGACGTTGTTTCTGCGAGACACGGTATCTCTGCTCGTAGATAGGTCACGCATCAGCATAAATGATTATTCTGTGCTGCGTGATCGGCGTCTCACTGACTTCAGAGAATTGAGCAAAGCATGCATGGATTTCAAGTAACAGCTGTCGCAAGGCGATCTATTTCTCATCCGATATTGCATTGTTGATGTCAACATCCGTTACGGCTGTTCCGTCGTGGCTACTGTCATCGCACGCAAAACACTCGATGATGTCCTCCAAGGCTTAGCATGACGTAGCTAACCAAAAAAGTGGAACCTCGTATTTGCAAACTGGCAGTGCTAACACCAAGAAGCTTGACGACGTGTGCTCCAGCTGTTCGTACGTGTGAATCTGCCCAAAGCCTAGTAACATTTTTTCAGTAGACCTGCCTATATTCCGCTAAGAATCCAATAATGAGCTCCACTATCTTCGAAGGCTGTTACATTTCGAACATCGATGAGCGCATGTATGTCCATAGAAAAGTCACCAGTCTGCGATACAGGCGTCGTCGAATGGCCATCGGTACGACGTCCCACCGATTGGAGGTCGAGGTCTTTAACATGTCAGCGGCCTTGCCTCGCGGCCTTGCCTCGAGAGCATCAGCGGCCTTGCCTCGAGAGGTCACTGATGTCAGTTTTCTAGGCGGGGGCTTCAAGATCGTCGTTGTGACATCCGATTTTTGTTGCCAGAGTAGGATTGTGGTCGTGGTGACGGTGAACGTGACTGACGCCGGGATGCTATGCACTGCCGAGAGAGAAAATCTTCGATCTCGGGTGGTCGCTGTCAGAGCCGGGGGCGGGGCGTATTAAAACGCTGAAGCCGAAGTCAGCGGTACCGGCACTCTCGGTACGTGTGACCCACCTCTCTAGAGTGGTAGCTAAGCGGTCGTCTGTCGGCATGCTCTCGTATGTCGGATTTACGCGTGATGGTTCGAGTGTCTTCAAAATAAGGCACTGTCTGTGCAGACTGGAGCGTGGTATACGCGATGGCTGTGGGTATCGACGCTGGCGGAGGTGAATTGTATCCTAATGTGTCGGCATAACTGGCATACTGGAAGCCACTACTGACTGGAGGTGTCACTGCCGACAGGGTGGTGCGTCTCAGGGTGTCAGCATACGTTACTCGTTGAGGTTCGCTAGAAGATGTCAACGGCTGAAAAGGCACACCAAGCTCGACAGGTGTCTCGCCACGGTGTGGGTCAAGCGCCTACTAGTCTTCGTCTTTGATGATGCTGGATATGCAGCTGGTAGTCAGCTGCTGCTGTGCCTGGCGCAGTTGTTGCAGCTTGTCACAGAAGACCGAACGTATAAGTTAACGAAGCGCTTATAAATCTGTCGTAAACGATCCTAGCTTGATGGTGTTGGTAGCATCCACTTGCCGATCAATCTGGTTCCGCTGCTGAAGCACCTTCTCCATGGTGACGTCTTCAGTGAGGAACTCCACAACCGTCTTAGGCGGACTACAAATGAGACAACCAAAGAGCTGATACGTCACGCCACGCACCTAGTGACGTAGCTTCTTGGCTTCCGGCATAATTTGCTTGGCCCGAATTGAAAACACGGACCATATGCTCCACGTACATGGCAACACCTTCATTGGGCATCTGAATGCGAGACCGGAGGGCCCATTCCGCTCGCTCGCTCGCGAAAATCACGGCTCCAGTACGTGTTCAGAAGTCTAAGAGAGAACTCGCGCCGTGAAGTTAAGAGGCCGTTGCGGTTCTGGAACTATGTACGAGCACCATCCAGAAGGTTGAAGAACACGTACCTGAGCTTCGCCACTGCGTCCCACCCGCTGAAATTCGCTACGTGCTCGAACTCCACCAGCCACTCTTTCCCATCTTCAAAAATGCAATCACAGAAAGACTAGACAACCGTGTTTTTTTGTAGCATAGAATAAGCGAGCGAAGCTGCAGCTTTGGTAGCAGTAGCAGAGGTGGTGGCAGTAGCAGCCTCTTTGTCTGTTGATGTTGTAGTTGTAGAGCGATGCGCTAACTCCGAGGCCAGACCCCATACTGGAGAAATTCATGGAGTAGACCCCATTGAACCTCTCCGTATAAACGAAGCAGGTATATTTGACCTTTTGCTAAAAACGAAGATCAAGAAACAACCAGGGCCTGATAATATATCTAATGAGTTTCTCACACGTTACGCCGAATGGGTAACTAAATATCTGTTTATTATATTCAACATGTCCCTAACAAAATCTTCACTGCCCAATGACTGGAAAATAGCATAGGTCATACCAATTCACAAATCGGGTAGTGAAGCTGACGTCGCTAATTATCGCCCAATATCCTTAACAAGCACAATCTGTAAAATATTTGAGCATATTATTCTTAAACATATAACTACTTACCTTGAAAACGAGAACATTTTGACACCTTCTCAGCACGGGTTTCGTAAAGGTCTTTCCACCGTTACGCAGCTTACCGAATTAATACATGAATTGTCATCGGCCATTGACCACCAAAAGCAGAGAGACCTCATCTCACTCGACTTTTCTAAAGCATTTGACCGGGTTTCGCATCAAAAGCTCATGGAAAAAGTGCAGGTGACAATAGGTAAATGACCAATCACAAACTGGATTAGAGCATATCTAACCGAGCGGACGCAGTTTGTGAAAATAGACCAGCAAACATCGAAACTAACGGAAGTTACCTCAGGTGTACCGCAGGGCGGCGTCCTAGCTCCTATTCTATTTCTGATTTTTATCAACGATTTGCTTCAATCCATCGGGACGAACATAAAGCTTTTCGCAGACGATTGTATTATTTACAAAGAAATTGACTGACCTTCAGATCATATGGTCCTCAGCAATGCTCCATTATCAGTGTCAGATTGGTGCACGAAATGGCAGATGACATTAAACGTAAAAAAATCAGCCTTGTTAAGAATAACCCGTAGACAAAACATTTCAAATTTTGCCTACACTATTGGCGGCACGTAACTAACTTCCCTGAAACAGCATAAGTATCTTGGACTAGTCATTTCTAGTGACCTTAGATGGGAGGCACATGTTAATTACGTTACATCCTCAGCCTTAAAAAGATGATTTTTTCTTAAAAGACGACTACAATCCACACCACCTCAAACAAAACTCTTAGCCTATAAAACCTTCATTCGACCTACAATAGAATACGCTAACTTAGTCTGGTTCCCGGCCACAAATAACTTAATTAAAAAGCTAGAAAGTGTACAAAGAAAGGCGGTTAGATTTATTTACAACAAATACAGTCTGCTCGATTCACCTACTGAATTAATCGCAAAAGCTGGGTTACTAACATTGCGAAATCGCGCTCAACTCTCACGTTTAAAAATGCTCTTCCAACTCATTCATAATCAGCTAGACATCGACAGCTCTAGGTTCATATCAATTTTGGAAACTAGACAGTCACGCCATAAACATCCATTAACTTTACAGGAATACCGTTTCAACAGCAACTGCTTCAGGTATTCTTTCTTCCCACAGTCAATTAGAGAATGGAATAGATTACCCGTTTGTATAATTAATAGTAAAGATTTGAATACTTTTTTGATGTTGCTTAATAATCATATTCGTTCTACCCATAGTTAAATTGATGTTTTTTTTTCAATTCTTGAGTGCCTTTTGATCATGATAAGTATATCAGTGCCGTACGCATGGAAAAGTCTTTCATGTTTATCAGTGATATTTCTTGCATGTTATTATTAACCGTATATTACGTACCAAATCTGTGTTCTAAATGTTTTTCACCACATTGTTTATGCTCCCATATAATTCATGTAATATCGTATAAGATCTGTAGTCATACATTTTCACTTTTTCAATGTAAGTGTATCTATAGTATCTTTTGGTTGCCCTCCTGCAATAGTCCCCATTGAGACTGGCAGTATGTATAAATACTTAAATACTCTCCGGCTAGCACGGTTTACTGGCGTACAATCATTGTTCTGGCTGGCATTCCTGCTACTGGAAGGGGTCTGTTGTATAAGTGGCACTATACAACACCTCGAATGAAATGTCCCGTTCTAATTAAAGCGATGTTTTCAAAGTGGCTACACAAGCAGTGCGGCTGCTTGGGCTAGTTGGTATGGCATGATGGTATAGCGCGGGAACGAAATGACGACACAGAGTCCATCGTGCCCTTCTTGTCTCTGCGACATCATTTTGTTCTCGCGCTATAACTATCGTCAGGCTACACAAGGTCGAGGTCGTCCCGAGAGCAGTCGGCACAGAACAGCCAAAACAGAGGCACGAGCCCGAGAACTACTGTCTTCGGCTGCCTCTCTGACGCTGGCATAAAAAGCGTGTGATATATGACGTAGCACGCGATAATATTACAAACTAGCATGCGACTAATAATTCTTTGCAGTCGGTTAATAAAGTGGACTGAGGGAGGACCGGTGCCAAAGCCCAGGGGTAGAGCATATGACGTGGTATTCGAAGGTTGCAGGTTTGGTCTCTTCCAGCAGAAAGTTATATTTTCATCCACTTTTCTTTGTTCACAAATGATTTTCAATTCTTATAACATTACTTATACTTTCCTTGGCATCATTTTCTGCTAGTTCCATAACTTGGTTTCTAACAATAAAGAGAGAGGCCTCAAATTTACAAATTCCTTCTACCTGTAGTGAATATTTGACACCACATTAGTGACTAGTCCAGTGATAACGTAGTGTGTATAATATCAATCTCATGTGCAAGAGGTCCATGGTTCGAATCGTGGTGCCTCGCGATTCCAACCAGAATAAAAAATTATCTACATTATGATGGAATTGCATTAGGAAGCCTAGGGTGTGGCCTCACCGCGGTGACCACCACCAGCGACGCACCACCTCACCACAGAAGGATTGAGCACCCTGGTGCAATATCTCGCCACTACCTCTCACATGGCTATGCCAATTAATTCTCGGTTCTCAGTCCGTAACGGATGCGAAGCAACTGACCATGGCAGCAGTGAGATCTGCAACGCAGCAGAGGCTGCTAAAATCTCTAGGTCCGGAGAGGCCACCAGTCTAACGTGACCTTGGCAACATAGAACGCTGGAACTTATCTAGTGAGGCAAGTCTAGCTGTATTATTATAGAAGCTAGAGGGTGTCACATAGGATGTTACAGGTCTCAGTGAGATTAGCAAGACAAGTGAGACCTACACATTGCTAAAAAATGGGCACGTCTTTTTTTCTTGTGGCTTGGCTGACAGAAAAACGGTGTGCATAGGGTTCTCTAATCAAGGAAATATTACACGCCACGTTCATGATGTGCTCACAATGGTTTAACCAGCTTTATATATACCAAATTTCGTAATATGTGACGTAATCGGATGATGAAGGTATATGGCTGATTGCATGCGTGTCAAGTAAGAACACGGCTACATGCCATGGTAATGATGCGCTTGCGGTCATTCCACTTGCTTCGCATATACCAAATTCGGTATTAAATGACGTGAATGGACGATGAAACTAAATGACACTGTGAAACATTAAAATCCTGACACGCGTGTCATGTAACACATAACTACATGCCATGGTCATGGTGAGCTCGTGGCCTTATCGCTAGCTTCATGCATACGAAATTTGGCGTTACGTGACGTTAGTCGATGACGAAGGTATATGACTGGTGTCGGGCGTGTCAGGTATGCGTGTCAACAATCAATACATACCACGCTTATGATGCGCTCGCGGCCGTTTCGCAAGCTTCACATATACGAATTTCGGTATTACGTGACGGATCACAAATTCCAGGCGCGAACACGATAATCATGGCATGGAAGTCATGCATGCCATAGGCTACGTCCGCATCGTAACTTCATGCTTATTTTGATGCAAACATTCAACATTCCCATTTCGTGCTTCACATATCATCGATGCCCACTGTACGTGGGATCTACTTTTTTAATTGAAAGCATCTATGAAAACGCGAACTCAGCAATGAGTAAGGTGAAAACACAGTTTAGTATACTGATGGGCGACTTCAATGCCAAGGTAGGCAAGAATTAGACTATAGACAAGGCAGTAGGGAAATATAGTACGGGTGTAATAAAATTACAAAGGGCAGTTATCAGTGGATTTCAACAAACAAATTAATTTACGAAAGTTGAATACCTTCTACCGAAACGAACGAACCTTAAGTGGACATGAAAGATGCCTAATGGTGAAACAAAGAACGAAATAGATTTTATACTTAGTGCGCACCCAGGCATCCTGCAGGATGCGGAAGTGCTTGACAAGGGACGACGCAGTGACACTAAAATAGTTGGTTCTCGAGTGCGCATAGACATAAAAAACGAAGATTTAAAACTGATACGCAAGCCAATCAATGAACTAGCACTGAGAAAAATAGTAGATGAATTCAGAGTCTCACTTCAGAACAGATATCCTGCTTTTATTGAGCAAACCAGCCTTGGCATTGACACGAGTATTATAACGGAGTGTAGAATAGAAATGACAGGTGTGGCAGTTAGACAGAACTTTGTCAAGCTATCTCAGGTGACTAAAAACCTCATCAAAAACGTGAAAGCCTGAAACACAAGAAACAAAGTAGAACTAGCAAAGCTTTAGCTGTTAATTAATAAGCCTGAGGTATCCAATGTAACAAGGTATCATATAGCAGGAATCGAACATGCTCTAAACGACACACGAAGCTTTAAAGTGGTGAAGGGTTAACTTGGGAGAAGCAAAAAACCAGATTTATGCGTTTAAAAACATTGACCCAGTTTAAAATCCCACCAGAGTCTCTCTGATGGGTTCTAGTGTGATTTGGGGGATACACCAGAAGACACTTGCGTGTTTTGGTGTATACATCAGCTTGATGTGCTGACATTCTGGTGGAACACTGACCCACTCTGGTGTGTCCTGGTGGGGTGTGTTCAAGTGGGATGGGTCTTGGTGGGAACGCCAACCCAAAGTGGTGTGTTCTAGTGGGACATGTTTTGGTGGGATGTGTTCTGGTGGGAAGATCTCACCAATGTGGAGTGTTCTGGTTGGATATATATATTTGGATAAATATATTTTGTGCTTGGGGCTTAGACTAAGACTTGGGGCTTGGGCTTTTTCAACCCAATGCACTAGAACTCACACTCCTTAGTATTTTTCTCAACCAGACTCTCTCGCACTAGAACTCACCAAAATATTACTCAGCCGGCCGCTCTCAGACTCGTGGCTCAATCGTTTTCAGTGAGCTGACTCATGAGTGCATAACCTTAAAATTAGCTTTTTCAACCATGGTGTCAATGTTTTTTAGTTTCCTTGGCATTAAGTGTTAACACTCACAATTAACACTGGAAACAGGAAACACGTATAACAAATTTCGGTTTCATTTCGAAGATTTTGTTGCCCTTGAGGGTACGCTAGGTTCTTGATAAACAAACACCAAAGTCATCTTGTCTATGTAGCTTATGAGGCACCAATATTGTCAAGCATATACTCATGCTTCTTGCAGTACTATTTCAACATATTGTGGCATAACTGCCTTTTTTTTCAAGCTTTGTTAAATGACCCGCATCCATAAGACAACTTCCGTAATACAGCTTATCACACCGAGGTAGAACAGCTCACTTTGTTTGGAAGCTCCGTGTATGTGTGCCACCAAAATTCCTCTCTAAGCACCCCAGCATGTCTATTCACCCTTCACTGTGTGCATGCAAATCGTACAACCTACAGCAATCTACTCAGTGCTTGTTACTAACCTGTTGTGACTTAGACAGACACCACTATGTTTACGTATCACTATATTACCACCCCCTCGATATCAAAACCAAAAATATTTTTAGGAAGCGGTAATAATTATAAATTAACTGCACTCCAAACAACTATATATTTTTGGCACCTCAAGTTTTTTTAGAAGCAACAATACAAGAATTGCTGCAATTCGTAATACACACATTTGGTGCCCTTCTTAGTACAATTTGACCTCGTACCTTACAATTCAAGCACATTTTTATTGAAAGGCAACTCACATGGGATATTAATAATCAAATTAACCTCTTGTGAAAGAGATTGTGTGCTGCGGCTAAAGCAACCCACTTTCGTAACATAAGCCTCTGATCAAGAAGTATATAAACGGAGTATAAACTGTCATGCACTGAAGCGCGTGGGTAGGCAAAGGCATGAACGTAAGCCGAAATAAGACTGACAGTAATGAAGGTGAGTATATAGGACCATAAGTCGACAAAAAAGTAGAGCTCATGCATGCTCACTCAAGAAATAAATTTTGTGCTTATGGCTGACTCAAACTCATCCCCCAAACTTTTCTGCACCGGACTCTTGGACTATATCTTCCCAAAATATTACTCGCCAAAACACCCAAACTTACTCTGACTCAGACTTGCTGCTTGATCTGAATATTAGTTAGCTGACTCATGAGTAAGTTTGCTGACGTATGCACATTACTCTCCAGTATGTCATATTCCTTTGCACAAACCACATCTTCATGTAGCACAACATTGCTATACTAGCTAGGCGACTTTCAGATCATCAAAGAACACAAGAGAGTCCCAGAATTATCTGTGAACGCGAAATTTGTGCACGTTGGGGAACTGATGTTCGACAAAAGGCACAGAAACCGAAACCATGCAGTAGGGCGTATACTTTATTTCAGAATACATAGTTACACTAACACAAAGCATTTTCCATGACTTTTTATATTGACAAAATTTTAAATAATCTAGCTATATTTGCTGTGTTAATCATGAAAAAGCATAATAATACGCTGCAGACTTTTTATTCTTTCAGTCCTGGTACCATCTAATTGATTGATATGTGGGGTTTAACGTCCCAAAACCACCTAATGATTACGAGAAACACCGTAGTGGAGGGCTCCGGAAACTGCGATCACCTGGGGTTCTTTAACGTGCACACAAATCTGAGCATGCGGGCCTACAACATTTCTCCCTCCATAAGAAAAGTGTTTGAATAAGCCTTATTCACTTAACTTACTCTATAACTGTATTTTCGCCAGCTGCTAAGCATTTCGAATAACTACCAACACCGAATAAAAAGCATATCATCACAGCACAGCCCATCTATTTATATCATTTAAAATGATTTCTTATAAAGTTAACATTAAAAGTATAGAGTAGCGTAAACAGAAACATTCTACGCCAGAAATTCTTGCTATTTCAGCTTGCACTACTAAGCATTCATTGCTTCTTTTATTTCGTTAACTTAAATTTCATTAGAAGCTTCATATATGGGCTGCAGAATCATGGGTTATTCCTATTATTATTCTACTACAACCCCACCCCTCCCCACCCTGCTTCTCGCGCTGGGCACCCAGCTGATGCATAGAAGTGAAACAGCTGACTGCATCGCCCCGCAGAGAAAAGCTGTCATTTACGGCGAAAGAAAGCGGTTGCCTCATGCCTCACACAAGCGCGAAGGTAACGGCTCTGTGTGCGAGTCGACATTGACAGATGACAATATGTAGTTACTTGAAAAATAACTTACCTAAGCGGCATCAAGGATAGCAGGCGATACTTTTTCTGCTTCCACACATTCTGCAGAGAGAGTTTGATGATGAGCCGGTACGTGCCGGCTATTGTGACTGGCCAACACCTCCATGGGCCTGGACCTGTCGTTTCAACAGGTGCACGGTACTGACGCAACCACAAATTACACACGCACACGCACGCACGTATAAACACAAGTGCGTACATACGCACACACAGACCATTCTATATCATGTATCGGTATTACGTCATACGATCGTACATGTGCTGTTCTTGCACCAACGTGCTATCTTGTTGCGATAGCCGAGTTTGTATACGCACTACTGCCGAGTACGCTACTCCGCATGTCACAGGTTCGAATCCCTGGTCTGAAAGATTTCTTTTTTCTGTTTTTATGTCCCGTTGCAGCAGAATTAACCTGACGGCTTTGAATAATTTGTTGTTTTTCATTTTAGAAGAAAGTTAGGTGGAAGGCTGGAACTGTATTTAAGAGGCCCGACACGTACGTCAGTATTGCTTTTTCTGCTGGTACCTCATTTGAAGGAGGGACTAGCGTGATATTGGCGGTTTAATTTATTACTAGGAGAAATAGTCATGAGCCCAGCAAAATAAAAAAGGAGCAATCCTTAGCACTCTAACAAAAACTAATTAGCTTTCTTTTGTTTCAAACCAAAACTGAATATTCAAGAAAACGTGACAGCATAATAAATTATTGATTCAAATGAAAGAGAAAAGTTGATATGTCAAGAACATTCAATGCTAGTATACGTTTTCTTAACGAAAAAACATTCACGTTTACGGCTCTGTTAGCAACACTGACGTATTGACTAGGAATACTGTGCACGTGAACAATTACTCGCATGTCAACTGTTACTGAGACGCAGTTTCCATAGATATTATACCAGTTTGACAAGACAAATAAGGTTATAAGTGTGGAGAGCCTATTGTTGTAGTCGCAACGTTAGTCGGTGATGATTGAGCCGCAAGTAAGTTGACGACATCACCCCTGGGGACGTCAATAAATATATAGATAGGTAGATAGATAGATAGATAGATAGATAGAAAGATATATAGATAGATAGATAGATAGATAGATAGATAATAGATAGATAGATAGATAGATAGATAGATAGATAGATATGTGGGGTTTAACGTCCCAAAGTTACCATATAATTATGAGAGACGCCGTAGTGGAGGGCTCCGGAAATTTGGACCACCTGGAGTTCTTTAACGTGCACACAAATATGAGCACAAAGGCTACAACATTTCCGCCTCCATCAGAAATGCAGCCGCCGCAGCCGGGATTCGAACCCGTGACTTGCGGGTCAGCAGCCGAGGGGACGTGAACAGTGCATACAGGGAGCACCGATGAGAAGACCAAAGGCTGCCTCTTCGACGCCGTATTTCTGCTTAAGACAGGTGAAGTAAAATTTCTAACTCCTCATTACACGGTCCGCGTATTGTGTGCGTAGGCTTAATATCTTTTCTCGCTAGCCTCGTCCAAGAAAAGAATCCCCCCCCCCCCGTTCTTGCGATGTGCTCAACCAGGCCATGTTTTATAAACTATGTCATGTCCCAGAGCGATTGCTGTGTGCTAGCTACATGTAACTTACATATAAAATACCGTACGCGAAGCTTGCAGGTGTAGCTTTGCGAGCGTCATGTAAAGGAAACCCGCGGGAGGTGGGCGCAGAACGCACGCACAACGCAAACTCGAAGCTTTGCGTGCGTTGTTCTAAAACTGCATTTGCAACAGAATGTGTTTTTGCCAAGCTGTCCTCGACGCGAGAGAAACATGTCAGTGGATGCTATGCTTTGCTCAGTGTGCAAATTCATGGAACCATGATTTGCGAAGAATTTCTTTAAATCGGAGTCGACATACAATAGTATTTAGGTGACTTGTCAAAACCTGCAGTTCTTGGTCACGTGTTTGGTCCCAAATAGAGTGAACGCAACAGGTGTGAGCAACTGATTAATATTACTTATTATTTTCCATTACTGAAGCCCAACACAGGGCTATCACAGAATTCGGGTACATAAATACAATTGAAAAGAATAAGGATAACATCACAAGTTCTTCAACACAACAAATATCGTCACGTCATAAGCATGACTGTGTACAAAAGGAAATAAATAAACCATATACGTCACTCTAGTCAACATTTTTTTTCAGAAAGAAAACTGTATTTGAACATATTAGTATATGCAAAAATGGCCTTAATATAGTGCCTACATCTATTTGGAAGAGCATGAACATACACGATGTACCTATCAAATATTAGCCGGCCTATTTTTTTTTCAATACGCTGCACCACAGTGCTTATGCTTCAGGAAAAACTCGAAACAAGCATACGACCGGCGAAGCCCGAAGCTTACCATCTTTTAGGCTCCTTTAGTACGCTTATACATTATTTTGCTCCGTGTGAATATATATACATTTTTTCATGGGTTTGTTTATGAACAGTTATTGTTGGCTAGTTGAGTGTTTGCAGCTCAAATGTGCAAGGTGCCCTGTGTGTTGACACCACCCGTGTTTATGTGCTCCTTTTCTCACTGATCAGAGACGCCTAATCCTTATATGCTATCACCAGTGCCTAATCTTCCCAGACAATCGGATCAGCGCATGCCATTCAATAAAAAAATAACAGGGCTCTCACCATCACTGCCATGCCAGTTTGAGGCTATAATTAATTCCATGCTTAGTGAGACCATAAAGTACTCCGATTTGACTATGCATATTAATTTCCGAGTTTTGTAGCGGGAGCTACATTAGCTGAATTATTGCCGTTTCGCTGCAATCGGTGGCTAACCACCTACCTCGGCATCTGGCATGCAACAGAGGAGAAGAAAACCGCATTGCAACCGTATTTACAATTGAATGTCAACATTGTATGTGCTTGTTCAACTCTATTGTGCTGGCATTGCATCGTAAATATAGAAGCGGCGGCTCAGTCGGAATTGTCGGCAGATATAAAAAGTGAGCCGGAGCCATGGGTCTAAAGGAGCCATGAACGCCGCAACGAGGCAGCGGCAGCAACGCCGCAACGAGGCAGTAAAAGAGGCAGCGAGCTAAAAACACGGAGGAAGAACAAGTCACATGCCACGAAAAGCGTAGCTGTGCAGAGAATTATTATGAAAACTATAGGCAGCGTTAGTTGGCATACGCAGCAGTTCTTTGGATACAGCCTGCGAGCCATTTCTTATGGCAGGCTGTGTTCACAAAGGCGTGGCAGATGCTTGGTAAATTTCTCCAATAAGAATAAGTGTACCGCTCACTAAACACACCCAGGCATAACTGATTAAATCACAGCCATTTTTTAGAAGTTGGCTTTCCATGCCAAATAAACCAGCGTTTTTCGACCATCACAAATATGGCTGAAAAAATTTGCACTTCTTTCTTAAAGTTTGAGACTCGTCCTGCTTGCCTATAGGGCTGTGTTATCGCTCATTGGCACTGGCTCACCTGAAGACAGCTATCGCTGTAAGTGAGGGCTCTTGGCGACTCTTGGAAATTGTGGCACCATATTTATTAAGTGGATGTGATGCTACAGGTAAGTGAATTCTCAAATAAGTGAATTCTACAGAATACCTCGCACATTTTGTTTTTAAGTGCATGAATTGAAACTAAATTTTATGTGGTTCAAGACTGCATTTTTTTAGCCTGTTTACAGTTCTTAACTTCATTTCTTACTGTCCTCTCAAGAATGAATAAGTGTAGTTCCACTGCATGTGTTACAGTTCTAATTGTAATTCGGAGCTTATGAATCTAAGCACATCGTTTCAGTCATCGGGATGAAGTAATCAGTGCTGTTTTATTATGAAACATTTGGTTTGTGTGTCTGCAGGTTCACCTAGCTAATGATGTAATGCCCTTAAGGGCCGCCTAGGGTCTGCTGATGAGCGTTTCAAGGACTTCCATTGGGTCAAGTGGTCTGCCATCACAATGAAATAGACAGAGGCCGGTACAGCGTGCATAGGAGCTTCACGGAAACTGTTGGAATTGGTTTGCGGCAGAAGACAACCAGAAGCCTGCAAAGCAGCAATTGCCTCCACAAGATGAAGAACAATAGAGAGGTTAGTGTGGAAGATTGCTCATTTCAGTGGTATGTTTTGTATTGCATGCGTTTATAGACTGCTTTCAGTTTGGCGACTATAGTGCCCTGTGTATGAGCACGGCTGCAAGTTATATTTCTAGCCATCGGCACACTTCACGTGAATGCTTCAACGCAGCGCCTTAACTTGCTTTGACTCATGCCAGTGCTGCCAAGTGTTGAGCACTGCCTGTTTGCTGCACCTTATAACATAGATGGAGCGGGGGCTGATTTGAATAGTAAATTTTAGTTTCACGTCAGTCTGAATGGTGGATTTTATGCACTCGGTTGGCAATTTCTTTTTCGCCACGTTTCGCTCATGGCTATGTTCCACGCACTCCCATCAAGTTCGTTGCAGTATGCTTTTTTCTGCAATAAACCATTGTTTGTGACAGCTAACACACCATTCGTTTTCGAAATTGCAGTTGCTGATTCAATGAAGTGATATATTCACATAGAAGATCAACTGTTTGCTCACCGCATTTCACATTTATTATTGGGGAATACGTACAATCACTGTGAATGTGTGTTTGCTCAGTTTTTTAATACATTATTTTCAGCAGTAGCTGCAATCACAATCTAGAAAAGTGCGTCAGTTGTCATACACAATGATTCATTGCTGAGATGATCGTTGACAACGATCTTCATGGGCTTGTTTGAAAATATACATGAGCAAAATGCGACAAAACAGACGTGCAAAGTGTGTTTTCGACGCGCCAGTCAAGGAGAAGTGAACTATAAATCCACTGAAGAAATAGACCACTGCTCTGTTTATTATTTGTTGAAGCAGATAAGCCATGTCCAACACTTGGAGGCGTTAGGATCAGTCGAAGCAGGTCGAGGCCTTGTGGTGGAGTAAAGCTGATGCTGTACATACCTGATGGCGGAAATGCTGAAGGGCATTGCTACTTTGCTTTTGTCTATATTTTCATACAGAAGTATTTTGGTATTGTTGAAACTTAGGTGGCATCTACCTGTTGCATGTTCTCGATTGTCTGTAGTGGTCTGCGGCAGAAAACCCTCAACTGTTATCCATGATTGTACTGAAATTCCAGTCGTTGCTGTTTCCTGATGTGTGAACCTTCTCTTAGTCAAGGTTTGTTTGAACGATAGTCCTACTTTTGAAAATGAGTTTCTCTGTATGTTAGGCTGTATGAGAAGCACATAGGACTTTTAGCAAATGTATGTTTACTGCTAGTGCTTCCGTAGTGAGCTTATTTACCTTCCATAGTTCAGCGATAGGCATTTTTAATGAACAGAAATGAATATGTGTTCGATCTTTATTTTTTTTTTGCTGTGCGAACAGCAAATTTTGTGTGCGAAACAAATTACAGTTTTTGAAGTGTGAATCAAATATTTTGGAACCTTTGTTGCGCATTTTTTGAATACTTCGATGTGAAGTTACAGAAGAAAATTTACAAAAGATTCCGAAGCATATTATTATGGGATAGAACTGTGGCATTGCTTTTTGATAGGTTGTAAAGGTCTGGAGAAAAGGTGCTTGCTCCCTTGTTTTAGAAATACCAAGTTATTGCAGACCGGATTTTATTTATTTATCACATTTCGTGCAACCAGAGGGTGTTGACAGCAGTTTAAACGTGAACAATTCCTCACCCCTCCCTTAACTTCTGCGGAGGCCCTTCTGATTTGGTGAACAAGGGCGTGCTCCTTCTGAATTTGGAGTTGCTGATCTGCCCTGCAGATGTCAGTGTATAAAAACACTTGAAATTTCAGATAGTGAGAACGTTCGTACGTTTTTTTAATTTTTTGGCCTGAAACAATAAATAAAGCCTTCCACCCCTGCCATGCAGGTTTTAACCAGCGCTTCGCGTGAGTCAATCTGACTACGCGCGTAGCGTAGCCCATGAAGTGGTGAAGCATATTAAGAAAATTGAAGGGGTGACTGCAACGGCACAGCGCATCTCCATGTTGGAACCAGCATTTTCTCGAGTCAAAATCTTGAAAGGGAGCTTTGCCACGAAGTGAGCGTGTAATGAGTTAAAGCATATAAAAAAATCTGAAGGGGCCGCAGTCAATTGGGCGTTGACTGTTGTCTTCGGGAAGTTATAATATTAAACATTTCAGTGGAAAATAATCAGATTGTAAGTGCTAATCGAAAAAATATTTGAAAGTTCGAATATTTGCAAGCTGTTAATTTTTTCTAAAATAGGAACACAAATCTCCAACAAACGTATTTAATTTTATTCATCAAATTGGGCAATGCTGAAATAAAATGTTCGTCTTTTTCATGCCCTAGAGAGCTGCCTGAAGTCTTGTGGAAAACAAAGCGTCGCAGGTCAATCCAAAGATGAAGCCGAGAAGAGGAGAGAAAAAAAAATAAACAGAGAAGTCATTTTCCTTCCTACACTACTGTGCAAGCCTGCTGTTTTTGTCAATCAGCACTTAAAAGTTCATGTTTTCACCCACAATGCATTTAAATACGTAAAGAGAAAGAATACACGAGGACCCGTCATGCAAAAACACACCAGCCCAGTTCCTAAGGAGCCGCACTAGCCCGGGTTTTCCCGAAACACACTAACCTGTGTCTTGCCAAAACACACCAGTCCGTGTCACACCAGAAAACGGCTGTATACACCAGACCGGCCGTATACGCCATGAACCGTGTCGGAATTTACGCTCTTGTGTGATAGGGAAAGACACTCCAGACACGGCATGGTGGATTTTCGACTAGGAAAGGCAAAGTAACTAACAATATAGATAGGATAGTTAAAGTAGCAGAGGAGTTTCACAAAAATGTGTACAGTAGCCAGGACAACCATCACCATAACACAAGAACTAGGAGTAACTCAGACGACACCCCAAAAGTAATGACAAATGAAGTCAAGAGGAGAGAATGAAAACAGGCAAAGCTGCTCGTGAGGATCAGGTAACATGAGATGTTCTGTAATACGGAGGGTAGATTGTGTTACTGGCTACACTGCTTACGAAGTGTGTCCTGACGGGGATGGTACCAGAATCTTAGAAGAAAGCTATACCATGTCGGTATATAAGAAAGGAATGATAAGGACTTTCAGAAATCACAGGCTGATCAGCTTGCTCTTTGTCGTATACAAGCTGTTTACAAAGGTAATTGCCAACATATTTAGGACAACATTAGAATTCAATCAACGAAAGAAACAAGCAGCATTGTGAACAGGCTACTCAGCACTCGACCACATTCATACTATCAATCACGTAATAGAAGAATGCTCTGAATACCGCCAACCCCTATGCATACCCTTCATAGATTACCAGAAGGCCAGAAGACATTTGATTCAGTAGAAATATCGGCAGTCATGCAGACACTGCAGTGTAAGGGCGTCGATCGAGACATAAGCATTGTGGAAAAAATCTACAGGTAATCAACAGGCACCTTAGTGTTCTATAACGAAAGCGACAGAATACCAATCAAGAAGGGTGTAAGAAAAATAAATATAATCTCCCCAACGCTATTTACTGCGTGCTTACAGGGTTTTTTTCAGTGGCTTAGGGTCAAAAGAATCAGAAATTAAGGTTATTGGTGAGTTCCTTAAGAACCTACGTTTCGCTTATCATATTACAATTCTGAGTAATTAAGGAGACGAATTGCAACTCATGATTACTGAATTAGACAAGGACAGCGAGAAGGTAGGCGTCAAAATTAAACTACAGAAAACGAAAGTAATGTACAACTAGCTCAGAAGACAACAGCGCTTTGAAATAGATAAAAGTGCACCTGAAGATGTAGTAGACTACGTCTACTTAGTACATATAGTAATCGTGGAGCCGAACCATGAAATCGGAAACTTGAAGAACAAAACAGAAATGGAGCCCACTCGGCAAATATTTCTAATTCATGATAGGTACATTACCACTATCCTTTGATAAGAAGGTATATAACAGGTGCATCTTGCCGGTACTTACCTACGAAGTGGAAACCTGGAGGCTTACAAGAAGGGCTCAGATTGAATTGAGGATGACGCAGCGAGCAATGGAAAAGAAAACGGCAAGTGTAACCTTAATAGAAAAAAAAAAGAAGTAGGGTGAATCAGAGAACAAACTGGGATTACAAATATCGTAGTTGAAATAAAGAAGGAATGAACATGAGGCGGACACATCACGCGCAAGCAGCATAGCTTATCAATAATGGTAACTGACTGGTTTCGAATAGCACGAAAGTGGGTAAGGGCAAGCCAGAAAATTATGAGGGCAGATGGGGTTAGAAAGTTTGCTGGTATAAAGTGGCAGCAGCAAGCAAAGGACTGGGTAGTCTGGCGGAACCTTGGAGAGCCTTTGTCCTGCAGTGGACGCAGTCAGGCTGATGATGAATTAGCAGCCCGTTTGATCATTTCGTATATCACGCGCACTTATTCACTAGCGTAAGCCATAGCCCACAATGGTTCCATACCTTAAGTGTAGCCCGGCGCGTAGTCAGGAATTGGCACAACAGGCCCTTGCGCCCTCTTTCCCTCCTTTTGCTTTTTATTACGACGTACATAGAACAAAATGAGCATTTTTCCACTACCGGGCCTCCACTTCATATCAAGCAAGTGCGCCCCTCTCTTTCCTACGAACCAGGAACAGCCGTGTATACGCCTGGGAGCAGCGTGTGAGCAGACGTGCTTGCACTGGCGGCGATACTTTGTGGTATCTGCGGCACTTGTTCCTAGAAGTATGAACGGCCTGATAGACATGCTCACCTGCTTCGCAAGAGCGATAAAGTTGAAATGTGCGCTTGTTTCATCGAGGATGCACTCTTCGTCAATGCGTTTTCGTCACGTGTCATCAGACGAAGTGCGCCCTGCCACGGTGGTCTAGTGGCTAAGGTACTCGGCTGCTGATCCGGTAGTCGCGGGATCAAATACCGGCTTCGGCGGCTGCATGTCCGATGGAGGTGAAAATGTTGTAGGCCCGTGTACTCAGAATTGGGTGCACGGTAAAGAACCGCAGGTGGTCTAAATTTCCGGAGCCCTCCACTACGGCGTCTCTCATAATCATATTTATTTATTTATTTTATTTATTGTACTCTCAGGACCCGAGGGCATTACAGAGAGGAGTGGGGTTATACTTAACAGAAGCAATTTAAAACAGCAAAAAACTCAGCAGATAAGTAAAATAAAGTAGGCAGAAATGACAACAATTCATTAAGGAAAAAGGTATACTAACAATAATAAGCATATTTATAAACACATATATGTATACACACACACACACACACACACATATATATATATATATATATATATATATATATATATATATATATATATATGTATATATATATATATATATGACAATATATATACATATATATATATATATTGTCATGCACTAAGAGATCGAAGGAACGTATAAAGGGACACGACTGTAAAAAATCTCAGAGACGAAAAAGGACATCTCCGCTGGCACGGGTTTGTCGTCTTCGTCCTCCTCGTTCACCAGCACAGAGCTGACCCACTGTTCTCTGGCACCGAACACCAGGTGGCAATATATATATATATATATATATATATATATATATATATATATATATATATATATATATATATATATATATATATATATATATATATATATATATATATATATATATATATATATATATACGAACGAACATTTCGAGAAGGTCAATGGTTTTACGAAACATAATATTATCAGTTATATAAGCGATATCATCTGGAAGATCATTGCAACTGACACAAGTTGTGGGTATGAATGAGTCATGAAAGCATTTGGTGTGAAATTATGGAGCTCCAACTTTTTTGCGGTGATCAATGCGAGCTGATAGGCATGATGTCCTTGTTAATAATTTGTTTCAGAAAGCTGTTGTAATAAATTTAGTGAAAAAGACATAACGAAGCTACTGACCTGCAATGAGAAAGAGGAGGGAGAGACAAACTTAATTTCATGGCGGTTACGCTGCTTGTTCGGTGATAGTTGGAGAGTATGAAACGGCAGGCACGGTTCTGCACAGCTTCGCATACGGAAATGAGTGATTCAATTCCAGGGCTACAGACAGATGCAGAATACTCTAATTTTGAGCGAATCAGTGTTTTATAAAGTAATAGTTTTATTGAACTGGATGAATGAGAGAAGTTCCTGCGAATATACATGCGGTCAGCGTAACTTGTGATATAGTGAATACGAGTTTTCTCGGACAGGTTAGAAGAAATGTGAACACCTAGGTACTTATAAGAGAGCATAGTTTCAAGAAAGACATTGTTAATGCGGTAAGTGGAAGCGGGGCTGAATTTCGAGAAATGTGCATGTGCTTACACTTAATAATGTTTAGTTTCATGTTCCAAGTGTTGCACCTGTCTATGACCTTGTTAATGTCGGATTGAAGGCAATAGACATCGTTATTGTCGTTAACTTTGCGATAAATAATACAATCATCTGCAAAAAGATTAATTCAAGAAGAAATATTACTCGGTAAGACATTTATATACATTAGAAACAGAAGGGGCCCGAGAACGGACCCCTGAGGTACACCAGAATGGACAGGTGAAGGATGTGAGTCAAAGTCTATTTATTTATTCATTTATTTATTTATTCAACAATACTGCCAATCTCATCAGAGAATATAGCAGGGAAGGCATATGAAAACGAATATTTGTTTACACAGATTCATATTGAAGGAAACACAAAAAAGCCGGTATTACAAAATGCAATCACAGGTAATACATTGCCATTAAAGAACACGCAATCAAACAATTTCAGTAATAGCAAAACAAAATCATGAACTAAGTTATCGTTGAAAACGACCGCAAAAAGATAATGCGTGCATTTGTAATATGTGGTAGAGAAAACAAGTAGGCATTTTTATTGAACAACTTATTCAAATAATTTTATGAACAATAAACTAATCGAAAAACATGTCACTTCCAAATCAAAATCATAAAAAACAAAACTTTTGTGTTAGCAATATCACACTGACTCGTTTCTTTTGTATATTGATGATGTAATGTTAGTGCTGTTTGCTGTTACGAATTGTGAGTGGTTTGAAAGAAAAAAGATCAACCATGCAAGTATATTATGGTCAATGTTTAAGATTACGTAGTTTAGGAAATAGAAGAACGTGCGAGACTTCGTCAAAAGCTTTCGAAAATTCGAAATATATAGAGTCTGCCTAAGATCCGTAATCAAGGATGCAATGAAGTTCATGCGTGAAACATATGAGTTGGGTTTCGCATGAAAGTGACTTACGGAATCCGTGCTGGGCTATAGTGAAAAAAGAATTCCGATTCTAAGAAAGAGACTAGATGAGAGTATATGACGTGCTCTATAATTTTACAAGAAATACTAGTGGGAGAAATGGGACGAAAGTTGTCAGGGCAATGTTTATTTCCAGATTTCTGCAGAGGAATCACCCTCCCAACTTTCCAATAATTGGGAATACAACTTGTTTCAAAGGATTGCTCAAGCAGTTTATTAAGAATTATGGAACAATACAACTTTGTATTAATCAAGAATTTTGAAATAATGTTGTCAATGCCACAAGAAGAAGAAATTTTAAGATTTTATATAATCTTCTGAATGCCGGATACGTCAAATATAACTGGGTCCTTAGGAGGAACTTCAAAAACAGGGTAGTTAAAATTTCCGCAAGAAACATCGTTAGAAAAAACCACCGCGAAAACGTCGTTGAGAACAGAAGCACATTCATGTGACGGGACTGCAACACCATCAGTAGATGTAAGTATAATGAAGGAATGATGAGAGCAAAAGGTAACAACAAGCATCATTGCAGAGTAAGGCACCACGAGATCGGCGCTCGAGCTCCTCCATCTTCCTCGTCCTGTCGCTATCTCTGACCGTCTGCCTATTCGTTAGGCTCACTAAATAAACCTCCTCACAATTGGTGAATCGTGCTGGGTAACCACATCGCCTACGCCCTGGAGCTCCGATCTCGCACCCTGCCGTCGACGATGCAAATTTACGCTGCCCAACAGACAGTACCTCTCACAACCGCTACTTGCCCAGGCCCGGTTCATTAGCAAGACCACCCGATTTTTGCGGGCACCGAAGACCAGGACGTTGAGGACTGGCTGTAGTCATACGAGAAAGTCAGTGGACCGAATAGGTGGGATGACGCTGCTAAGCTGAGCACTCTCAATTTTTATCTCACCGACGTGGCCAAGCTGTGGTATACGAACCACGAAACCGAGTTCGCGATTTGGTCCGCCTTCAAGGAGGCGATATGTGCCGTTTTTGGTCGCCCTGCCTTACGGAAGCTACACGCCGAAGTCTCCGCACACGGGCACAGGAGCCAAGTGAAACTTTCACATCATATATAGAAAATGTGATCGATCTCTGCCGGCGCGTCGATGCTTCCATGAGCGAGAGTGCGAAGATACAGTAAATTATGAAGGGCGTTAACGATGAATTTTCCAGATGCTTCTCGCGACGTCTCCTAGCACTGTGGCAGAAGTAGTGGCTTTGTGCCAAAGCTATGATGAATCGCGCAGGCAATGAGCTCAGACGCGATGCTCATTACAGATAATCCTACCAGTGACCACACTGGACGTTATGATTGACCAGACAAACCTTCTCGCACAATTGAAAGACTTCGTGCGAGAAGAAGTGGCTCGGCAGCTTTGTCTACTGCCTTTTGCTCAACGCCAGGAGCTCTCGCAGCAACAGCCACTGCGACAACCACCACCATTGGCTCTCATGCTCCGACATGTGGTCCAGGAGCAGATTTACGAGGCTATGCCGGTGCCCTTGCAGCAGCCCCGCGTCACCGCGCCTCTTACTTACGCTGAGGCACTAAAGCGGCAGCAGCCACACTAACCCCGCCGTACCAGGGAGTGCCGTATACCTCAGTCTCGACTTATCCACCACCTGGGTTCCTCCCATTACCACCACAGCCTCAACTCACCCGTCCACCGCATGGGTTGCTCCCCTCGTCGCCAATACTTGGAGAACGCGCGATAACCAGCCCATCTCTTTTGCGTGCGGCGGCCCTGGCCAAATCGCCCGTTACTGCTGTCGTCACGTGCCGGGATACACAGACGCCCGGACACAGAACAGCTTCATGGACCTTCATCCTTCTCGTCTGGAAAATTCTGATCCTCAGTAAAGCTCGTCTTCACGGGAATGTCCGCGTACTATGTCTGGTCGCTCACCTTCACCCCGTCGTCGCTCCCTGTCACCCATGCGTCGTCGGTCAGCTCCTGCACAAAAGGAAAACTAACCGCCGCAGTTCAGGAGGCAAGAAGTGCGCTGTCCGAATGCTCAAGTCCTCGGACATTACCGCCAAGCATTATCAAGGTTTTGTAGAAGGTACTCGAGCACATGCTCTAGTGGATACTGGTGCTGCCGTCTCCGTGATAGACGCTGAGCTTTGCCGCAAGCTCCGTAAAGTGACGACGCCTCTTAATATGATGTCCTTGCAAACAGCGAATAGGGACCTGGTTCAGCCTGTAGCCGCCTGTACTGTCCGACTGATGATCGCGAAGGACCACTACACTGTTGAGTTTATTGTCCTTTCGTCATGCTTACACATCATACTTAGATGCGATTTTCGTCGCGTAATTTTTGTGGTGTGCAAGATCGGAGCTTGAATTTTTTCAGTTTTACGAACAACCAACCAGCCGCATTCCGCCCGTCGTACACAAAGTCGTCGTCAAAGAAGGCATTGAAATTCCCCCGACAGCAGATGTGTTGCTTCCCGTGTTCTGTGACGGCATTAGAGACGGAGCTGCATTCTTTGAACCATCAAGCCTCTTCCTTAGTCGAAGATCGCTTCTTCTGCCTTATTCAACCCTCTCTATTTCTGAAGGAAACAGTGCTCTTTGCCTCGTCAATCCCCTTCCGTATCCCGTCGAACTGTTTCAAGGTGAATCTCTTAGACACGTGCATGCCATTGATAAAGAACAAATTTTTACCATGCCGCCATCTTGTTCCAGTGACTACAGCGCCAGCAGTGCCCTCAACCCTTCCAATATACCACCTTCCGAGCTTTTCGATTCATAGATTTCCAACGGACTATGGCCATTTGAGTGCTCTGAGCTTCTTCTGCTGTTCTACCAGTTTCGTGAATCCTCTGACGTTGCTCAACCTACCCTTGGCCGAACTCCCAGTTTTTTCACTGCATCAACACAGGTTCCAACGCGCCACTACGACAGCGACCATACCGTGTTTCCGCCACGGAACGTCAGGTTATCACCAAACAGGTTGACGATATGCTCAAGCGCGACGTTATCCGACCTTCCCAAAGTCCATGGGCATCACCTGTCGCTCTTGTTAAGAAGGATGGCACAATTCGCTTCTGCGTTGATTACAGGCACTCAAATAAGATCACTCGCAAAGACATATACCCTTTGCCCAGGGTTGATGATGCCCTTGATTGCTTACAAGGTGCCGAGTTTTTTTTGTCGTTTGATTTGCGTTCGGGGTATTGGCAGATGCCCTTAGCAGATGGCGATTGTCCAAAAACAGCCTTCGTGACACCGAATGGGCTATATGAGTTCAATGTCATGCCCTTCGGCCTCTGCGATGCGCCGGCCACATTCGAGCGCATGATGGACTAGGTTCTGCGGGGTTTGAAATGAAACATAAGCCTTTGTTAGCTAGACGATGCCGTCGTCTTTGCACCCGATTTTGCAACACATCTTGTACGCCTGAAACATGTCTTCACGTGTCTGAAGAATGCGCAGCTCCAACTGAATCTGAAGAAATGCCACTTCGCTGCTCGGACGCTCACCTTTCTCGGTCACGTTGTATCAAAGGATGGCGTTCTTCCCCACCCTGCTAAACTACGTGCTGTCGCTGAATTCCCCAAACCGACGACTGTAAAACAGTTACGCAGCTTCGTAGGATTGTGCTCCTACTTACGTCGGTTTGTGCGCAACTTTGCCTCCATAACTGCACCTTTCACCCAACTTTTAAGCAGTGCCAACGACATCTCATCATGGTCTTCCGAATGCGATCACGCATTTACCACTCTTCGCCGTCTCCTGACATCACCGCCTATATTGCGCCACTATGATCCCACGGCTCTAAATGAAATCCATACAGATGCCAGCGGTGTCGGTCTCGGTGCAGTTCTCACTCAACGCAAGCCTGGATCCCCTGAGCATGGCGTCGCCTACGCCAGCAGAACACTCCACAAGGCTGATATAAACTACAGTGTTACCGAAAAAGAGTGGTCAGCCATGCTTTGGGTTATTGTGAAATTTCGCCCATACTTATATGGCGGCACCTTTGCTGTAGTTACAGACCATCATGCCTTATGTTGGTTGTAGTCGCTGAAGGATTCATCAGGTCGCCTTGCTCGTTGGGCTCTGCGACTTCAAGAGTATGACATCCGCGTCGTTTACCGTTCCGGCCGCCAACCTGCTGGTGCTGATGCGCTCTCACAATCACCATTGTCCGCTGAGGTTGCCTCTATGTCTTCTATTGAACACGCGCTGTCCGCTCTTGACATCGACACAATGACCTCTGCACAGCGCGACGATCCATGGATAACTTCGCTTCTGGACGTCTTATCTGGGTTACCGACACTTCCCACTACTCGAGCAATGCGACGCCAGGTTTTGCACTTCACCATTCGAGGTGGCCTCTGTACCGGCGCCATTATTCACCAGACGGCAGGAAGTGGCTGCTCGTTATTGCTCAAAAGCTGCGCTCTAAAATCCGTGCATCATTTCACTCCGACCCGCAATGCGCTCACGCTGGTGTCTTCAAGACCTACGAATGTTTAAGGAAGCGGTACCACTGGCGTGGGATGTTTACTTTTGTTGGACAGTTTATTCGCGGCTGCCACGAGTTTCCGCGACGAAAACAGCCACCGAATGCAGCAGCAGCTCCACTACAGCCGCTTGCGTGCCCTGACCACCTATTCGATCGCGCCGAAATCGACCTTTATGGACCACAGCCATTGACCACAGCAGGTAACCGGTGGGCTAGAGTTGCTGTAGATCACCTGACACGGTATGCCGAAACCACTGCTCTTCCAACGGCGACCGCTCAGGACGTCGCATCTTTCATCCTCCATCGGGTTGTGTTGCGTCACGGCCCTCCTCTCGAGGTCCTCAGTGACTGGGGCTGTCTATTTCTATTCGACGTAGTCCAAGCACTTCTCCGTCAGTGCCATATTGTACATCGGATGAGTACTGCTTACCACCCTCAGACGAACGGCCTGACTGAGCGGTTTAATCGGACCCTGGGTGACATGCTCGCGACGCATGTGGCATCTGGCCAAACGAACTGGGACCTGGTTCTTCCGTTTGCGACCTACGCGTTGTAATTGATTGATATGTGGAGTTTAACGTCCTAAAACCACTATATGATTATGAGAGACGCCGTAGTGGAGGGCTCCGGAAATTTAGACCACCTGGGGTTCTTTAACGTGCACCCAAATCTGAGTACACGGGCCTACAACATTTCCGCCTCCATCGGAAATGCAGCCACCAGAGCCGGGATTCAAACCCGCGCACTGCGGGTCAGCAGCCGAGTACCTTAGCCACTAGACCACCGCAGCGGGGCGACCTACGCGTTGTAGCGGTCTGGAAATGGCGAGCCAGCACCATGCCACCCTCTTGGAGTGAACGGACACAGTAGATATAGTCAGTACAAACTAAAGAACAATAAACATTTAATAATCGTTTTAGAAGGACGATATCATCCGCCGAATCGATACATCAATTTTAGTTAACACACTAACATACAAACAACATAACACAGCAACACACTAAACATACAATAACACGACAAACACACAATAACATAACCAAGGCGGCGTCGCCGATGCTTGACTTACCACGTGGTACCCCGGCGCGAAGCCCGTGGTGCCGAGCACCGGGAACCCAGCCTATAGACAACCGTTCACGGCAACCGCTATGCGCCGAAGAGACTCGCCCCACTCTCGCCCGCCACCAAGGCCTGCCTTCCGCCAGGGGTCACCGCCGGTGCTACCACTCTACCAACAGTGGTACTCAAAGCGAACACAACGCCACCTATCGCCCGGCGGTCGTCACCCGAAATGCGGCTTTGCGGCGAGACACGTGCAGCGCCCCCACATTCCGCCAACCTTAAATCAAACCATATCCCGAAAACAAAAAGATAAGCTACACAAGCTTTAACAAAAATATGACATCACATGACCATAATGTCCTTGCACCATGACACCGCTGACGGTAGACACTGCTGCACTGTCCGGCTCGACCTCACCACAGTACCGGCCCCGCAACATCAACGTTGCCTTCGGCGCGACGAACCATCGCTAGCGCCGACACGTCTTCCAATTGCGATCAGCACTCACGAGGGCGCCGGACTGCAGGCAGTTGTGCAGGTCCCAGGCATCTCCATCGCCCGACCGCATTCCTGGCCAGCGACGCTGACGATGTGCAGAAGACAGCGGGCCTTGGATGACATCCCTCCTACTGAATACACACACAAAGAAAAAACTCGAGAGAAACAATGGAGCAGTGGCTAGGAAAAGGAGCTTCGGTCTATTCGGGCTATAATTTTACACAACCGAGGGGTAGTTGAAATCCCCAGCCAAGAGGATAAGAGTGTTGGGAAAACGTGCAGTGATCATGTTATGTGCGTCATGCAATTCATCAACGAAAGTGGGACACGAAGACGGGGGACGGCAACATATGCCCAAGATCAACTTCTTAAAACGAATGCAAAGCTCAACTAAAACTAGTTCCAGGTTACTTGGGGAATCAATGGGTGACGCAACAAAATTATCTGCAACAGCTATCAAAACACCACCACCGCATCTTTGGCCTCTGTCGAAGCGGAATACGTTGAACTTCTTTTTGCAATCGAAAATTCCATACTTGTTGCAAGCCATGTTTCAGTCAACAAAACATTAGCATCACAGGAATTGATTATAGAGTCATGTTAATTGCGCTTGGGTAATAAACTTCTAAATTTTATAAAAAAAGAGACCGAATTTGCGGTAGTAGGCACTGAACCACTGCCCCTCGCACAACCCAACTGCGCAGGGTGCGGTAGAACAGTTATATCTTGGGTTAACTGCTGTCTCTGGACCAGCGGATAAGCAGAGCGATCAGTATGCTCAGAACGTGACAAGTCAGAGATACTAGATTCATTGTTATCGTGACGCGATGTCTGTCCCCGAAAATACTGTTTCATAAAAACATGATCACGAGCTGCGCTGTAGCAATAGCACTGACCGTTAATGTACAGTTTGTTGTACCTCAGTTTGTGATGCAAGCCCCGATTCTTTGCAAATTGAAGCAGATCTTTCCTGGCTTGGCACGTTTCTAAAGAAAAATTTTCCCTTACGGCGATACCTTTATCCCTGAGCTTCACTGACTTGTACAGAATCAGCTGCTTCGTTTTAAAGGAATGAAATTTCACGATTACCGGACGGTATGTTCCCTCCGAGAATGCACCAATCCTATGAGCACGTTCTAGCGCGTCCTTTGTAAGCACTGGAGTAAAGCAGCTAGAAGTCATGTTTAACACCTTTTCTGTGGCCTCCCAAGTTTCTGATAAAGTGTCTTGCACACCGCCCCGCCGCGGTGGTCTAGTGGCTAAGGTACTCGTCTGCTGACCCGCAGGTCGCGGGTTTGAATCCCGGCTGTGGCGGCTACATTTCCGATGGAGGCGGAAACGTTGTAGGCCCGTGTGCTCCAATTTGGGTGCAAGTTAAAGAACGCCAGGTGGTCGAAATTTCTGGAGCCCTCCACTACGGCGTCTCTCATAATCGTATGGTGGTTTTGGGACGTTAGACCCCACATATCAATCAATGTCATGTACACCGAAGATCAGTAAATTTTCTCTTCGGTGCCTGTCCTCCAGCTGTGATTGACCAAGTCGCAATTGGTCATTTTCACGAGCTAGGTTATCCGCGAGTTCTCGTAAGGCCAGCAGGTCTTGTTGAGCGGTGTCAGTGGTAGGCGTCCTAGTTTCAACAGCGGACAGCCTTATATCAATATCGGCTATGTTGCTTTTAACAGTTTCCTGAGCTTCTTTTAATTCAGCAATAGACTTAAATAAACGTGACTGTTTCGTTTCCATCCTAGCATAGCGCGAGTTAACGCTCTGCAGTAGGGTTAACACACCATTCAGTTTTTTTTGTACTGCTTCCTCGCTAGCATTGTCTTTAGACCGCGTAACAACGCCAGAAGCACCAGTAAAAGGGCCATGGTTTGACTCTACGTTTTCTGACTGCAAAAGCAGCTGACCACAAACATCAAATGATTGCACAAGTAAAACAAGAAGCACTCGTGGGCGTGGGAACAGCAAAAGACAGGCATTGCTAGATTTCTTAGCAAACAATGAAGTGTTATTACTGACCCGAAAAAATAAATGCTTGTTGTAAAGCAAACGTCCAACGACGCTGTTCGTACGCCTACTGGAAGGCGCGGGCTGTGGGCGTCCGTTTATATTCAGAGGAAATGGTGATGTCGTAGGCGATGAGCTGAACTTGCGCAATGGAGCCATGGTCCAGGAGAGTTGCCAAGGCAAGTCATGTCTAGCGTAGTCTTCATGGTGGTGGCCGCAATCAGTAGGCGCACACGGAGCGATAACAGCTGGAGCGTTCGATGCCGCGCAAACTTGAAGGCATCCCGCTATCTGCATAAACAAACGCATGCTGTAACGCAAACGTCCAACGATGCTGTTCGCACGCCCACTCAACTGTGTCTAAAAGATAATCATATGGTGGTTTTGTGACGTTAAATCCCACAAATCAAACAATCAATCACAGAAAGTGCGTTATGTATTGTAATCAAGGTGCCGCTAGTAGTCCTGTGTGCTCAGATTTGGGTGCACGTTAAAAAACTCCAGGTGGTCAAGGTTTTCTTCACTATCGCGTCTCTCATAATCATATGGTGGTTATCGGACATTCAATCCCACATATTATCATCATCATCAAGGTGCCGCCAGTGAACTACCAAAGCCTGCATCCTCGTTTATGTAGCTCACCTTTCCACATTGTCATTTGTCAAAAGCTGGTCAGCATGCCAATTAGGCTGTGCATGCGCTTGGGCACACCATTTCAAAGCGCGCAACTGCCACAGAATGTCATTCCATAGAGCAAGAGTATAGAGTCACTAGAAAAAATACAGAGTACTGCAATGGTAGGTGGCATGCGGACAACATTGAGTGGCGGTTGCGTTTTATCATACAGGCTCCCGAGAGCAGTGCTAGCGTGCGTAGAGACAGAGTTATCTTTTCGCCTCGAAGCCGTATCATGCTCGCTTGAACTAGAATGTGTGAGGGTATTTCTTCAAGAGGATACTAGAAGCTATTTCGAGTAGGCAGCGTGATGGTGAATGTGATGTGTGGCAACCATGTGTTCGCAAAATTTCTTCATGGCCACCATGACTTGATCAGTCTTGTTTTGCCACGGGTCTGTTCACTTTGCGCGTAGGAGTATGTGCCAAGTGACTTCACGCTAGGCGCCATTTACTTCTGCACCGGGTAAATATTGCGTGTGTGCGCTGGCTCAGAAGTCTGCTAAATGTGCATTCGCTTTTCAGGTCCACTTCACAGTGTGATGTCATGTGTGCTTCTTGAAGACTTATAAGTGATTAACAGTTACTGATGTGCTTGAAAGAATGGCAGGGTAAGCGGTGTGATTGTGAACGTAATGTGCGCTGAGTGTCATCATGTGTTCACCATCTCTCTTCATGGCTTTATCAGTCTCGTGTTGATGTACATATCTACATATCTCGTGTTGATATGTAGGGTTTAACGTCACGAATCCACCATATGAATATGAGAGACGCCGTAGTGGAGGCCTCCGGAAATTTCGACCACCAAGAGTTCTTTAACGTACATCGAAATCTAAGCACACGGGCCTACAGTACAGTAGGTTTGGAACGCGGGCAGCCCAACCTACAACTTGTGAATGCACTGTCATTGCCTAACTTATTCCTAGAAAAATAGGTGTTTGAAATTTGACTGACAGCACTTCATAGACTCAAGTTGAGGCATGCTCGTGAGATTTTGCTGTGCTTTAACGTGAAAAAATTTCTCGTTACCGTCACCAGCACGTGAGCACCTTGGAATACGGTTAAATTTGAACTTTCGCGTGATACGGCTTTATCAGCATAATACTTTTTTAGATTTCAGGTTAGAAATGAGATAGCCCGAAAGTTTTCAAAGTGCACGCTAAATAAACGGAGTATTTATGTTGAAAACCTACATTATACCCTGGAAGTATCACGAATCAACAAGTAAAGCAATAAATTATCATAACAAAAACTGATTCATGTTTATTTTAGCAGTTGGAGTACGTGAGAAACCTTTACAATAGTAAGACAATGAGAAAATAGGATCGGACTGCGGAATTCTCGTTTTGTTTTTATGCCCCTTTTCAGCTGTCTTGACCAGCTCAAACACGAATGCAATTCATGGCGAAAATACAAGTTTATTTTAATTACGACATATCTCCCCGCATGAACTGCATTGTAAATGTACGTCCAGTGTAATAAAACGTGTTAGCGTCCTGATTCTTGTAATAATTACGCTTAATACCATCTGCTGATACAATTTTAGGTCACCTAATTGAATTGAATTGAATGGAAGTTTATTTCGTCCTGAAATTCGTACAGGATCGGGAGCAGAGGCTAAAAGCTATATAGCCTGACATGAGGCCTCTGCTCCTAAATACAGTTTCATGCGCAATCTATCAGTCACGCTTGTGTTTTGCGACAAGCACGTGATCATGCCACAATCGCCGTTATGGTCTGCAGTAAAAAGTTATTATTGTAACCTTTTTCAATTTTTTTATGGACACATAGGCTGGTTTTTTGCCGCTGCAGCCGACGCCGTCATGCGTATTGCGTATCTATATATATACATATATATATATTGACTAATCGACCTTCATCAGACGGTCAAGACCAAGCAAGAGCTGACAATTTCAACTCTTACTTTCGTTCGGTTTTTACAGTCGATAATGGCACTGTCAACATGAATGCATCTTTTTATAATCAGGATATCCAATTATTAGGCACGCCTTTTTTATCAGAGGCTGGCATCATGTCGCAGCTTCTAGGCATCAATGAAAAAAAAAGTAGCGGTCCAGACGGAATTGCAAATGGCTTCCTTAAACGATATGCAGAACCAGTCAGTAAATACTTTTATTTAATATACTCCAAATCACTGGCAGATGACTGCATCTCAGATTAATGGAAAATTGGCAAAATTACTCCTATATTTAAATCAGGTAATGCCGCTAGTATTTCTAATTATAGGCCCATTTCGATCACCTGCACTAGTAGCAAAATTCTTGAACATATTGTGTTAAAATTTCTAATTCACTTTATTGAATCAAACAACATGCTGCGTTCAAACCAGCATGGCTTTAGATCAGGACTATCTACAGTTACACAGCTTGTCGAAACACTTCATGACCTGTCTCTCGGCATAAATGAACGTATTCAAACTGATGTTTTTTCTCGACTTCTCGAAAGCATTTGACCGTGTCTCGCACCCTAAACTACTACTTAAGCTTAATCACTTGTTAGGCGATGGCCCCATTTTTCAATGGATTACTAATTACTTAACTGACCGTCACCAATACGTACAGCATGGCATCCACACTTCTGACCTAGCTCCGGTAATGTCAGGCGACCCGCAGGGGTCTGTACTAGCTCCAGTGTTGTTCCTAATATATATAAATGACATAACTAACTACGCTGACTTTAAACTCAGACTCTTTGCAGACGACTGTATGCTCTACAATGAAATACGTCAGTCAAGATGATCAGCTGAAGTTGAGTAATTCAATAAACAAAATAGCTCAGTGGTGCGCTGATTGGCAATTGACTATAAACATTGAAAAAAAAACTACATTTATGTCCATTACGAACAAGGTGTCTAAGTTTGATTTTCAATACCATTTTATTACAGTGCCAATACGAACGGTTAACCAGTACAAATACCTTGGTATCACAATTTCATCTGATCTTAGTTGGACAGAGCACGTGCGTCAAGTGTCCAAAAAAGCGATGAGCAAATTATTATTTATTAAAACGGCCCTGTCAATCGCCAAACATGAAACGAAGCTTCTTGATTACGTCACATTTGTCCGCTCGGTCTTAGAATATGCTAATATTGTATGGTTCCGCCCCGCCGTGGTGGTCTGTGGCTAAGGTACTCGCCTGCTGACCCGCAGGGTGCGGGTTCGAATCCCGGCTGCGGCGGCTGCATTTCCGATGGAGGCGGAAATGTTGTAGGCCCGTGTGCTCAGATTTGGGTGCACGTTAAAGAACCCCAGGTGATCTAAATTTCCGGAGCCCTCCACTACGGCGTCTCTCATAATCATATAGTGGTTTTGGGACGTTAAACCCCACATATCAATCATATTGTATGGTTCCCTCACACTTAGAGTAGTATCGCTATACTGGAAAGGGTTCAGCGGAAAGCAGTGCGCTTTATCTTCAACAGATACGGGCGCAACGACTCACCTACTGCTCTATTACATCGTGCTGGTCTAGCCACCCTTGTCAGTCGTGCAAAGGTTTTCCGGCTCAAATTTCTTTATCTACGTTTACACCATTTATTCCGCATTAACACAGATCTTTACTTGAGCTTTCGAGATACCAGACCGACGATGCGAAACTATGCATGGGAACTCGAAGAATACTCATTTAGTAATAATATTTTTCCTCTTCGTTCTTCTCGCGCGTAATTCGAGAATGGAACACACTGAATCCAGTCATTACACAGCAGACAACATTAGAGAACTTTAAGAAACTAATTGAAGGCTCTGATCTATTCTAACCCAGTTAGAATGTACAGTGATCACCTGTTTTTCTTCACGCAGTCCTTCTTGTTTCTAATTGTCATACTAAAGCACTTGTCTGCATATATTTATTGTTTATTATGGTTCCTTGATAACAATACTCGATCTGTGTTTTCTTCTTTCTGTGCTTCGTTTGTTCTCGACTCCTGTTTTTTGTTGCTGTACCATTGGTGTACTTCGTAATTCGTTATCGTTCAAATAACTATGTATGATTGTTCTATGCCGTAATGCTGTGTTCAGTGATTATGTTTTCTTTATTATTCTGCTTTTTCTTGATTCAAACGTCAAAAGTTCTGACAGTGATGTTCACCCCTGTAACCCTGTAATAATCCCCATGGGGGAATGACAGTATTCTGTAAATAATGTATATATATATATATATATATATATATATATATATATATATATATATATATATTGGGATCTAACAGACAATAATGCCAAGGAATGTATAGGGGAAGTTATTTGAACCAATGTAAAGTAAATAGAAAGAAAGTAAAGTGGGTGAAAAAATAACTTGCCGTGAGCAGGAATCGAACCTACAACGTCTGAATAACGTGTTCGATGCTCTACCACTGAGCTATCACGGCGGCCGTTCCCCCAGCCACTTTATAGGGTTTATACGTGAATTTAAACGTGGGAGTGTCAGTCAGCGTCACCTGTAGCCATGGTGGCGAGTGTAGTACACTCTTTTTATGAGCCTGTATGGCGTCACGTAGCATGTGAACTTATTACAAGCTGGCAGGTGACCAATAGTCCCTCGTATACAACTTAACGGCAGCGAAATTGCCAGTACGAGACGCTCCCTAATGAATAAGGGAAAGAAGTGTATACCTAACGGCTAGTTTTTTTCACTCACTTTTCTTGATTGATATGTGAGGTTGACGTCCCAAAACCACCATATGATTATGAGAGACGCCGTAGTAGAGCCGGAAATTTCGACCACTTGGGGTTCCTTAACGTGCACCCAAATCGGAGCCCATGGGCCTAAAACATTTCCACCTCCAACGGAAATGCAGCCGCCGCAGCCGGGATTCGATTTCGCGACGTGTGGGTCAGCAGCCGGGTACCTTAGTCACTAGGCCACTGCGGCGGGGCAACCCACTTTTCCCTCTTCGTATTTACTTTACATTGGTTCTAATAACTTCTCCTTTACAATCTTTGATACTATTGTTTGTTAGATCTCATTACTACTGTGTCAAAACGAGCCCTTTGGTATACACGGAGATGCTCTAAACGTTCCACGCCATTCGTGATTCATGACGCCCTACTATATCGCAAGAATTACTCCAGCCATGGTGCCCCACTACTTCTCGTCGTGCCAGAATGCCTGCGTCTTGCGGTATTCCAAGCCATGCATGATGACAGCACGTCTGGGCACCTTGGATTTGCCCGAAAGCTTCACCGTAACCGACAACGTTTTTACTGGCCTCGACTCTGAAAGACCACCAAGCACTATGTCGCAAGTTGTAGTGTCTGCCAACGCCACAAACAACCTACCACACCATTGGCCGGCCCAATGCAGCCGGTTAAGACACCGACATCACCATTCAAAAACGTCGGCATAGATTTACTGGGCCCTTTCCCGAAGTCTACCACCGGCCGCCGCTGGATTATTGTGTGCGTAGATTACCTGACGCGGTTTACTGAAACGATGGCGGTTGCTTCAGCCACATGATCTGATGTGTCATGGTTTCTTCTGCACTCAATCATACTCCGTCACGGGGCCCCTCATGTGGTGATAAGTGATCGCGGCCGGCAGTTTACCGCTGACGTTTCGAAGAGTTGCTACGGCTTTATGGGTTGTCAGTATCGCCATTCCATGCCATACCACCCTCAGACCAACGGCCTCACTGAGCGCACCAACCGTATTATCATCACTATGCTTTCAATGTACGTCGCAGCGGATAACAAGTACTGGGATGTCGCATTACCTTTTGTTACATACGCCTTTACTACGGCGAAACACGATGTCACAGGTTATACGCTTTTCTTTCTTCTCTATGCTCGTCATCCCCAAAGTTTCCTTGACACCATACTTCCTTTTTCGACGAACGAAAACGCCAGTGTCACGCAGAATTTGTGTCGCGCCGAAGAAGCTCGTCGACTTGCTCAGCTCCGAACGCTTTCCGCCCACGCTCGCGTGAAAGACCGTTACGACGCAAAACATCCGCCCGTGACTTTCGCTACAGCAGATTTGGTCTGGCTGTGGACGCCAGTTAGAAAGAAGAGACTTTGCCAGAAGTTTCTTTTTAAGTACTCAGGACCATTCGTCATTGCTCACTGCCTAAGTGACATCACTTACGTTGTCGCGAAAGTGACAGCTCAGAACCAGCGTTCGCGCAAGACGCTAATTGTGCACATTGCCCGATTGAAGCCCTACAACAACCGATCGCTTCTGCTCGCTCGGTGAGCTTCGTCTGGCCGAAGAAAAATGTAACAAGGACTGAAAGAGCGAGGAAGAAGAGATTGGATGCTCTCGAGCGATGGTGATTCGACAATGATGGTAGAGCGCTGACATTTTTCAGAGTAAATAAACCCTTCACATCGGTAACAATATGTTTGCACCAGTAATATATGCTCATCATCCATCTACCCCCCGTAATATGAAATTTGGTGAATGTGAAGCTAGCGAAACGACTGCGAGCGCATCATGAGTGTAGCATGTAGTCATGCACATATGACACTCATGTCTTGATTATAATGTTTGCACCAGTCATATACCTTCATAATCCATTCAGGTCACATAAAATTGAATTCGGTGTATGTGAAACTATCGAAATGACCGCGGGTGCATCATGAGCGTGGCGCGTAGCCATGTTTTTACATTACACGCATGTCATAATTTCCACGCGAGGTTCTGTCTACGATGTTCGCCATGCAGTTATCTCATACTATACCAGTTTTCCGTAATGCCATGTGAACAAAACCACCTCAGGAGTATCAAGACTACGACATGTAAGTTTTGACATTTATGACATTTATTGACAGTTCGCTGCGAATTTGATGCCAATGCCATGGCCACTGGCTCTGTCACTGTCACCCCTTTCTTTCTTTTATTTTTATTATATAATTATTCAGTTATTCTCGTTATACAGTGATGGTAGGCCACACCGAATTTGGTGTAAATTTCATTATCGAAACGGCTAGGAGAGTTGGGAGGCGCAGGTTGATAGATAGATAGATAGATAGATAGATAAATAGATAGATAGATAGATAGATAGATAGATAGAGTTACAGTCGTCGAAGTTTGCTAAAGAATGATTGGTAAAAAAGTCGCCAGCGCTCGGTGTCAAACTCGTCGATGCGTGGGAGATAAGCGCGTGTTCATGCGGTGACGCGCGATTATCTTCAACGCGTATTTTGCCATGTGAATGGGGGGGGGGGAGGTACGGTGCTTGTGTGCGCGCAGTTATCTTTCGGTGGGGAGAATCGCGTGCCATCGGCTTTAACCGGAACGATTGCGTTAGTTGCTGGGCCCACAAAGGTCACTTCGCTCGCTGCACAAGACCCGTTTGCGAAAAAAAGTGCGCTTTCCATACACAGCGAAGTACAACTACTGCAACACTTGTTCGCAATCATGTGCACTAGTGATTATGCTTAGTTCATCGTTTTTGTTTAAATAGTGCGTTAAGCGTCGAGCGGCGAACGTTTTGTTAGCTCTCGTCCTATGTATGTTGTTTTCGTGCAGTATTTGCGCGTGAGCAGTGCGCTGCACGTTTCGATCTGGTTGCCGCTTCTCAACGTTACATTCAAAGTTGTAGCTATTGTATTAGTTTCTTCGCCCTTGCGGCGAAACTTATTTTTTTCAAGCCAGACCACTTTTCTCGAATGCATGCGAAGTTTGTTCAAAGTATACAGATAAGAAAGCTAAGCGAATGTAAGAATATGTGGTGTGTTGATTTAATCACTGAACAGAGCGAACGGATAAGGCCAATTATCCTGTCACATGAAAGAATTCCTAAGAAACATCGCTAGGCTACTGCAGAATCGAGTGTTCCTGGAGAAGAAGATTTGTGTGCAATCAACTGTATGTAGTCGCGTTTCTTCAACTTTGTGTGCAATCAACTTGTGTGCAAGTTGAGTACACTATGCGAAAAGTCGCAGTAAAAGTTACCGGCGGCGTGCCACAGTTCGCTGCGAATGTGATTCCAATGCCACGGCAACAGGCTCTGCCACTGTCACCTCTTATTTTCTTTTTTGTAGTTATTTCGTGCCCATGGGGTTAAAATGAGCTCAGATCGTGAATGTTCACATAAAAGCAGGTCATTTCAGCTTCCCCACGGGAGCCTCGTTCACAACAAAATCAGACTGTGGAAACAGTCTGATTATGTATACTTTAAAATTGAACGTAGGAGTGTAATTGTAAGGAAATGTGCCGTTATTCCATTTAAAAGTAGGCGCTGGTGTCTCAATTGTCAGAGAGTCAAGATAGCTCGGAAGTCGAATTCTTTTCCCTTTATTTTTGCTATTTTCACCCTATTTCTGTTTATTTCATGGCCACTTGCTTCTGCGTGTTCGGCCAGCGTATTCGACTTTACTTTTTTTTTACATCATACATGTGCCGTTTGAGCCCTTGCTAAAGCATACTTCTACGCCTTTACCACAGTGTGCGCCACTATCCTCCTCCCCGGTTGTCCGTCCCCAGTGTGTGTACCCTAGCATACGGGTTTCTATCGGCCAGTGGCGTACCCAGAAGCTGGCACACCTAACCCGTACCGCCCTCCCCAAAAAAAAGGAAAATTCACATGGGTCATGCGCACAAAACAATTGTGTACCACCTATGCCCGCCTTTGCCGAACTCTATTCTCAAAGGGGTTCTCTGTCCGAAAAAAAAAAACTCCTCCACTGCCCCTGCCGTTCACGACTTCAGCTCATAGGCTTAAGTTCTTGCTTATAGATGATGTCTGTCAATGGGCCCATAGCCACTGTCGGTTCATCCCAATGATGTTTTGATCGACAGGCGAAAATGTGGTCGGTTTTGAGAACTGATTCATCTCTAAGAGCTGCCGTGAATTATAACACAGCTTATAAATGAAGCTGTAAAAAACAACTTCACATTGGCAATTTTACTGCAACATGAAATTGCCACTTATATCACTGTACGCAAAATCCCAGAGCATGTACATTCAAGGGCAGAAAATGATACGGCTGGCTGATCGAATTTATGATCATGATTTACCCCTTTAAAAAAGCGCTTGACCTGAACTAATCATTCGTAATTTTCACCCATGTGTGGCTCGATGGCAATCGAATGTGCAACGTGTGACCACCATAGAAATTTTGCGCAATAAATATTAGAATCGTGCAACCGAAAAATAGTAGAATGCTGAATGAGGCACGTGCAATGCATGATTGTCACATATGCCAGCAAAGATCACATAAAGGTCACAGCTGCATGCGGATGTAAGAAGGCTAAGTTGCTTCACACAAAGAACGGAATCCACTTGCGCTGTGCTTTCTCGGGTTATGTGTGCTAAAAATTGTATTTTGCGCGTGCTTTTCATGTCAACCACGGCCCCTCTTTAGACGCAAACGTACGATGAACGAAGTAGCGTGATTGCGCTCATTTCTGGTAGCAAAGATAAGTTTCTTTACCGTTAATGCCCATTTGATACTTTAATTGGACACGGAACGAGTTGCCACCTTTTACAGAGGTGGCGTGCTCGGCCTGCGTGGTTATCATTCAGGCGACCATAGCGGACGGCGCCGGCTGTCAGTCATGATGAGAAGCGCAATACTTTTCCTGGGCAGCTGTTTAGCACCTATTAGAGTCAGGGAAGAAGCTGCAGGAGTATTTTACTGATTTTGTTGAGCGAAGTACAAGAGAATAATGATAAAAAAGGAGACGCGAAAGCGGCTGTGGGCTGCACGCGAGAAGGCGGCGGAGCAATCCAACCACGTACATCACAGGTACGCCTCCTCATAATGGTGCCACGGTATGTCCTCGCGCCCAATAGCAACGAGAGATCACGCGATGCAAGTAAACCTATCGCATCGGCAGCAGGGCGCAGAAAACAGATACAATACTCAGAAATATTTCCAGTGACTCTTCAAGGGGTGCTATACACAGACGTGGACGCGGCAGCACCCAAGGATGCAAGCTTTGTATTTGTGGAATATAGCTACTTTCGTATAATAAAAGACCGTGCATTAGACATTTTTCAAAATAGAAGGCTACCAACGTGTACGTCAATGCTCCGTTATTAATCGATATCTCCCTTTTGTGCCAGCACTCAGTCCTCATGGTGACATCGAAATATCAGCGCTCTACTCTGCTGAGATACCGCTGATTGCTATCGTGTGCCAGGGAGGCACTGGCTGCAACAAGATGGTGCTGGAGCACGTCAAGAAGCAGCTACCTGTCCTTGTCATCCAAGGTAGCGGAGGCGTTGCTGATCTGCTGGCATTAGCATACAATGAAATAGACCGACGGTGAGAAAAATCTTTTTACACGCATACCTTCCACATTGCAAAACATTAATGTCAATACAAGCCGCCGCTCAAAGCACCTTGATGAAATAGCGTACATTTCAATATAAAGCCACTAAAAAGGGTTGCTTGACTTCTTGGTGCATAATATTCTCCAGGTAGAAAAATGAAGATGAAAAGAGGCAAGGCAAGGACGAGCACTACATTCTAACGCAAGTAATTAGGCATTTTGAAACGAATATGACTAAGGCAAACTTCTTGCGAATATAAGTACTTGCTTTGCTAGAGGATCCTAGTAACAGACATCAGGTTTCGTGAGGCAGTATTTAAAACAGAAAAAAAGAAGCACAGCTTCCGCAAATCGGTGCAAGGGTGGATCCATCTGCGGAGCTATAGTGTTTGACCGAGGTTTGTTCATGTTTTTGCCAGAGCTGCCAACCTTTTGGTGGAAAGGATAAGTTTCGGCTACTGCTGCTAAATATGGTTAGGGTTGATTAACGCTCTCAGGTTTCGGTCAGTTCCTCCTATTGGCCTGTGACGTGTCCAGATATTACGCGGTTTATGGCGGCAACCTATCACGTGTCAAGCGGTTTTGCGATGATACGCGGTCTGAATACAGTGATTAGGTGGTACGTTATGTCACGTAATTTTGGGAACGTGAGTAGAACCAGAAAGAGTAAGATCTAAAACGATATGTTGCAATGAACACAAGAATACTTAGGATCACTACTAGCAATAGAGCTTAATCACAAGTCACCGCCCAAGCACTTCGTACAAATTATTAACCAGTGAAAGCTAACGTGCGGGCTCGGTGTTTAGGAGTGGGTTCAAACCGATGCTGCACCGAAGCCGGTCACAATTCTTCGTTACTTGTTCGTGCTTTTTAATAAGGTTAGACACATGTTTGGCTTGGGTTAGGTCGGCTAACTCACTCATGAGTCGACTCAATCAGGCTCAGATCAAGCCATGTGTCTGACGTGTCTGAGTGAGTCCGACAAACCATGTGTCCGAGTGAATCGGACTAAAAAAACTTTGTTGAGTATTAGTCTGAGTGAGTCCAGGAGAGAAAAAAAAATAGTGAGTCTGATTCCGAGTGAGATCGAACGAGAAAATATTTATTTAGTCGGTGTCCAAGTAAGTCCAAGTGAGAAAAAAAAAACATTTTTGAGTGTGAGTTCGCGTGAGTCCGTCTGAGAAAAATATCGGTGTGTCTGAGCCCGAGTGAGTCCGGGTGAGAAAAATTCCGGTTAGTCTAAGTCCGATTGAGTGTGACGTAATGTTATATTTCTGGGTGAGTCTGAATGAGCTATATTCATTTTGCCGACCTAAGGGTTTACCACAGCGTTTATTTCTGAAGCCGCAGATTGTGACTCGCATGCTCACGGTTATAGAGGAATGTGTTGAGCGGGTAAATGCGTTTCAAGTGCTGGCGGAGAAACTCCTGCCGAAAGTGGGCGTGCGTCTCGGTGACCGCTCTCCCGCAATCATTGTGTTGACATTGATGCTCCCGCCAATTAGTAACGCTGGCTCCCGCAACGCTGCTTGTTCGGCGCGACGTTGTCTCAAGCGTTTGACACTACGAGCTAACTCAGCGGCATAGTTTGTACGATCCTTGCGCCCCTGGCGAATGAATTCTCGTACGCTAATTAGTGTGGAAGGCTGCCAGATCATTGGTACGCAGTTGCTGCCGGTACTGTGCCTCGGTTTTTGTGTCCGGACTGCAGCATAGGACTGGCGAGTGCAAGCTCTCTTACGTTTCAAATGTCGGCGCTCCTCTAGAGTTGTCTGTGGCATACCCACTTGGAAAGTTTCAGGAAAAGCTGCTGACCCGCACGTCGCAGGATCGAATCCTGGCTGCGGCAGCTGCATTTCCGATGGAGAAGGAAATGCTGTAGGCTCGTGTGCTCAGATTTAGGTTCACGTTAAAGAACCCCAGGTGGTCGAAATTGCCAGAGCCCTTCACTACGGCGTCTCTCATAATCGTGTGGTGGTTTCGGGACGTTAAATTTTATATAACAATCAATCAATCTGGTTTCACCAAAAAGCTGATGCGCGTGTGCATGGCGCCATGCGTGCGACGGGATGAGCGACGCCTCTTACAACGCAGTCAATGGCGCGCGTGCTTCGGTACGACGCTGACAACGACGTAACTGATAGCAAGATGAATGAAGACACCGAAGTTCGAGTGGTATTTTGTTTCTCCCAGCAATTAGCAGCTCTTGCTTTCAAACGGAATTCACTGAAGATCACGAATGGGCTGGAGTGCATTCGCCAGGCACTCCCATATTCACAGCCCCGGAAAATGCTCTATGCGCTGGCAACTCTAGTAAAAAAAACTAACAAAGAGGGCTGTGCTTAACGGCGTCAACGTGGCACTTTCGCTTGGAGCCATGCAGAGGGTTCTTGATAGTGGCGCTGAATCACGTTGGTTTGTCGAAGGCGAAAGGGCGCTGACGACGGAAAAGCTCAATTTCATTAATGGTGCTGCGTGCGCAAACACTGAATATATTCAGCGAAACGCATGAGATTACTTCATGTTGAAGAACCTCTCTAGCGAGAAAGCGAAGAATAAGGCAAGTGCTCGTGTGTAGTGGGCCTCTCTTAAAGCTGCTAGCACTTTCCCGCTGCGTTGCTACACTGTTACAGGCAAGGCCTTCACAGTTGTTGACGTAACTATTCTGTGACTCGTGCTGTCGATAACTTGTACTTCATTGAATTGAATTCAATAGAATTGTTGATTTTGTTCGGCAAAAGAAGAGGTTGCCCTGGGGCTATGGCAAAAGGCAACATATAAAGTCGCCTGACTAGGCCCCTAGCCTCAGGCGGCACAATCACACAAGCAGCAGTTTAAAACAAAACGCAAATAGCTTAGAAACGGTAATTCAAAACTTTATACAGTTCTATGTTCAGCTATACAACAATACCGGACAAACTATACACAGTTTGTATTCATTTCGGGAACCTGTAGTCAAACTTTTTAAGCATTAATATGTGTAACAAAATAACTCTTGCTCTCACACCAGAAAAAATAGTTAGTTACAGAGAATTCAATACTGTAAAAAAGAGGAAGTACTCCGGCGCAGAGGCAGCAGCATCGAGTGTGCAGCAGCGGCTCGAGCTCGGAAATTGTGGCTGGTGCATCGCCTTTCAAGCCTTCCAAGCATCAACCCTTCTGCTTAATAAATCTTCTTTATAATTGGTGGAGCCGTGCCGGGTACCGTCCCTTACACCTTCCCGCTACCATCCTGGAACTCCGTTCTCGACGGCTACCTTCTGCTATGCCGGACGCCGATCAGCAGACGCTTCCATCTCTTCCGGCCACCTGTCCAGGCAGTGTTCCTCAGCGGGAGCCTCCAATCTTCAGTGGAACAGATGACAACGACGTTGAAGAGTGGCTCTCGACTTTTGAACGGGTGAGCGCTTTAAACAGATGGACGGACGCGGACAAGTTGACACGCGTTTCGTTCTATCTCGCGGGTGTAGCCAGCCTTTGGATTAGAAACCACCAGGCAGACGTCCGAACGTGGCCGCAATTTAAAACGTCGATTGTAGCAGTCTTCGATCGACCTGCCGTCCGAAAACTTCGTGCCGAGCAACGTTTACGCACACGCGCACAAGAAACGGGTGAAACCTTCACAAGTTACATAGAGGACGTCATCGATTTGTGCAGACGCGTGAACGCCGAAATGACGGAAGCTGAAAAATGTAAGCACATCCTCAAAGGGATTGACGACGATGCTTTTCAAGTGCTCTTGGCGAAAAGCCCGACCACTGTTAACGACGTAATTAGCCTCTGCCAAAGCTACGATGAATTGCGGAAGCAGCGAGCTCTGACAAGACGTCCTCCAGCGCACGATTTGGCATCGCTGTCTAGTGTGATCAGTGGTCATGACCACGCGTCACTAATAACCGAAATAAAAGAATTTGTCCGCGAAGAAGTTGCACGACAGCTTTCCTTGGTGCCTTTCACACCAGAAGCTACCACAACTTTACCATCGTCTCTACGTGACGTCATTCAAGGAGAGGTCGCCGAGGCCTTACCAGCTGCTCGCGAGCCTAATCTTGTGGCTGATCCTCTCACCTACGCCGCGGCTGCAGCCATGCCAACTCGCAAGGCGCCTGCGCCTCCGTTCCAGCCTCGCGCGAGCTATCCCCCAGCTCCAGTTCACTGGACCAGCACTAACACCGCCAACCCGTGGCGCACCCTCGATAATCGCCCGATATGTTACGCTTGTCGATACCCCGGACACGTCGCAAGGTATTGCCGCCGCCGGACGCATATCACCAATGAAAACCGCCGTGAGTCTTTCTTCCCGCTTGACTCCAACGCGCGATACGGTTCCTCCACTCCAATGCCAGCCCGCTACCAGGACGACCACCGCCCTCGGCCGGGACGTCTTCGCTCGCCCTCTCCACGCCGCCGCTCGCCTTCTCCTATGCGTCGACGGCCCGCACCTAACGAGGAGGAAAACTAGACGACGCAGTTCCTGAGGAAAGAACTGCGCAAGTTTCGGTTTGCCCAAGTCCTCATTTGTCACCTACCAATGTTATTGATGTGTTCGTCGAAAATATCCCTACTGTCGCTCTTGTAGATACCGGTCCAGCTGTTTCGATTATAGATGCTGGATTTTGCCGCTCAATTCGTAAGGTTACGACGCCTTTCTCCGGATGATCGCTTCGCACAGCCAGTGCTCAACCTGTTCAACCGACCGCAGTATGTACAGCCCGCGTGACAATTCAGGACGTTCTGTATACGACAGAGTTCGTGGTTCTTTCATCATGCTCCCATAATATTATTTTGGGATGGGACTTTTTGTCGCGTCAAAACGCCGTAATCGACTGTGCTAGGGCTGAGGTCGAATTTTGCTCACTGGATGACCAAGCGTCCGTCGACACCCAGTTTGCCGCTAAACTTGTCGTTAGCGATGACACCTACATTCCTCCATGCTCCTTTGCGTTCGTGCCAGTTTCATGCAGCGCGATATCCGACGGCACGGTCTTCTTCACACCATCTCCAATATTCGTCGCCCGAAGAGCCCTCCCCCTGCCTTTTGCTGCTCTCGATCTTGTAGAAGGGTCAACCACAATGCCAATTTATAATCATGAGTCGTCGTCTTTATCCCTACTTTGTCACGAGTGCCTTGGCCACGTCGAGACAATCAGTTCTTCCAGAATTATATCCGTCCCCGATGAGGTGCCTTCTACCTCCGTCTGTGAACTGGCTGTCGTCTCAGCGCCTGACTCAACGTCGGCAAACATATTTCAACCATTCATCGCTGCAGATTTGACATCTTCGCAGCGTTCACAACTCCTCACCATTCTTGAGAGCTACCGCCACTCTTTCGACGTTGAACAAACATCTCTAGGCCGTGCCTTAGCAGTAGAACACCACATCGACACTGGGTCCCACTCACCGCTGCGACAACGACCATATCGCGTGTCCGCTACAGAACGCCGCGTCATTGCTGACCAAGTAGACGACATGCTTCGCAGAGGCGTCATTCGACCTTCACAGAGCCCATGGGCGTCTCCGGTGGTTCTCGTCAAAAAGAAAGACGGTTCTATTCGTTTCTGTGTCGATTTCCGGCGATTGAACAAGATCACGCTGAAGGATGTCTATCCACTACCGCGCATTGACGATGCTTTGGACAGTTTGCAGGGTGCCGAGTTCTTTTCCTCGTTAGACTTGCGGTCAGGCTACTGGCAGGTGCCTATGGCGGAGGCTGATCGCCCCAAAATCGCTTTTGTCACGCCAGACGGCTTATATGAATTCACCGTCATGCCCTTCGGACTTTGCAATGCACCTGCAACGTTCGAACGAATGATGGACAACATCCTGCGTGGACTAAAATGAAAGATATGCTTGTGTTACCTCGATGATATCGTGGTCTTCGCCCCTAACTTTGACACACACTTACGTCGCCTTCAGCACGTCCTTACTTGCTTAACTAACGCCGGTTTGCAATTAAACCTCAAAAAATGTCGATTTGCCATGCGTCAACTGAACATTTTGGGCCACGTTGTTTCCAAGGAAGGCATCCTCCCGGGTCCCGAGAAATTGCGAGCTGTTACGGCGTTTTCTAAACCTGCCACCATCAAAGAACTTCGAAGTTTCATCGGCTTGTGTTTCATCGAACCGTGGTACTGCTTGAGCCTCTGTACACGTCCAGAGGCTCAAGCAGTACCACGGTTCAACGCCGCCTGCCCAGGACTAAGTCGCCAGGATGGCTCCTTTTTTTCTCCGTGGGGCCATTGTAAAGAAGAGGAAGTACTCCGGCGCAGAGGCAGCAGCATCGAGTGTGCAGCAGCGGCTTGAGCTCGGAAATTGCGGCTGGTGCATCGCCTTCCAAGCCTTCCAAGCATCAACCCTTCTGCTTAATAAATCTCCTTTATAATACAAAAGCGTTTTTACAAAAAACACAAAAACTCACTCGCACACAATAATAGAGCTACAAAAGAGCAGACAGAAGAACATGACATTATTGCTCGAGTACAAGCTGTTTAACTTCCGGAAGGCTAGAAGAAGAGCAGCTGTGCATAACATCAAGTAGGGAAGGGTACATATTTAGAAGAGTTGGTATCTGCCATTGGAGCAGTTGTATGGCGTATCCTGTCCTAGTCTGAATTTTTTGAAATGCAGTGTGTCTGAGCATATAATTCGGATCAGCATTAGTGTATAATCATAAAAATATTTTAGGGTCTGATTTCAGAGTTCTGTTGTCCTAATACGACTGCTTTTCACTTGATTACAAAACATAAATGTCTGGGCGAGTGTATTTTTAAAAGCATACCGTAATTTCAATTTTAATAGGGGTGCTCCTTTCTTCACGTTCGTCAATTCATGTAATTAAGTTTCTAATGAATAAGGTCGTGTGCCTCCGAACACTTGCTTGTTCGTTGTTCGTGTTGGCAGTAGTTGATATTCGAAGAAGATATATGCACGCACACTACGCACGCTATGAATGCATGGACATTATATATATTATTGTAAGACCACATCAGCTACGAAGAAGCGACTGTTCTATTTTACAGCACAGGTGCGAGAGAGAGCCAGCAACTGAACACGCGGCGAGAGTACAATGATGATGATCAGGAGGATTTGTATGTGCAGGTAAAGATGATAAACTTTACAGTCAGCGCTACCACTCTTTCCCGCCTACGCGAAAGCGGTCAGCAAGACGTCCATTTAGCTAGGATACGAGCACCAGATATAAGGCTTCATGCGAGACAAATGGACGTTCTCGGTCCCGCGACGACGGTGATCAAAAGCCGATGTAACCGTACCAACGCGATAATTCATGGCCAATGTTTGTTCAAGCAAAGTGTAAAGACCCAGGTATCTGTGAAGGAATTTTTCACAGAGGCCAAGTGTGCGAACAGGTGTCCAGAGGAGCATTTCATCGCCTGGGTAGAATTACAGAACGAACGTTTCACTGGGCCTGAATGGTAGAGGTGTTGGTGCGGGTGATTGTGCGGCAGTGGTTGACACGGGCAACGAACTCTTCCGGAAAGGATGCGGATGGAACAGAGGACGTGGACAAGAAACTGGTGTCTAGAACAAAAGATTGTGCACGGCCATACACAAAGAAAAACGGGCTGTAACTTGTAGTGCGATGAATGGCAGTGTTATAGGCATATGTGTAAAAGGTAGTATTATGTTCCAGTTTTGATCGGGCTGGACATACATAGAGATCAAGTCTGACAAAGTTCTATGAAAACGCCCAGTGAGACCATTTGTTTTCGGATGATATGGCGAGGTGGTCTTATGTATGGTGTCAGAGGCCTGTAGGACTTCAGCAAGCACATGAGTAAGAATTGTCTTGCCATGGTCACTCAGGACAATACGAGGGGTGCCTTGGCGCAAGATAACGGAGGAGTATGAGGAGGAGAAAGAATAATGAATGAAGAATGAAGATTGAAGAATGCTTTATTCTTCAATGAAATTGCCTACAAACAATGGTGTGAGAGCCTTATTCAGGAAAAAAAAGACGGTGAATGCAGGCAGTTGTGGTCGGGCCCTCGATCCCGCGCTTCACTGACACGAGTGGCTCACTGGGCCTGGTCAGCCAAAACTATTTGGCTCTGCTTGGCTTCGTCTGCAAGCCATACCTCCCACTGCCTGTGTAGCATATGTTGATGGTTAGCACAGTGTGAATGGTCAATGGGTGTGGGCTTTTTGGTGCACTCCAGTGTTATGTGGCTGAGTGTTGGTCTGTCTGAACACCATCGACATGTTTGTCTAAATTGTTTGGGATATATTATACTTGGATGGTACAAATTTGTAAAGCCATTGGTTTGTATAAGTCTCCGATCCCTCTTTTGTTTGCTATCCAAGTCTTTATGCGGAAAGCCATGCTCTCTTCGTTGCCTCCTTTGTTGGAGAAAAATGTCACGTGGACTAGAAAGGGGTTTAACGTCAGTGCCTGTTGTCGCTTGGTCGTGGAAGCCTCGAACAATACGGCCTGCCATGACGTTTCCCTCCAGACCTTCATGAGAAGGACACCATATGAGACCATCTTCTGGATAAAGGCTTATTTCAAATGTTGCACACTTCTTTATACTCTCTTCTAGAAAATTCGTGCAGCAGAGCCAAGGCTACACAAGCCTCGAGTGCAGGTTTCTGCGAAGCGAGACGTAGTGCCCCATAAACGTAGCCCGTTGTTTGTTTTCATGACTTTTGCAAGCGGTCTCGTCGGAGGATTTTTACTTGATGACTCCTCTGCGTGTTGTAGCTGTGAGTTGTGTGACGAATTTGTCGCATTTTCTGTATAAAACAGTTTTTGCAGCTCCATGATACTAAGAAAAAGTTCTCGCTTGTACGTGTTATACCATGCAAATGACGAAACAACGCTGTTGTGACTCGTATGTGCTATGTTTTTACTTAAAAACTACGAAGGAATGGTAGGACGCTCTATAAACATTGATGAGTAGTCTGCAGAGCCCGAGCGTCCACAGTGCCATGGAGGACCCAGTCTTGGGTTTTGGTTAGTCCATGGTGGCAGATTTAGTCACTACTGTCAAAATGGCGGCGCCTGGTTCACCTGTGGGATATTGTTCCTGGATCAGCATTTACGTCAATGGAGCGAAGCGTTAGGCTCGAAATGTGTTCAGGACAGTGCGTAAAGATGAGCTCTCATTAAGAGAATGGCTGCGTACACCAACGTCAGTGAGCGTGCGCTGTACAAGTGGGTTGCGGAGCACGATAAGCACGGTGAAGTATTTTCACCCGAGACGCTGTCTCGCGGTGGCAGGGGCCATGATGGAGAGCAGCTGCTGAACGAATTCAACCTTGGTGTGTTGGGCAGAGTCATGCACGGTTTCTATAAACAGTGGGAAATTCCGACGGTGCGCAAGCTCGCCGCTAACTTGAAAGAAGCTGACTCGCTGCCGTCCTTGTCCGCCACAGCAATTTACAGGATGCTGCTAAAGGTAGGCTTCCGCTTTAAGAAGCGTTACCAAAATTACCTCCTAATCGAGGCCACTCACATCATCCAGTGGCGACGCAAGTACTTACGCCAAATTAAGGAGGTTCGACGCCTGGGTGACCCCTCTTCTACACTGATGAAACTTGGGTGAACGCAGGGCACACTGTGAGCTGTGGGTGGGACAACGAGACGATTAAGTCCGCTTAGAACGCCGAGAAAGGCAACCTGACAACAGGCCCACCGAGCCCTAGTGGTAAGGTAGGTCACCTCATTATTACTTACTGTGGCAACGAGGACGGTTTCATCAAAGCTGCGGTGAAGTATTTTGACCTAGAAAGAGAACAGGTGACTATCATGATTAAATAAATGGCGCCCACTACGGGAAGTGGTTTAAAGAAAAAGTACTGCTGAATTGGCCGCCGCTAAGTGCCATTGTGCTTGATAAAGCACCTTACTATTCTGTGAAGCTTGAAAAGGTACCCGGTATGGGTACGTTAAAAAAAGACATTCAGTCATGGCTCTCCCTGAAGGGTGTGACCTGTAGCAGTGACATATGGAGGCGGAAATGCTGTAGGCCCGTGTGCTCAGATTTGGGTGCACGTTAAAGAACCTCAGGTGGTCGAAATCGCCAGAGCCCTCCAATACGGCATCTGTCTAATCATATGGTGGTTTTGAGACTTTAAACCCCATGTATCAATCCATCAATGCAGCATTGACATGGTGAAGGCCAAACTAATAAAGTTTGTTCAAACCGTAAATAAGAAGGGTAATAGGTATCTCATTGCATTGCTGCTGATGCTGGTCACACTGTCATACGCTTGCCGCCATACCACTGTGAGCTCAGCCCAATTGAGCTCATGTGATGTTAAAGGTTATGTTGGAAAAGTCAACACACACTTCAAGATGAAACGTCTCGAGGCTCTAGCTTGGAAAGGCATAGAGCAAGTCACTGCACAAAAGTGAAAAATGACGACAGCCACGTAATATAACTAGATGATCACATGATAAAGATCGATCACGTCATTTATGATATCATTGATGACAACTAACGAGTCGTAGTGACCTTGGATGCTTACACGACGAGCAGCGATGAAAGCAGCATGGATGAAGATGATGATCAGCCTCTCCATTGACTAGTTCCTGAGGACAGTTCCAAAAATATTGTAATATCGCGGTCACCTGCTTATTAGACATGTAACTTGCAACAGCTTTTGCAACTGTCACTGAGGAGCCTTGCACACAGCCGCCCAAAATTCATCACGATGTTTTGCTGATGTTGCATGCCAAAACTGACACTCTTGAAAACTTACTCGCCCAAGTGTCTGGCAATGTCATGCTCCCTACTTCGAAGCGCATTCTAGTAACCACTGTATTTTTCGTGTGTCACACCGCGCTTTAATTATATGGCTTATATATGCTCATATGAACCTTTTCTCAGCAACACCATGCCACTGTTGCCTTTGCGACAATATTTTGAGGACTTTGTGTGCTCCCATTCACGACTGCCGTGCCCTTCGCCGGCTACAGCTCCAGCTCCCAATGGTGTGTGTTTTAGTGCCATCAATGCCGCAATGACAACTTTAAAGCTGAAGCATGGAACTACAGACAGTGTTGTGCTATTTACCTGAAAGCCATATCGAGTCACCCATGTGTTCTTCGTGTATCATACGATTGCTGTGCCCCATGGCGGCTACAGCAACAGCAACCAGTGCTGAGCGTTTTAATGCCATTAATTGCCTAGTGGGAACTTCAAAGCTGAAGCATCGAAGTGCAGTTAGTGTTGTGCTATTCACTTGTAAGTCATCTCTTGTCACCCTTGTGTTTTAAGTGTGTCAAATGGTTGCCCTTCAATTTGTGCATCATACGTCAGAAGCAGTTTATCACTGGGTTGCACTTTCTTCTTCGGTTAAAGGAACGCATCCTCAGGTTATGCTTTCATCGAATGCTTTCTTTATGTGCGGAAAACTTTCATTCTCCAGTGTTGAAAAGCAAGAGCACAGTTTAAGAGAGATGCAGACAATAAGATTTACCTTGATTATCATGGTAATAACTTACGGATGGCTGGTTTGAAGCAAGCTGACCACTGCTGTTTTGCCTGCTGTTGTTCTTACAATAACTCTTCTAAGGAATTTTCAGTTCGACTGAAAGGAGTTTGCTTAGGCTGTCAGGAGACAAACAATGAGCAGCGATGTCTTTCTTGGTAATGTTCTCGACATATGGGATCGATGTATGATGGTAGTGAACTGCAACATGCCGAGGTAATTCCCTAACAATGATGTCACAGTACTTGAATGAGAAGAGGACTTTTCATACCAAGTAACTCCAGGTTTCAGATGTGGAGGAGTGAATTGTCACAGGGTTGTAAGAGAGCTCCTGCATCACCTGATGAATGAAAAGCAGTGCGTTTCAAAAGTATTCGGGCTCCTGGCGTGTCTAACTCCCAAAGTATTTCTGCTGCACGTCTATCTACGAACAGTAGCGCTTATCACAATGAAACTTTAGGATGTTAAGATGGTTCACGTGCACTACTAAGCACCGAACTATTGTCATGAACGCTTACTTGTCCTATTCTTCTACCTAAGAAAACTGCATAAGTAGTATAACAGAGCCCTTCTTGACTGCATGCAGTTTGCAGTTCCCTTCGATCACGTGCCTCGTGATCGAAGGGAACAGCTCATGTGTTCATTCACTCATTGCTAGATTGATTTATTCATATGTAGAGTTTAACGTCCCAAAACCACCTTATGATTATGAGAGACGCCGTATTTGATGGCTCCGGAGATTTCGACCACCTGGGGTTCTTTAACATGCACCCAAATCTGAGCACACGGGCCTACCACCTATCCGCCTCCATCGGGAATGCAGCCGCCGCCGCCGGATTTAGGTCCCGTGACCTAGTAGTCAGCAGCCCAGTACCTTAGCCACTAGACCACGGCGACGGGGCATTGTGTCTTGAATCTTGTGCTTCGTAATCGCTCAATTCACCAGGCACTGTCCCTGAACAGTACTGTGAAGTGCTGCAACTTTCAGTCCTCGAACAACCTCTTGTTTTTATTTATTAATCATTGGCCTTTCTTCATGTATGTGGTCATCTATGCAACATTTTTCAAAGGCTGCATGCTTGATAAGCACAATTACCAGAATGAACAAGTTGTGCCTTCATATGAAGGTTGTCTCTTATGCACAACCTACAAGGAAACAAGATTGCAGCCTCATTACTTGTATTTTTACCATACTTACGAAACGACATTATTGTACAAGTGGGCAAGTTCAATAAAGTTGTTTTTTGATCATGACTGCGTATTCAGACGATTTTTCAACCCGGGTAATATTTAAAAGGATTAAGGTCTGTTTTTAGTGATCCATACTTTCCGTTGCATTATGTTCATTCCTTGTGACTACATGTCCTGATAATGTTAAGGTTGCCGTGCTCCACCATGTGCATCCCTCTTAATGTTATTGTTTTACTTAATTTGGTCTAAACTTTATTTCTTCTAATGTATGCCATCTTCATGCAGTATTGTAGCAGGGGCTATAAAGTATGCATAAACAATGATGATAACAACAGGTTGGCATCACATCGGCTCATATTATTATGTCCACAAGCTGATGTTAAGTAACCCAAGTTGATAGCAGAAGTTGTATAAAATGATATAAAGCTCTTTGGTATCCTGGCGTGCCTTACATTCACACATACGAAATGGCAAAGCCGTATGTGTTGAACAAGCGGCGTTAGACAAAATATTAATTAGCGCTATTAGGCAGTGATGCCAAGGAAGGCATAGGGGTTGTAAATAAAAGTAATTGAAACGTTAAATGTGAAGAAAGAGCATTGTTGTTGGGCTAGTTGGTAGAGCATTTCGAATTCGCTGTTGAATCGCCCCAAGAAGCTTGTCTGAAGTTTTTAGACTTAAGCCTCACGTGGAACGATGAGCATCTTTGCTGGTCTTATCATCCTCGTGTTGAGAAGCAACTGTTGCCGTACGATTCTGCCCACTCAAAGATTGTGAAGAGGGGCGTTGCGTATTTTTGCTTGGAATCAGCGCTAAAGAGGTCGTGCCCACACAGCCTGAAACTTGGTTTCATCAATCAGGTGAGCCGACTACAGGCTGCTGGGTTCCCTCGATCGGTCATTACGGCCTTTGCTGAATCACTTCTGCAGAAGTTTAAACATGTAACACGGGAAGCGATGACTGCTACCCAGCCCTCAAGGATTAGGACACAAGTTGTGCCATATATTCATAATGTCTTGCACAACCTCAAGAAAGTCGCGGCCAGGCACGGCGTACCGATGGTGTTTTACGCACCAGAAAAAATCGAAAGACTGTGCCAACGTGTGTGCGATAGGAAGAACGTGTGTTCCATAGGGGTTGTGTACTCCATACCCTTATCCTGCGGAAAAGTGAACATTGGCGAAACCGAACGGTGTATTATAGACCGATTAAGGAAACACGCCCAAAAATTAACAAAAAAGATGACAAGTATGCGCACCTGGTTGCGGATGTCATCTCGTGTGGTTGTGACGCACAATTTTCTGAGACGGAGATTCTGGACAAAAGTGCAAGTAAAACTGCACGTGAAGTGTTAGAGGCCTTTTTAATTGAAAAAATTAAAGATCACTGTGTAAGCGCCTCTTCAATTTCGTTGTTACCAAGCTTCAGTTTATCGCTCTGAGGCTATGACATTGATTAACTGCACATTTGATAATGTATGCTGTAGGCCTTTTATGGTGTGTGTGCGCCCAATGTGTTCTGTATATATTGAAGCCTTCGAGCTATGAATAAATCAGTTGGAAGTGGGCAATGTGTTTGTTTGATGCATGGGTGTGTGCGTGTGTGAGTGATCGTGTCAAGCTTTCGCGCTCGAATGAACTTTTTGAAGAAAGAACAGAGGACGAAAACTTAACTTGCCACCGACAGGGACCGAACCTGCTATCTTCGAATAATGCATCCGATGCTCTAACACTAAGCTATGGTGGGAACATCCCCCTTTCCACTTTTTAGCGGGTATATATGTGCATTAAACGCGGGAGCGCCGCTCAGCACCGCATTTTGCCACAAGGACGAGTTAGGAACAATTTTTTCTGCCAGTTTGGTGTCACGCAGCACGTGATTCTGTTACAAGCTCGCACCTATCGAATGATCTCTTGCACTCTACCTGAAGGCACCAAATCTGCCAGAACGAGACCCTCGCTATGAAGGAGGAAAGAAGTGTGATTTTAAGAGCTCATTTTTTGTGGGTTGATAGCGACTTTTAAAGATGAAACCATTGTACACGATGCAGATAGTGTGACGGGATTAACGCTTAGTTGAGATTATGTGGGATGCCCTCTGAGTGCTCATCTTTTTTTGAGCACGAAGAATAACTCAACTAATTATCTTACGATGTCGGCACTGTCGCCACAAAAAAACCAGAAAGCCTGAATGTGCAGACATGTATATACTGGTACACATGAGGGGCATTAAATATGTACATTCAAACTTTTCACAACATCTCATTCAATTCAGTTATGTTGCATGTTAGTGATTTGCTGTTTATTGCTGGTTAAGTGATAATGAAGACTAACTTGTTAGTTGGAGCTGCATCGGTCTTTTACTTTGTTGTCCTATTTTTTCAGGATGTTTCGCACTAGGTTGTAGCGCAAATGGCTCACATGCAATCAGTAAATCTTGAATTGTGCTTGGCCTGACAGCCGGTGTTCTGAAAATCAAGCATTCCTCTGAATGTTTGATTGTTGACAAGTTTATATTTTGTTAATAAAAGAACATTCTTGTTTTACCTGATAGTCAAATGATGTAGCCCATTCCGGCACATTGTCCAGTCCACATATGCAAACACTACTTCTTTGTGCATGTTTACTCGAAACTTTGCGCGGAAAAAAAGAAGTAACACTGAGGCGTCAATAATTTAGTTCTTCTATGGCATTACCAAATTTGGGAAGTTACTTTACGTGTTACAATCTGGAAGCGACGTAAAAAATAGAATCCTCGGCCGACAGCAAATAAAACCAGTCACAAATCGCACACATACTTCATCTCACTTGTGGTTCTTTTATGAAAAAGTAGGGCATGAGTGACTTAGCAGTAAACTCACAAATAATTTTGGATAGGTAAAGTTTTGGGATTTTGCAATTTGCAGGTGTGGCTGATGTGAACGTAATTTATTTTCTGCAAGTGACTTCACTTGCAGAAGGTAACTTGAAGAAAATAAGTCACCTTCGACGTCCGACCTACCTCCATATTGGAAGATCGCGAAAATTGTGACTTGAAGAAAATGAGGCACCTTCGACGTCCGACCTACCTCCATATTGGAAGATCGTGAAAATTGTACCGACTAATAAGTCAGGAGACACTAATGTACCATCCAAGCACAGACCCATTTCCCTTACCAGCACATCATGTAATATACTGGAGCAGATTGTGCTCAAGAACTTGACCAAATATTTCGAAGAAAGCGTTCTAGTCGATAACTGATAAAGTATAGAAGAGTCTTATCGCCAGTCACTCAGCTTACAGAAGTGGTTCATAATCTCGCATTTGGGAATAACGACCATAGTCAAACAGACGGCCTTCTATACTTCAGTAAAGCATTGAACTGTGTGTGCCATACCCAACTAATTGCCAAAATTACTGCTGTGATTTGTGACGGTCTCATCACTGCATGGATAAAGAGCTTTTTATCTGTTATATCGCACTTTGTCATTATCGAAAACATCTCATGTTATCCTGTGCCAGTGACTTCAAGCATCCCACAGGGCTCTGTGATGGGCTCGCTGTTATTTTTCACTTTTACCAAATACATAACAACGCGCATTGAATGTACAGTTAAACTCTTCGCAGATGATTGTATAATATATCAGGAAATACACAGCAGTGAAGACTAGATTATACTGAATAGCACTCTAAATAAAATAACCGTTAGGTGTGACAGGCGGCAAATGGGCCATAATACAGACAAATTTCATTTTTAAATGGTCTTTCATATTGCGTGATGCAATTTCTAATGTGTTGATTGTAGTTCTAAACAAAAACAGTTATCAACTAGGGCTTCTTCGAATCTATGAGTTTGCTGTCTTCGTCTCAGTCGTGCTGCCTGTATACAAGCACCAAAGATCTCCTCCAATTCTTAGAGCTAAAGTTTCTACGACAGTGGACTCACACAGCTCACCAGAATAAAGGACACCACCCAAGAAGCTGTTGTAGTACTGGGATCGCAAGCAGTCCTCTATGGGTGAAAATGTGGGTCTAAGGCGGCAGATGGACATCATTTTCTTGAATTGCTGCATTAGAAATAATTTTTTCCTACAGCTCTTGCAGAGCAACTCGCCAACCTTATTCATTTAACGAGCACATCTCTACCAAACCTCCCCACTTACGCTTTATGGCACTGCCCACATGCAAATGACTGCTCACAATATTTAAATGAAGCCAGCTGTTTCATTGCATCACATGAATCTGCACTATTTGGCATCACAGTGCACACTTTACGTGTATATTACAACACTCAGAACATTTTTTTTCAAACGACTATTTTAAGTGACAAGTGCAGTCTTAACTGCACACAGCACGACACAATTCGTGTTGCACCGCGTGTTCAGCAGGTCACTTTCGTTGTATAGCCGTCTAGCCTGCTCAGGATCAATCACAATTCAAATGCACCGCGCCCCATGCTGACGTGTGTGCGTGTGTGTGGCGTGAAAAACGTTTATTTAAATAAAGTTTTCACGTCCATAAGGGGTTTTGCACAGGGCGAGTAATTAGTCCGGGAACTCGCTGGAGAAGGCCGCTATCCGCGCCCGTTGGACTTAAGCTCTCTGAGCCTCCAGCCTTGAGCGATTGAGTAGGGCTGCCTCCCATGCCTCTCTATTTGGGAAAGGGTTGGGGGAAGAGAAGGATTCATTTCGCATGCCCACACCATGTGAAAGTTATCGGAGGCTTTCCCACAGTGAGCGCAACGCCCATCGACGTTCGGGTCAAAATGTTTTACCACTGCAGGACACAACAAGGTGTTGGTCTGCTGGCACTTAGGGTTCGTTCATAAGCCTTAATCAGGCCCTTAATAGGCACCAAGAAAAGTCGATGTTATTCGCAATAGTGCACCAAGTTGCTTTGGTTTGGTTTGGTTTTTGTGGTACATAGGCAGCCTAGGCCTATCATGCACCAAACGCATGGTATGTAATAGTGCACCAGATTTTCTCTAAATCGTAGAAGTGGTTGGCTAGTCTCTGAGCCGGAAAAGCATGGATGAGTTTACCGGTGGTTAAGCTTGCGTGCGGCTGCATCCGCGGCCTCGTTATCTCTAAGACACTGGTGACTCGGAGTCCAAACAGTGCATTTTGGTGAAGACTCTAAATCCCTGACGGCTCACTTTAGAACATCGTAGACTAAAGGTGATACTCTCCCGCCAGATAATTTTCACAGGATGGGCGTGAACCTGTAATGATTATTCTAGAGTCTATGTGCGAGGTGGCAAGTGCCATTGCTACCTCCTCAGCACGTGTGTAGTTTGAAGCCTGATAGGAGAGCCCGTTAACGCGTTTGTTTTGGTGAACTACGGCGGCCGCGTAGAATCCAGCGGGCGACGGCCCTGCCACATCGACATAGAATACACCTGGCTTAGATCAGTATTGGTGTTTGAGGGCCACAGTGAGTGCCTCTCGTTTGATTTCGTGTGTCTGCGAGTGCATGCTTCGAGGAAGAGGAGGAACCCAGAGCTTGTGGTGCCTTAGCTCAGGAAGTATGCATGTGTCCTCTGGAATGCAGTCATGTTTTATGTGGAGGCGGCCTAACAAGCAGCACCCAGATACAGTGTGTGAAAGTTAGGTATATTGATTAACTAGGTGCGCCTCCTTCAATTCCTGATAAGAGTTTAGCACCCCCGAGCCGACAACTTGGCATTGAAGGTGGTTACCGGCAAGTTTAAAGCTCACTATGTAGCCTTCCTAAAGATGGCGTCGATGCACTGGTCGTGTTGCTTCGTATAGCAAAGATAGGGTACGGAGTAGAGGATCCGGCTGAAAACGAAGGCATGAACTAGTTGAAGCGTATCCCTGCCCCTCAACGTTCCGCGTTTGTTGGAAACGTGGTGGACCATACACCCGACCTGTTCGCCTATGCATTTCAGCTCGGCAATGGTAGAGTCTGTTATGAATGAACAGGCCCAGAATCCGGATCTCCTCGACTACTCGGACAGGAGCTCTCATCAAAAAATATGTATGTTCGTGTCGTATTTAGGGTTGGCTCTGACGTGCAGAAGTTCTGATATTGCAGGGGTGCATTGGAGACCACAGCCTAAAGCATAGCTATTGACTGGAGGTGGTGCTCCATTTCTCCAAGGCTACCTTCCGTAGTCCAAATTGTTATATCATCCGCGTAGAGTGCGTGATGAATTCCTCCCACCCGGGCAAATTGATGTGAAAGCTGCATCATAGCGATGTTGAAGAGGAGCAGTGACAAGATCGCTCCTTGAGGAGTACCCCTTGTGCTCATAGTGTATGGGCCGTTTTCATAATCCTCATATTCAAGGAAGGCCTGACGCTTCGAGAGGAAGTCTCTTACGTAGGCAAATGCCTTGTCACTGCAATCTGAAGAGCTCAGTTTTTCCAGAATGCTACCATGAAGAACGTTATCAAAAGCACCTATAAAATCAAAAGCAAGAATGGCTTTGTCGTGGTGTCTCATGATAGTGGGTTCTATTATGTCACGGGACAACTGAAGAAGGACATCCTGAGTAGACATAAGTGGGTGAAACTCAAACATAGTGTCTGTACCCATGTGTAGCAGGCGTGGAGCGAGACGCCGCTTGTTGCTGGACGGCGGCTCCGGTGTCCTTGGGTCCCAGCGTTTTCTGCTTGCGTTGCCATATTAGGACCGTATCACCAAGAAGTTCTTTTTCGGATGGTGGAAGGTCCTCGAGTTGTGCAGTTTCCATGCTGACAAGTTGCATCGAAGCAGGATCGTAACCAGTCACAGTCTTGGACGCCATCTCCGGGGAAACACCGGCCGGGGCTGGCGACAGCATTGCTGCTTCTAGGCCAGCACCCCAGCGGTCAGAAAAAACTCTAACCTCGCCATTTAAGCTGCATGGCACTGCCCACACGCGAGTGACTGCTCATGATACTCAAATGAAGCCCGCTGTCTCACTGCATCACATCAATCTGCACTATTTGGTGACACAATACACACTTAACGCGTATAATGTAACAATCACAACATCTATTTTCAAACAAGTATTTTAAGTGACAAAATAATAAAACCTCCCCGACAAAATATTAAAAGGTAATTTAGGAAGGCTTCCATGCTGGTGGCATATTTATAGATTTAACAAAGCATTTGATGCCATTACACACATCATTCTTATACATAAACTTGAATAGTATGGCAGGACGGGTCCACCACTTCAATTTATTTCAAGCCATTTTTTTAACCATACTAAAGCTGTCCAGATTTATGGTAGTTTCAGCTGCTAAGAAAGAAAATCAAAGTGTTTCTCAAGTAATTATCTTTGGCACGCTGCTTTTCTTGCTATTTATTTATAATCTACCTAATACTTTCAGTACTGCAGACTGTATTGGTATGCAGAGGACACGACCATTTTAACTTTCACAAATAACATCGATGAATCAAAACAAAAATTATGTTGGTGTACATAAAAAGGTAATGGTGTCAAAATAATATGTTAAAGATTAATTCATCTAAAACCGTTTTAATGGTCTTCATTTTCTGCTGACAGCACATTCAAAATTTATTCTTTACATACGTTTGTACGATAACTTTTGTGGGGCTAGTCCCCGACAAGCGAATACAGTTCAATTTTTTTGCGCAATCACTCATTCGCAAAATAACCTACGAAATTCGTGCTATAGTCGAAACTGGCAGGTAATTTCAGCCACATAATATTTATTTTCTTTATCACGAATCTATCGGGCCTATTTTATTGCATATGCTGGAGCAACACAAATTTTTCTCACCTCAACAACCTTCAACGCATGTGAAATCAAGCACGTCGTCTAAAGATATTCAGTCATTTTTTAACCAATGTAGGGCCACTTAATCAAAATGTAATTATTCATTCTTTTCATAAACTATTTTAGCCGAAGTTATTCATTTCAATGTATAGGCTTTTTTGTAGATGTTGTACATATTTATGGCATTATTTTCAATAACCTCGTAAATAACAACGACACTAGGCATTCGGAGCTGGGTAACCGTCTTCTGCCAAAGATTTGGAGGAACTACGGCAAGTTCACAACCATATTTAAGGGAAACAAGCTGCGGAATTCCCTTCCTTACATCAGCAAATCATAAAACAGGGAATATGCATTCAAAAAGCATGTAAAGACTTACGCTTTGCAGCAACGTGCCTTCAACTAGCCATTTTTTGCTACATGCTATATTGGTCTTTTGTTTTGTACCATCCGATTGTTTTTCAATTGTTACCTTTTCCTTTTTGTCTATTAAACATATATGTACTTTCGCTTTTGTGTTTATTTTCGCAATATGCATTTTATTTCTCACTGAACCTATTGTAACAAGTGAATAATGTATGCGTTCCCGGTCACATCTTGTAACACCTAAGGAACGTTATCTCCTGGCGGTGAATGCACCATCTCCGTGCATCTAATCGGTGAACGTGATGCAGGGTGTTGGTCGGGAAACATGCACAGTGTCAGTAGCTGGTTAGGTGAACAAAGGCTTGGGGTTTTCCGGCGAGATCTCTTATGTAACTTCGGCAACTCGGCAAAAAACTTGGTAAGGCACGACGTAGCCTGGCAAGACATTATCACTCAAGCCAACGCGACACGAATGCAACCAGAGCAAGACCACAGAGTCAGGGCTGAAGCTAACGTCGCAGTGGTGACTGTCGTAATAGCGCTTTTGGTTGGCATGAGATGCTGGGAGTCGACTTCGGGCAACGCGACGTGCCTTCAGCGCACGAACGACGGCGTCGTGAGCGTAGATTATGGTTGAGTATGCCTCAGAAGAGTAGTAAGTCGAGAGGCAAGAGTGGGTCGCGGCCATACAACAGGTACAACGGAGAATAACGAGTAATGACTTTACGGCGTGAATCATGGGCAAACGTCACAAATGGTAACTTGCAGTCCCAATCGTGGTGGTCCTTAGACACGTATATAGATAACATGTCCCTTATTATGCGGTTCAAGCTCTCAGTAAGTCCGTTTGTTGAGGATGGTAAGCGGTGCTGAAATCATGAAACGTTGCACAAAACCGAAGAAGGTCAATGAGAAATTTTGAAAGGAAACACCAACCACAATGATTCAGCTGCTCATGCGGACCACCATGGTGTATGAAGACTTGATCAAGAAGAAAGTCAGTGATATCGTTTGCAGAGCTTGCGTAATGGCATTGCGTGCCATATAATTAGTCACTACGCCCCCCCCTCTCACTTGTTACCCGCAGATGATGTCGGGAAAGAGCCAAGGGGGTTCGGGCCAACGCGAAAGAAAGGTTCGCAGGGGAGAGCTATGGTAGGGTGCCTACTTTAGTTATGTCTACCCTAGCTATGGGCTAGAAGGTACCCAGCGAGAGAGAGTGAAAGCATTTGGAGGCTACGGCAGTGCTCGCAGGTAGCGACTTTGCACCGAACCAAATGGAATAGGACAGGCCAGAAGAAGCATCTGCGCCAAGATCGTAAACTCCGTAAACAGCCAGGTGGCCAGTGGGGGGAGCAAAATGTACTTGCAATAGCATGATTCCAGATGCTGAGGAACAACGAAGAGCAGCTCAACATCGTGCGGTGTCATATTGCGTCAATATAAACTACCATCATACAGAACAAACATATGGAGGGAGACATCTCGTGGTGTTGAGTGGCGGAGCTGCTCGTCTGTGACGTGTAAAAAATCGCAGGGCGACAAACCGCATGTATTTGTATCAGTTTCGGTAAAGCCCAGCGACCAGGGCGTCGTAGGGCCTTTGAGTGAGGAGAGCCAAAATGAAACGTAGTGGTCTGTTACCCCTGTGAAATGTCGTCCATACACGCATGGATGAAGCTTAGCAATAGCTCAAACAAGGGCTAGGCATTCAGGTGTTCTGATCGAGTAATTGCGTTCCGAGGCTGAAGGAAGGCGGCTAGCATAAGTGCTTACACGACTGATCGCTCCTTGTCTCTGGGGCGAAATGGCGCCAATATTATGTCCACTTGCATCCGTATGGACTTCCGTTGAAGCAAATGGGTCAAAATGAACCCGGACGGGAAGATTAAAAAGGCGACTAGTGAGCGTTGAAAATGCCTGAGCTTGCTCACATCTCCAACTGAAAGGGCTGTCTTTTTAAGAATACTGGTGAGAAGACGGGCGATTTTGGTGAAGTTGTCAATCTTGCTTCTAAAATAGGAACATAGCTCTATGAAAATTCGGCCACCAGAAGGCGAATGAGGAGATCGAAACTCGCGGACTGCACGCACTTTGTCGGAATCACGCTGTCTGCCAGTAGCGTCCACCAGGTGACCGAGGACCCGTAATTGACAATGGCAGAAATGATATTTCGCAGAAATCAGCTGTAGTCCTGCTTATCAGAAGACGTCGAAGATTAGCGACATCCGGTGGATATGGCTGTCAAACGCCGGCAAAAGAAACAGTAACGTCATCAAAATAGTAAGTATGTAGACCATTGAAAACTAGGTAGAAGAGAGTCCATCATGGGCTTGAAAGTGACTGGTGCATTACATAGTCCGAAAAGCATCACTTTGAATAGGTAGAGAGCGTCTTCGGTGATGAACTTCGTGATGAACTTACCCGGTGTCAATTAGGTCTTTAATGGACACGTGGTCAACAAAAACTTCGATTAGGTTTTGTGTAGGAGCAAGGGTCCACAGAGGTTTTGCAGTCAGAGTGCCAATGCAGCCTCCCCTCCAGGGGCTGCATTGGTTAGTTTCCGGAAGAACAGCCTGGGTAGGATGGGGATGGTAGTCACAGAAATGTAGGCGAACGGGACTAACAGCGCAGTGGAGAGGTTGAATGGCTAGCGAGGAATCGAGGAGGAGAGACAAGGCCAGCATGTCACTGTTCAGCTTGAGGTCACAGAGGACGAGATGGGCGTTCGTAGCGACAGTCAGTATATGGTCTAGGCAATGAATACCAGTGGTTACAGCAGCGGGGGGAGATATGATTGATCCGGGAGCACTCGAAGCAGATTGGTCTGTCATACGGTGGTCGCCACTGAGATGGGTTGTGGTACCGGTTTGCGGAATACTGTCGATGTGTTGCAGAAGCAATGACCGGGGCGGTAGAAGTTGTACGTGTGCTAACGGCGGAAGTTATGTCCATATTCACAATCTGTTGGCGAACAACAGCTTGAATGAGCGAGATTGTCAGTTCGTCCAGCGTATGGGAACCAAGAAAGCTCGGAGCCATAGCCTCGAGTTCGCGACGTATAGCAATTGCGCCAAAATTGGTGATGCCCGCTGATCCAACGATGCAGGTTCATTAGAGGACGAGGTTGAAGTCGTAATAGGAAGCTGGTCTCTTCGATGGCTAGTAGCTTCTTCAAGTCGACACTGACAATCACACCTACGAAAGAATGTTTTCGTAATTAACCACATGGCCGCAAAAGACACAATACCAGCGATGTTGGTTCATCCTAGTGGGAAGCCTTGTCGGCTAATGGCTGAGGTTAGGTGTCTTCCGCAGGATTGGCCTCATTTTTGATGGAAGTGAAAGTGATCGAGGCCCGAGATATAGGTGCTCATCAGCGGTCTACCCAGAATTTCTTTTTTTTTCGGAGAGGCGTTTGGTTTAACCGTTCAATATGCATGTTCGCTCGTGCGCTTGTAAGTGTGTAGTATGTATACGCAAACAAAGTCAAAAAATTTAGGAAAGAGAGAGAGTGGAATACCTCTCTCAATCCCTCTTCGGCCATGCCAGCTAATGCACCTCAAAGACTCCAAGGCGGTGAAAATTTTTGTAGCCCTATGGCGTCGCTTATATTGACATTGCTATACCCACCAGTGGCATGTTGATCCAGACGAAGAAAATGACAAAGGGCAACAGAAAGTATACTGGCGCGAGCTGTTTGTATCGGTGGCATTGCTTGCTGAACCATTTGTAAGTATACCTACTGGCCGCCAAAAGCGAGCAGAGTCGCCACCTGGAGGCAACTGGTTAAACAAGTGTGGATTGCTCCGTGCAAATGTAGATTGCTCCGTGCGTCGTCTGCTAGCCACGTCGTGTTTCTATGTGTGCGTACGTCATGCACGTTCCCAAAGTATGGTTCGCCCGGTCATGTCTGCAGTAGTGTAACTGCTTCTACGTATGGCTGAAACGACGTACAAATCCATCTGTTAATGCTCGGCTGCTAATGCGTTGTAATAAGATAGGCAAGTGAAAGTTTTTAGAGTGCTGTTTATTCTCGTCATATGCTTCATTCACCAAAATATTTCATAATTGGGGCCACTTTTCGTTTCAAGCACATCGTAAAATGCTCTTAGCTGAAATAACTTGAACTAACCTCATAAAGTGGGTAAACCACTTGTTTTCAAGTGCACTACCTTTCCTGTTTTTTTTTACCACCTACAAGTAGACGTAAAAGTTTACTCTCGTGTTAACTGACTTTTTGAACCTAGGAAGAATAGTAATTTTTCTACTCCACTGAGGTTTTCAGCACGTATAGAGAGAGAGTAGTTTTTTACTCCGGTAACAAGGTTTTGAGGGCATTTATAAGAGTTATTTCAGGGGATAAACCATATGAACGGGCGCACTCGCACAGAGAGTCAATGAATTTATTAAATATAAAATGATGGCAGAATTGATGACGCAAAGTTTAACATGCAAACAAACACGCACACATAAAGGCAGAATGAAGCACCACCTGAACGGACTGCACGCGTCACTTGACTGTACTTCGACAATCCGATATATAAAGGCATGACATTTTCACCTGTCATATAGTGCCAGTAGGAGAGCTGTTTTTTTTGTTTCGGTTGCAACGACGAACAATAACGGTTCAAATTTCAAGCGTAAACTTATTTTGGGCTGCTAGTCACCACGAGTCATACCAACCTTTTATTATAAACACACCCGATTTCACCTTTTTGTATATGCAATAATTAGCTGGCACACCGGCCTACTGGCCTTACCAGTGTGAGCACTGCTGATGCACAAGTCCACAAAATATACCTAAGCAGCTCAATCACTTTAATTATGTAGCGGTTCACTAACACAGCAGCACATATGCAGGACAACGGGCGTGGAAGAGCGGTGTCACGTTTTTATCGACGCGCACTAGGCCTTTTCGAAAATCACGGCTATGCGATGAATGTGGGTCATCACAGAATGCATCTACTGTGTGCATTCTGTCTTCATTTCAGACACAAATGAAAATACATGTTAACCATCTGCGGTGTCTTACGGGGTGACATACACCTATATATGTACTTCCAGCGAAATAGACGGTCCAGCATCCGGGTTTTCACCTGTGCTCACCGGCGGCCATTTGTTTGTTCCGTCTGCCTCGTATCGGTGCTTGTCGTCAAGCTTGATGTTTGACTATGGTTGGCGCATGCAGCGGAGAATCGGGGCTGTACTTTACTCCAGCTGACCATGTCTTCTGTGGAACAGAACACATGCGACGATTCTTTCACCTGCCCCGGCGACGCACTCACACTGGCGACTGGCCGACTCGTTGCCGAATACATAGTGAAGCCTCTTGTTTCTCGCTTCGAAGTAGTAACTAGTCCCTCTCTAGGAAGCAACCACGGACGATCACACCAGCTTGATTTTGTTACCGCTGGCAGCTCTTACCGGTTAGGCACGGAAGAGAGATATCCGCGAAGTAAAGGATTGGAGGCTCGCTCTCGGAAACGCATGATTGCTCGACGATGTAAGAACCACGCGTGATCTATCAGCTCAACCAAACACATACAGCACGAGCTTCTTACACCACCTGTCTCCAGAAAGTGCGTTGACCTGAGGCCAGCCATGAGGCCCGACGACTACGCCTTACCAAACTTCGAACAGCAGCAGCAGCAACAACAACAACAACAACAACAACAACAACAACAACAAAACAAATTTGTGGTCCTCGCATGCTTTCACGATTCACTGAGAGCGTCACTTATGGACATAGGGGGGGGGGGTATAAGGCAAAAGCCACCGAAGCAGCTGCAGCTTAAAGTCACGTGGTAAAAAACTCTGAAACGCAGGTTATAAAAACCACGTGATAGAAAACTCCGCACAACGTAGAACTGAATTTTGACAGAATCTTAATACGTGCCTCAAAGGCAGTGGTAAAACTGTCATGTACCACCTTTTCCTCCAACACGAGATAGTAATTTTAAACGCGAGAGAGTTTTCAATAGTCATGAGCCACAAAACCCTGAAACTCGGATAGTATTAGCTTACAGCGTTTTATAGCGACTTGGTTTACTGAAAACCATTTCACGCCCTTAAGGGTGGGTTTTTCAATATATCACCCGTTTTGCACCTATATTTCTGCCAGATATATCTGAACGATTGTAATTTATGCAGTTATATCTTTTGTACACACATATATTTTTTAGGTGTACTAGTTATGTGTGTTCGCAAATTACACCCCAGGGAGTTTAGTTTAATGTTACGCTTATCATATATGTATACAGTTTAGACCATCAATACATTTGACATCTCAATGGATGCAACCAAACCACATGCCAAAGTTCTGTTGAAAAGATCCATGTTTCGGTATTTGTTTTCATTTCAAGTTTCGTTCGCCAATTTATATCGTGTTATGTTTTATATTTATTATACCCCCCCCCCCCTGTTTACAATATTCAGAATATTCCTCACATGATTAACGACTTAATTCATGGGTTGACTTTTTGGGATTCCTACTAAAAATATTTTGCTGCCGCTCATGTCCAGTCATCCCTAATTCTCACAAAGACATCGGTAAAAGAAGCAACATATTTGGACTCCAAAATGTCGAAACGAAGGCGCAAGGATGCCACACTTGCAAAAAACTGTGCATCACGAAGGCTACGCATTTGCCACATGCACACGTCAGTGAAAAAAAATCACTTTGAAGGTCTGCTAGGAAATATTTATCTTGTCAATCATAAAATATCACACTATATTTTGGTGGGTTGAATTAGCTTGGAAATTATATCATAAAACGGTGCTGCTCTAAATATCGGTTTCGGTCTTGAGGTTGTCATTGTATAAGTGCTGTTGATCCCCTCGGGGCAACTGCGCATCGCCATCGTCTACAGGCAGACTTTGAATAGGTGACAAGTAAAAGAGCGAGGGATTGTGTGATGCACCGTCTGCTGCCGGCTTCCGGTTCGAGGAGAGTAGACGACGGCAAATCACTCCGCCGTAAACCTCAGATTATTCAGGATTCGCGCGCGTGGTCGCCCTTTTATTTTTGTCCTGCTAAAGCATGGTCGGTTGTTCAGCCATTGCCTGCTCCAAGTCCAGCGTGAAAGGCAAACGCATGTATCGATTCCCCTGGAGCGAAGAAAGAAAAATGAGGTGGGCCGCAGCTGCGAAGAGAGCCGCAGCGACAAGTTGCCTTTGCGTACCGAACGTTGGATCAAGAGTGTGCGAAGACCATTTCACCACAAGCACGTGTGTATTTTGCACTAAAAAACAGCTTACGCATGAATTGATGCGAATATTATATCCAGAAATAAATTGTCGCGTAGGTGCGCCTAGCAAAGATATTATGGGAACGCGCGGGTGAAATCCACCTTTCCTATGACATGAGCGCCGGCATGCACCCTTATGTATTACAAAAAAAAGAAACAAAAAACGCAAAACTTCACTCAAGAATAAGTTTACACGAAGCTTGGGCGAGTCCATTTGCGTTTATCTTGGTCAAACTGCGCGTCAGGACCGCCCACAAAGGAAGAAGTGCGCTAAACAAGCGCAGGGTTTTGATTTTCCGGTGCCGTCTATGTCTGACTGTATTGCTTATTTGCCGCTGTGCCACGCAGCTTGACCAAGATCAGCGTTGTGGTAAGCATGCGGCTTCGACTAAGAAATGCATCTTATAGCGCGCTGAAGGCTACAGAAAGAAGATATCTCAATGCGCTCGATAAATGCGGCGCTTCATGCCGATCGACAGACGATTTCGGCCGAAGCAGCAATCCTGAAATGAACTCTTAACACACTGCTAGAGCCATCACCATCCCCTGATAGCTTTAAAATTGTGATTTTTTTGTCAGAAGTAACGTATCATTCAATGAAAACTGTCTTCTGTATCGACTGATCTGCTAGCAAAACTGACAGTACCTCCGAGCAGCATAAAAGCATTGTAGAGCATTTTGGCGCGATGAAAAGTTTTCGTACTAATCATGGCTTTCGTAGCTGGTCATTGTCACAGTCACCGCAAGCAGAAACAAAAAAAAACTTCTAAAGCACTGACATTGCACGGAGAGGTGCTTTTTTTCAACAGAACGGTACAAAAGTGCATGCGTACCGCTGCTAACCCGCATGGTGTGTCGAACCGGATGCCATCGTATCCGACAGTTCCCTGCATTTGCCTATTTTACCGGTCATCTATTGGGTGGTGACAAGTCGTGTGCGTGTTTCCTGCCGGCTTAAGGTGGCGTATTATTTTTCTTTGTCCAGGTCGTGTAATATTATGGCTTGCATGGTTTAACTCGCACTTACAGTAGATATAGTACGTGTCACTGCAATCTCTGCAATCGTGTACGTGTCACTGCAAGCTGTGGCGTGTTGGCAAGTACAGAACTTTGGTGCGGCGGAGTGCGTGTGCTCTGTCAACGGCTCTCGTTGAAGCTTGTGCACGCCGCAAGCTGAGTGTTTCCGGTCAAGCATTCAACGGAGTGTACGCTGGGAGCTACATGGAGAACGCTTTTGGATTTCGTGTCATTGCTGAAAAGGTAAGCTTTCGTGCATGCGAACAACGAAGTACTGAGTGAGAAGTGCGTGCTTACCAACTCCCGATTTGCCCGCGATACTCGTATTTGCAGGAAGCGACTGTCTCTTGGCGCCGGTAGCTTCATGACCTTCGCTCGTAGTGTTCTTATCAGCTGCAATGTCTCAATAGTCGCAGTGTTCGTGAACCTCGCTGTGGCGCACGGTTAAAAAAAAGACGGAGATGCGCCGCGTGCAGATAGACCTTATGGTGCGCGGCAGCGGGTCAAAAAAAAAGGTGGGGGGGGGGCGGAGAAGGTGAGCGAGCCAAGGTAGGGGAAATGAATGGCATAATAATAATAAAAACGAAACAGGAAAGGAGGCGCTAGTTTTCAGTTAAAGGGACTGCAGTGGACAAATGAGGCGCGTTCATTACGCAAGAGAAAAAAATTCAGATTTCAACGACTGAAGGTAAGGGTGCCTTTACAATGCGAGTAAATACACTATATAAAGCAATATTTCAAAAATATTTAAAATTTGTTTCAGTACCCCTTTGATGCCTGCGCTTTACAGCGGCGTGACGTGTGTTTTGTTAAAAATCGTGCAGCTAACCAAAGAACCTATGCATACCTTCTTTGGTCAGCAATTTGTGCTTTTTCATGCCTTGTTAGGTTTGTTTATATCTATACTTGTATATCGTGAATAATCATGCTATAGAAATATTGATCTGCTTTAATGAGGGATTGAACAGCTACACTTAATTGCACACTTGTTTTTGCGTTTTTTGACCCATTGTAGTGTGGCACATAGAATATTGTAGAATAGAATAATTCTATGTATTTTGGTGTATGGTTTTCGCGCTGTAGTTACATACGAAAGCTTAGCCGAAGTGTATCAACACACACTCACACAAAACATTCAGTTACACTGATACAACACAGATGATAGTGATGTAAGCATAGTTAGTTACTAAAGAACACATTTACGAAAAACAAAATGAGGGTGATGACTCAGGTGGCTGTGGATGAAAGCAGGCAGGCCTAACAGCTCTTGTCTGTTTCATATGTTTTGTCTGTGCAAGTTTATTGCTTACGAATGTAAACAAACTGGTGCATCTAATAAGCCCTCCATGCATATATTTCTGTCAGCCACTTCTGCAATAAGTCGTTCATTTTCCAAATTATTACATATTTAATTTCTAGTAGTTCAGAGCTTACTTGTGATACAATATCTGCTGCATAGCTATTTTTATGAATTAAAAAAAATTCAACTGCGAAAAAGCTGGTTATGCATGCACTCGAACAAGAATAAGATTAGCATGTCTTATTGGTTTTCGAGAGTAGTCAGCCTTACTCGTGGCCTAAAGTACTCATTGTGTTAATCAATAAGCAACCTGTGAAAGACATAATATAAAATTATTCACTCCACTGAATTCTTGTAGCTGGAGAAGGAATTTAGAGGCGAGTTTCCAGAAATACACAGTGCTGTGCTTCCAGTTGCAGTTGTCATTGTATAAGTGCTGTTGATCCCCTTAGATTGGAACTTGCTCGATGCTTTACGCTGGTTTCACGCAGTAGATTGTACATCTGTGATGTGTACATGTCTTACAAAAGGATCCTTCAAAGTATATAATAAATATTGCGCCTTTTCTGTCTGAATTAGTTTATATAATTTTTTGTGTCTTGGTCTAAACGCTGAAACTTGAGCGTCCAGATATATTTAAAACTGCTTGGTAGGTGCATGATTAAAGAGAGAAGCACTTTTTCACCACCACGTACATTTGCTAAGGTTTTCGATGAACCGTGGTGTAGATTCAAACATGGAAGTGGAATTCGTACACTGATGTGCACAGATGCTTGTAAACGTAAAAGTAAAGAGTGGTAAAGCTGAAGTGGGGAAGCAGAGCTTTATATTATGTGATACATCTTAATGAGGTTCTGATTCCCAGTATTTTTAAATGCTTAGTTGATTTTTGTGCATGTCTTACATGAAGAATGTTGAAAGGACAGCACACTGCGTCTTTTAAAATAGACTTGGTGCTGACGATGCAGTGCACTCTTCTTCACAACCTGAGAGCAGCTGTTCCGGGCTCATGACCCCTCTCAACACTGCTGCAACCACTCAGGGGTTGCAGCAGTGTTGGACGTTACTCATAGGGTGAACCACATATTTTGTACATTTTAGTAACATTCCTCTGATGGGAAAAGCTTAATCTCAAGCTATGTGACCTATAAAACTATTTTTAACCAATATGAGTATCAGTTTGCCATAAGATTAACAGCTGTCCGTGTAGAAAACTAGGTACACATGCATAATGTTAACAGAAATGTATGATAAAGTTGAGACGACTTAGATATCTCTAAGTTAAGTTGTTGATTCACTAATGAGTCATTCCACGCCAAAAATTCCACCTATTTTAGCGACCATCTCAAATGTATTCGAAAAAGTTGGGCTGATTGGGTGCATTGAAACAGTGCAATGGTAGAATATTTCCAAGACAAAAAAATTGTTGGTCATGTAGTTGCCTTCTGAGCTTGCCGGAATGTCGTTTCAGTGTTGTTTGTGGAAAATTATTTTAAAAGTACTGCTCCTTCGGTGGTCTAGTGGCTAAGGTACTCGGCTGCTGACCCGCAGGTCGCGGGTTCGATTCCCGGCTGCGGCGGCTGCATTTCCGATGGAGGCGCAAATGTTGTAGGCCCGTGTACTCAGATTTGGGTGCACGTTAAAGAACCCCAGTTGGTCAAAATTTCCGGAGCCCTCCACTACGGCGTCTCTCATAATCAAATGGTGGCTTTGGGACGTTAAACCCCACAAATCAATCAATCAAAAGTATTGCTCCTTGTTTCTAGACCAAATGTTGTTTACATGTTGAGTGAAGGTTCTGCCCCCACCGCGGTGGTCTTGTGGCAAACGTACTCGGCTACTGACCCGCAGGTCGCGGGATCAAATCCCGGCTGCGGCTGCTGCATTTCCGATGGAGGCAGAAATGTTGTAGGTCCGTGTGCTCTGATTTGGGTGCGCATTGAAGAACCCCAGGTGGTCGAAATTTCCGGAGCCCTCTACCACGGCGTCTCTCAAAATCATATGCTGGTTTTGGGACGTTAAACACACCATATGAATCATTCAATGAGTGAAGGTTCTTGTGTAAATTGTTTGAAGATGAGTAACATTAGTGCAATTTCACTGGCACATACGCGTCCAAGACTTTAACAAAGTGCTTGATTGGGCTGGTTGATGCTGCATGGTAGACGAAGAAAGTGTTTAGCAGCGCAAACGATAAGAGGGCATAGAATAGACAAGAGCAGAGTGCTGAACTAACAATCTAAGTTTATTGCAAGCCACCCGCAATATAGAAAAAGCAGAATCTGCGCATAACCACGCAACATAAGCAGAATTGCACATACATGCGCCACACGGTGTACCTTATGAACAGCCGAAAATTACCTTATCCGTAATGTACCTTATCAACATAAAAATTGAGGGTACGCTAACACAGGAAGCACCAAGTTGTTGAGTGTGAAAGACTTCACTAATCTCGCGCTCGCGCCGATTTTTGTATCACCCCATGATCAAACACTTGTAAAGAATTTTCTGACAAGAAGGCTTATTGAAATGGTCCGCCAAGTGGCTGGGATGTGAGCCTTTTAGAGAGTTAGCGTGCTCCCTTAACGGATCAATAATGAATCGCCCTGTTTGGCCACTGTAACCGAGCCCACAAGTAAATATTATCTTGTAGAGAATTGCTAAAACACACTCAACATGGCACATGGCGTGTTTCTTAGTGCATGATTCGTTCTTTGGTCCTTCGCTGTTGACCCTGCAACATAGCCTAGCGAGCTTGTCGTGTGCGCAGAACACATCTCTTACACCTACTTTGGCAGCAACGTTCTTTAGCCCATGTAAAACTATGCCAGCGAAATTGCACTAATATAACTGAGCTTCACACATCTCACACAAGAACCTTTATTTAACAAATAGATTACGTTAGGTCTAGAATGTGCTTTTAAAATAAATATTTTCTACAAACGACACCCACATGACATTCCGGGAAGTTCCGAAGACAACCACGTGACCAAATATTTTTTTCCCTCCTAAAATATGCTACGGTTTCACTGCTCTCAATGCAGGTTATCAGCACAGTATTTTGCGAATACATTTGAGATGGTTGCCAAAATGGCTGGGTGTTTGGCATGGAGTTACCATATTAGCAGGTCATGAACACAGCAGAAAGTCATGTGTTGATTAAGCCCTTTATATACAAAGAAATAAAGTTCATCTTCTCAGGTGTTGTATAACCCTGCTTTTTAACTGTTCTAAGCCGGCTGCACGTGCTATAGTTGTTTGTATGTGCAGCAGTGGCATTTCTATCCAGTAGAACTCGCTGTAGGGATGGTGAATGCATGTCTGAATTAAATATTAGTCAATTTTGCGCCAAAATGACCACAGAAACGAAGAAAACACATAAACGGAATGGGCGCTCATTTGAAACTGTTTACTCTTTAAGGAAACAGGCTGATATAATCCCACTTTTTGTCAACGCATGTCCAGCATACTCGGGCCGTCACTTACCTAAACACGCTATTGGACACATGATCGCTAGATGCCGTGCTTCCCACTCATACATAGTAAAGTATCGCTAACGCAATTGATACCCCGTTTCTTTTGTGAAAGATTTCCAAAATTTCTCTTGGTGTGGATCCACATAAAGTGACATGTGCGCTTGAGTGGGCACCGTCGTTATTCTTTACCATATATAAGAGCGTGTTCTCTCGCTCGATCATTCACGCAGCAACCCGTCGTCTAGCTTACGTGTCTCTTTCCGCATGATAGGGCTACTTTGTAAATCGCTTCAGTGACACACTTCGTGAACAGCCACATGTGCTTCTGTTTACAGCCTTTCAGGTGCTGAGCACAATTTTCAGTGATGCACCGGCACAACTTGGCTAGTTTGTTAGGGGTGGCGAACTCCAGCATTACTTCATGCCGACTCGCCACTTTTTTAAGGTTGTGCGTAACCTTATGAATATGTGCTAAAACGGCTTCCAGTAAGCACCCGTCCTGTTCATGTGTTTTCTTCGTTTGTGTGGTCATGGTTTTGTCGCGAAATTGACTATTCAATTCAGGCTTTCATATCTTTTTACAACACATATTTAATGTCCATAGCGTAATATTACATGCTATTTTCGTATTCATATTTACTTGTTCAAGAGTAGAACAGCTGTGCCAATTGTGTCAATTGTATACAGTTTGTTATTTTTGCATACAAACATAAAAAAAGCACAACCCGCTTTAATATTTTCTCAATATAGTTAATTTTATCAAGAAGTATAAAATCCAGTATTCACCGTAAGGTGGTGCATCACCATCCAATGGATTGATGCGTGCTGTTTAATGTCCTAAAACAACACTTTGATTATGAGACGCCTTAGTGGAGGGCTCTGGAAATTTCGACCACCTGGGGTTCTTTAACATGCACCCAAATCTGAGCACACGGGCCTACAGCATTTTCGCCTCGATCGAAAATGCTGCCGAATACCTTAGCCACTAGACCACCGCGGCGGGGCCATCATCATCCAATCTAACACAGATTCGACGACCGCAATTCTAACTTCTGACTATTTGCTAACCTGATGGCAAAAGAAAACAAAAAGTAGAGTGGTGTAAAAAAAGTTCTGCACTTTTTTATAAGAGGTGCAGAACGCTTTTTAAGTCGCTGTTGCCACAGTAAATTTTTGCTCTGCGGAAAAGCGTTTATGATTTGGAAGTGGCTACTAATACTGGTTGTCACAGGACACAAAATGGACAGTCATGCTTGCAGATGCAATACAATAACGAGTACTAGTATGAGTGCTGGTCATCTTTAAGTGTAATTTATGAGGTTTTTGCGGCCTTAAGAAACGACAAAGAAAATCGTACGCCACTTTTTTTTCTTTTCGCCACCTCCTTGAACTCCTTCTTTGTGAATTTGTCGAATTTCTGGGTCACCTGGCAAACAGTTTGACAAGCTCGTAAATGCTGTGGGGAGTTTTAGCATAGTTCGCACTGTGGGACAGTTTAGAAGACTGTTTTTAATAAGATAGCAGCGCTCTCGTGTATCTTGAATGAGTTAGCAGTTGTGAAAAATTTTGACATATATTTTTTTGTGTGATTCCGTCTAATTTTTTGTACTACTGCAAATTTGTAGCACCGCCGCTGTGATCTAGTGGCTAAAGTACTCGGCGGCTGACCCGCAGGTCGCGGGATCAAATCTCGGCTGCGGCGAGTGCATTTCCGATATAGGGGAAATTTTGTTGGCCCGTGTGCTCAGATTTGGGTGCACGTTAAAGAATACCATGTGGTCGTAATTTCCGGAGCCCTTCACTACGGCGTTCTCTTAATCATGTGGTTGTTTTGGGACGTTAAACCCAACATAACAATCAATACTGTAAATTTAGAATTTCAAGGTTAAAAATGCTCCATTTTTCCCCTGAAACCAGCTCCAAATTTAATTTTTCTTCCTGGAAAAGCAAAACATGATGCTCCAAATTTTTGCTCCAGATCTTATCTTGGCTGGTGACCTCTGCTAGCTGTAAGTAGTTACTCTTTCACCCCACTTTTGTGTGTCCGTTTTATGTTCTTTGATGTTGCATTGTTTCAGGGTGACTTGTTATTATGTGAGGCGCTTTCTATTTTACATCTTTACACCAATTATTCTGCATGGTTAGTACGTAGTGACACTGTTAGGTTATTGTGATTTTGACGATTGTTTTCACTCCTGTATATATGTTTCTCCAGTATTCTGAATTCTGAACACACAAGGATTATTGTGAAATGAAAATGCCATGTTAAGACTGTTTTGTCAATATATTTTTTATAATACCACTAGCCTTGCATGTTATGCCTAAGGCATGCCACAACACATCAAAATGTGGCATATCATTGTGGCAACTGCAGTGTGCTTTGATGTATTATTTCAGTATATAGGAGAAATAAGGCATGCTACATTGCACTCTTCCTGCTGTTTGTATGCTTCACTGCACTGCACTTTTGTGTTGCGCTGAAGCATATCAAAATTAGTTCTTCATTTTCAAGTGGAAATAAAGGCTCTTCTATTGTACTTTGATACGCATGCCTTGGTAGTTAGAGCTCCATGCCATACCACTAACGTCTGATTTCCGGTCTTCTTTTGCAGCAAATAGGATTCTGCTCGGCACTCTTAAAAAAGGTTTTTGATTAAGCTACAATTTGTCTGTGAAGCCTGTATGTGCTCTGTGTCCAATAAAATAAACCTTGATTTAATTTTGCACTATGGGATGACTTTGTGAACGTTGTGTTATGTGTGGCAGCTTATTTTGAATGATGCCTTCAGATACACTTAGGCTTACATGTTATATGCGAGAACCTTATATGCCATGCTTCATATATGCACCATAAAAGCAGTGCTAGGGCTAGTATTTTCACACTATGGCAGGAGCTACTACAATAGGACATCTGCACCTGAAAGGTATAGCTAAAGGGTAAGCTTTCTAGTGCTTCTACGAGGGCCTACTAGAATGGGTAACACTCGAAATATGGTATTTTTCGCATGAGTGTGGGGCAAAATTTTGCGTAAACACCCATAGACCATTTTAGCTGTTTGGGTGAACAACACACCTACACAACTTTTGTTGTTTAAGGGTGTTAGTGTGTAATAGCTAGATTACACATTCACGCCCTTAAAATTACTTGGGTGTACATTAATTTTACATCCTCACTTCCTTAAAGCCACTTGGTTGTACATTTGCTTTTACACCCCAAAAATGTTTGTACCCTAGGGAGGAAATTGGGAAATACGCCCATTGTATAGGTGTAGTCTTGCTTGTTACACCCATTTCGTGGGGTGTAAGGGTGTGAGTTATAGAGACTATATTACACTTATATGGCTGTAATTTCGTTTACCGTAAAGAAAAATAAGGCTGTAGGCCACGCACTTGCGTGCTCTTGGTAGGTGCACAACAACGGCACTGCAGTTTATCGATCATGCGAATAGCCTTAGTTGTGTTTATCTGGTCATGGTACAACTACATAAAAATGTTACTACCACATAAGCTGTGACACATAGGTACCTAAACTACCCTCAAAGCAATGTTACCGTTCACAACCGTGAGCATAGATTTGAGAACGCTTTAAAGAGCCTAGACATTAAAAGATCAGATGACATGCCTGAATATATTTATTTGTAATTTCACTAAAAATCTCGTCATATTTTCATGGTCATGAGTGTTCGTAATGAGAGTCGTATTTTTTCATGAAAAAACGATACAAAGATTCTTGTCCCATTAACCAGACCTTTGTTGGAGCACTGTCATGCGCGTAATCCATCGATGAATGCTTTCCGCTGAATTCTTACACAGGATTTTGATAATTAACTGGTGCAAGAAGATGTGCGTAGTCGACTTGATAAGCACCCTCTAACGCAAAGCACTGTCCGCCCCTAGGCTTTCCTAACTAGACCTACAGGCTATCACACATTTCATGGAGAACAGAATTCAAAAAAGGATGCATATGCGTTTAAAATGTGAATAGTGGTACCTGAACTAATGGCACAGATATGCGGGACTTCTACGGTCTTTCTTTTTCTCTGTTTTTTTAAGTACATGAAGATGAGAAAGAAGTAAATAGTAATGTCACGCTACAGCACTGCGTGGTAGGCAGAAAGCAAGCTAACCACATACAAACAACACAGCGAAGGCGTCATTTAGTGCGAAAGCGTAAAGACAGCCACCCGGCACGAGTATCTTTTTGAAAGGCAGAACACACTTTACACGCGGGTAATGGTAACATTGCACAGACTTTGTGCACCGATTCAGTAGAGAGTAAGGTAGGGCTTCCAGCAAACTGCAGTCAACGCATTTCATTCGCCGAGAGTCGGCTCAAACCGTACGGAAAATAGCGCTGCTGCGTGTATTTGTACACGCGCCGTCGATCGCACATCCACACTAGCGTGGGGATGGTGCTGCCAAGTATAAACCGATCTCACCGCGAATATGTGTCTTCAATGTATTTGACTCTCCCGTAACAACAATTAAACTTTCAGACATTTAACCCATTAATATTTTACTGATGATGGGAGGCTAGCTTTCGAACTCGGTTTAAGCAAAGTTGTTTTTTACAGATTTTCTAAGGCTCTTTGATTGACGAGCTTTACTTCATGGTATAAACGCTTGCGCGACTAAGTTCAAGCTCCTTCATATTTGTAAACTTGGTGCGCTTTACCTAATGATTTCAGTAGCTTCGACACGACTCCTCCGCAGCTGTTGCTGTGGCGCATGCGCCGATTCGCGTGACGTCACATAAGATGTCACTGTCGCTAGGCGTTGTGGGCTTTGTTTCTGGGCGTAGAACCACGGCGCATTGATTTCGCGACTACTTCGGTGTATGCGCAGTTTAGTATGATGTTGCAGCACCAGCTTGCGTGGTAGAGAGTTAAAGCGAGGGGGGTGTGCTTGGAACGGTTGCAGCACCATGCATGCACAGCTTGTGAAGCCCAACCACGGTCACCCACTCTTGGCGCTGTTGTCGGTAGTCTGCGATGTGGCGCTGTTTTAAGAGTTGCGTGCGGCACCAGCGAAGTGGTTCGGGGTTACAGTGCCAGCTTGCCACTCTAAATGCCCTGATTTGAACGAAGTGGTTCGGGGGTACAGTGCCAGCTTGCCACTCTAAATGCCCTGATTTGAACCGCAATTTGATGGTGGACTTTTTGTTTGTTGTACCACTTGTTACGGTTGTATTGATTCGCCTATATATTTTGTAAATTCTATCTTCAGTTGCTACGCATTGCTACAAAAAGTAACGCTAAATGTCAAGTAAAAACAACTGAAGTTGACAGCGAGTATAGTTATGGCACGCCTAAATATTGGTTTGGGTCATTTGTTTTTACTTGTGTGGGCCTTGAATACAACGTTATTTCGCATTATTGATATTCAGGGCATATGTTCGCAAAGTAAGTTGAACAAAGATATTTGTATCTACTATTTCAACACGTTCACCTGTTTACATAGAGCTTGTGATCGCTTGATAAAATTACCAGCCAAATAGTTTTTTTCTTTAGTGTCGGGAGGATAATGAAAAGTACAGACAGAATTGTTGCCTTTGCAGTATTCAGACTTTCGCGATTTCCCGCTGACTGAATGTCGCTCACTTTCAGTTTTTTTCAAGCGAGTTAGCGACTGATGCTAGGAAGCATTGTACTGAGCATACTCACGACGAGTCTAATATTTCCTCAAATCCTGGCAGCCATACTTTATGTTCTTACTGAATGCCGTAGAGTGGTGCTGCAAATAAATGCGGTCTACGCTCGCTGTGTATTTTTTTCTTTGATTTCACATTTCGTGTACCTTTTTGTAGCAATGCTTAACAAGTGAAGCTAGTTTTTCGAAACAAAGGCAAACCAGTGCAGTGGTTCTTGAGAAACTAAGAAAAAAATTGGCAGATCTCACGTACAGTGCGAATGGATGACATGCGAAGCACTAATGAGGAAGGTTGATATGCCACTTTAAAATCAGCGCAACATTATTAGGTGGAGATAAATTATGCTGCACACGATGTTCATATCATGATTAATATGTTTGGACGTGTCATTTACCTTCGCCATCTATTCACGTCACCTGATGCCAAATTTCGTATATAAGAAGCTGGTCAAACGGCCGCGAGCATGCATGCTATAAATGTAGCGCGTAGACAAGTTTTACATAACACGCATGCCATGATTATCATCTTTGGACGTGTCATCTATCTTCGTCGTCCGTTCGCGTCACGTGACACTTTATTAGGTATATGTGAAGGTAGTGAAATGATTGCGAGTGTATGAAGAGTGTGGCATGTTGTCATGTTGTTACATGACACGCATCTCATGATGATGGTGTTTGCACCAGTCAAATATTATCGCAATTCATTCACGTCACGTAATACAAAATTTGGTATATGTGAAGCTAGCGAAAAGGCCGCGAGCATGCTCTAAATGTAGCGCGTAGATAAGTTTTACATGACGCGCATGCCATGAGTATTATGTTTGGACCTGTCATCTACCTTCGTCGTCCGTTCACGTCACGTGATAGTTTGTTAGGTATATGTGAAGCTAGCGAAATGGTCGCGAGTGCATCAAGAGTGTGGCATGTAGTCATGCTATTACATGACACGCATATCATGATGATCATGCTTGCACCACTCAGATACCTTCGTCATCCATTCGCGTCGTGGTATATGTGATGCTAGCGATATGGCCGCGAGCGCATCATGAGCATGGCACGTAGTAGTGCTTTACTATGAAACTCATCTCACGACTATCATGATAGAACCAGTCCATATACCTTCGTCATTAATTTATGCCCCGCATTGGTATTTGTAAAGCTAGCGAAACAAGCATGAGTGCTCCATCAGAGTGGCGTGTAGTGATGTGTCATGACACAGATGACATGCATGTCATGACTTCCACGTTAGGGTCTGTTACTTGTGTTCGCCATTCAGTCATGTAATACAATATAAGTTTTACAACATTTCATGTGAACAAAACCACCGAATATCAGCGAGACTACGATATATATATAAATCATGACAATCGTGACATACATATTATGATAGTCATGTTATGACTTGTCAATTACGCTGGTAATAAAGTCATGTTATGCCATACTGAATTCGGTACTGATACCATTAACAAAACGGCCAGGAGAGCTAAAAGTCGTAGACGGATTGATAGATAGATAGATTGATTGATTAATCGATTGATTTATAGATACGCTCAATGTCGACGAAGTTCGCTAACGAATGCTTCGCATATAAAATGCACCGCCTCTATCGGAGATTGGTACCCGAACCTTCCGAGTGTGAAGTAGGAATTTTGCCCCTGCACGACCTTAGCACAGCCGCACGCAACTCTTGAAACAATGACACACTGCAGACTACTGACAGCAGCGCCACGGGCGGATTCACCCTGTTTAAGCGTCACTTTTCGAAGCTCATTCTGGGCTGTACTTGTACACTGTAGCCAGGTGGTGTGCAACTGTGTTGGTGGTTTCGAGACAAGGGCGCCGCAGCACTTCTAGCGAGATATATAACATCTATTGATATGCTGTGCTTAGAATCCTTGTGGATAAAATTTAGCATTCGTTGCATTCTGTTCAGGGTGAACGTGATGTTTGAAACACAGTTTTCGACTATAACAATTAAATCCGAAATGTCCGTCCATAAAAGGCTTTGTCACTTTATCCTGCGTTCTTTTCTTGCTTTCCATTTGCACTGCGTGTGCCTTTTGCCACGCCCTGCGTCATCTTTTCTGGCTTGCCGTTTGGCAGGCTTGTAGTTAGGAAATGTTTTCTGAGGGTGAAATTGCTGAAGACTTTGACTATAACTGAATAAAACCTTGATTAGTTTCTCTTTTTCTTGGGAAAACCTCCTTATTCATAAAACGTTTGGGCGGGGGCGGGCTTAGAAACTTTTTTTAGTCATGGGCATGTGACCTGCAACTTAGTGGCGTTTCCCGCTCACGTGTTTTCTTCGACATTCTTAGTGTAGCCTCGAGGAGCAGTAGGGGAGAATGGGGCGTTAGAGCAATATCTCTCCCATAGATTTTCGGTCCTGGAAAACGGAATGTCTTTCACATACAGCGTCTCTTTAAATGCACCGTGTCAAGCAAGGGCCTTTATCGGTATGCTACGAGATCAAACCAAGCACTTTCGGGTCACCACTTAAATACCTAACTACTGTACCAGTAAAGCCGATACAACGTGTGTATCTCGACTCATTGTTATTCTAAAGATTGAGTTTTCTGCGGTATGTTTTCTTTCAGTGGCGCGACCATGTGGGACCCTGAGTTCATTGAAAACGTTTTAAAGCCGGAAATAAACTCCCACATCTGTCGGATGTTTCCGAAGTTTCGGGACAATGCACTTTCGAGGAACTTGTTCAAGGATAGAATCGTGGAATGCTTGCGAATCGCTTGTCAGGTAAGACAAGTTAGGGCATTTTGGAGATGTTGCTGGATTTCTGCAATAACGCTTTGCGAATGAGAAGCACTGTGAAAATAAATGAACTTCGAGAGAGTTGATAGTTAGGTAAGTTGGTGCTTTGAGATATATATAAACCATCGTGAGAGAGCAACTAAACAAAACACACAAGAAGAGACGAAAATAGGCGCACACTTACAACTCTACAAAAAAATAGTTGGCATTGTGCACCTGTCTTCTTGTTCTTGTGTGTTTTGTTTATTTGTGCTCTTACGATGGTTTTTATGTAAGTAGATGAACCAACGGATATTGTGCCCTAGAAGAGCAGAGAGCGAATATTATACAGTGCCAAATAAAACTCTGGTTACCGTGGACCTTTCAATACTGGCAGTTGCTAAGAATTCTATATACAAGGACGTGTTATAACGACATGTCTTAAATTGCACATAAGAATTCTTCCACCAGTGTTATGAAACATACACAGGCCGCAGACTAAACTAAAAGTTTAGAAAGCAGAAGAAAAATATCAAAATGGCTGTAAATGTTGATTTTCGTTGGTATGTAGCACGTGTATGCCAACACTTTTTAGATAGTTCTTATAATAATCAATATACTTTTTAGCTAGAACAATATTTACCTCAATATAATTGATAGATGTATTCCTAAAGACATGACTGCATTTTTGTGATCCTTATGGCAGAAATTCTTGGATACCTGGCAGCTTCACTCTCGAAAATAAAACACGGTAAAGTCATCGCTCCACTCGCATCGCCTTCTCAATCATTTTCATGGATTTGCATCTCGGTGAATACTTCAACCGTGCCACAAGCATACACACTGACGGTTGTGCATGTATCATTCGCTACAGAAAAAGCTAACTGGAGCAAAAAAATGAGACCAGCTTAAGACAACGTAGGCTTAACTGCATAACATTGGCTCTTTGAGACTGTTTTCTACAACGTTGACAAAAAATCACATATTCACGGAGTGAATGATGTCAAGGGGGGGGGGGGAGAAGCTTCGGAGGGCTTTATTGGTAAACCGCGAATCGTCTGTCCGCTATAGCCGCGTCTGTCTGCCTGTTTGTCTGTCTGTCCGGCTGTCTGTCTGTCCATCCGTCGATCTATCCGTCCGTCTGTCCAACCGTCCATCCGACCATACGTCCATATGCCTGTATGTCTGTCCGTCCGTCCATCTAGTGAACACTCAGGTACCACCATCTGACATCTTTTCATCACATAGTCATCATATACAAGTACCACCGTCAAGCGGACATTCCAAGGACTAAACGAGAGCTAGCTACCTACTACTACTACATACATTGAGGACGCACGACCAACGACTTAAAAAGCTTCACCCCTAAAGATCACCATCATCTTACCGGAATCTGGCAGGGCCTGCCGTATACGCCGCACTAGACTGGGTCACAGCAAAGGCTGTAGGCACATTGCTCATCCTGACTTAAATAGGCGTTTACCTTCTCACCTGTCTCATTCCTACTCCTTGCTTTACTATCCGTATTGCAAAAACGAGTGTCATTCTAGTAACCCCAACGTAATTCTAGTAAGTGTTTTGATGGTTTAATCAGAGTACGCTGGTGCATACTGGAGCCTGCATTGTTTCTGTCAATAACTCCAGATCCTTTCAATATTGCGCACGCAGAGTCTTGCGGTAATGTTTCATTTTTATTGTTTCATTCGATGGTACCAATCGATGCTATCCCAATAGATTTTTAACATGTTAAATTAGTTGATATGCAGAGAAAGAGAGTCATATAGATACCAGTTTCATTATGTATACGTCACACGTGAAATCCCTCTCACTTTTGGTGTTTCCCAATAAAGTATGCTGCAAAATTTGTTGTTCACCCAGAGCAGCTAAATAATATTTTGATTTTTAGGACACTTTTTTTTACTCAGGCAGGGTCAATTACGTTGTTATTATTGCGCCGCATGTAGCAGTATTGAAGGCATATTTCGTGCTTTCCACACACAAAAATTAATTTTGCATCAGGGATGTGTTGCTGTAACAGTTATATATTATGGTTTTGCAATTATGAACGCTTCGGTCAGAATAGACGCAGAAAATCGCTACATCACTTCCAAGTTGAAAAGAAGCAAACAAGGCTCTGAGCTCTAGAGCCACTGCCAACGGAAGCTGAAGAAAAGCTGGCGTTCGATATCAGGAGACGGGAAATGCTTCTAGGAGAATTCTTCTATTCGCGCCACTTCAGCTCCACGTTGCGCAACAGGAAGGAGAATTCTGAAGGTACAATGCCGAAACGTCAACCGTTGAAGCCCACCTGCACATGATCACTTTCAATCAGTGAGACTCCCAGAGAGCATTCGGCTTAGCGTGCCGGTCGAGTCTGTGTATGCAGATGCCATTGACACCTCTTTTTTGAAAGGTACTGTCTACCTTCCTTCACTGTTTTTCTCGTTTTGTTACAATAAAACGTACCATTCGAAGTGTCTGACCTTGTAGAGGTTTTTTCGAGATAGTGAGTAAAAAGGGAATTTATCAGTTAAAGTGACCTGTCTCCATCCATGTTTGAGATAATGTCCACAACACTGTTAGGTGGAAGCAATGTTAATTGAACTGCCTTGCAAAAGTAAAAAAAAATCAACTGCGCACGGTTTTTCTAGACTCCACCAAGTTTTCTATAATAATAAATAAAACAGCTTAGTGGTCGTTTAAAGCTGGCAGACATATTTTGTTATGTTTCTCATGAGTGGCGTCGGTCGCAGTAGTCACGTTTTCCCGCGGTTTTGCAGGCAGGCATGCAGGCAAACAAACACACTGCCGACAGCGCCACGGGGAAGCTCTTTAAACGCGTAAGGAAAAAAGCAGACAACTCTCTGGCGCAACCTAAAGCTGCTACAAGTGCGTAAAATACAATATGAAGTCATATATGTTTATTTTAAGCAAAATAGGCTTACCTGCAAGGATTTCTTGTCCTGCCAATTGACTGAACACTATTGCTATTAGTTGGTGCTAGTGGTCATTATTTGGCGCCGTCTAACATCTAACTCAATTTAAAATTCCTTTTTTTTATGAAATGAAGCCATGCTCGTGGCCAGCGGTGTGATGAACCATCTTCGCAGTTTTTTGCCACAATCCGAAAAATTCTTCTGAGCGGTAGACAATCTCTTTAAGCAGTCGGACGCATTTATGCCTCTTGTCATGAGTTAAGGACCATGCGGCACGTGCCGGAAGCCTGCGATGACGCGTGAAGCCACAGAAAAATACCCGATGGTATGCAGCCCTGCCACGTGCGTACTCGTGATTCGTGGGTGAAGGGCTTGTTGCGCATGCCCTGAGCCGTGATCGAAAAGCCCAGATGAGGTGACATTGCCTTGTGGAGCACCTCACCACACAGGTCGAATGCGAGAGCGTCGCTCTCACGAAGAAAGAGCCAGTAATCCGAATCTGCAGTTGGTGGCGTGAAGGTGCCAAAAAGCAGCCATCGACGTCGGCTGACACCGAGACATGCTCTCCGGACTTGCAGCACCTCACCACGGCAGTTTACAAGACACTTGCCACTTTTTATCTTAGAAGGACGGCTGCGACGCACTTGACAGTCCCCGGAGAACCACGTTGTCGGTTAGGCCTGGCCTGCCAAGTCTAACGATGACCGAGGTACGAGACGGAACAAGCAGATTATGCAACGGAGGACAATTATCGTCGACCATGTGACTTCTGCAAGGAGTCAAATTACGGGTCGCTTCGTCGGCGTTTCATGTTGTCATCACGAACAGTAAAGATGTTCGTTTTCAGGGCTTGATTACAGTTGCCTCGGAGAACCTGTAGTGGCTACAGACATGGCTTAGTGCTAGAGGCTTAAGTCGAATTAATTTAGATCTTGTTTAGATCATTGTGTACGTGTTTCGTTATTGAGTTGTGTTTTATGTGGAAATGAAAAAGAAAGAAAGAAAATTATGTCACACGAGCTGTCTATCGTGTCGGCCAAACGCGTGATGAAAATGTCCGAGCATGTGGTAGGTTTTAATACTCTCGGTGGTGTTACGTTATTTAACCTCCTAGGTGCGTGAGTCAGCGGTTTTAGCCGAACCAGCACATTGCTATCAAAATCCACAGGGTGCCTTACCCCGAAGTCTCTGGAAGTCTCGTTGCTCGCGTGATCTTGCTAAAAAAAACCACCTCCCGAAGGGAATTGTGAGGAAATGCGAATGACTTTCTTGCGCCGAATGTACATGGTGTAGTAATATTAATTCACCTTCACCGACTTCTGTCACCGTTTTTAAAGCTGCCCAGCCAGCGAACGGTCGAGAGCGGGGCGCGCGCTTCACTCCATCGGACGGAAGAGTGGGGCGCAAGGAGAAGAGAGAGTGACCGGCAAGAGAAGAAGTGGTGGAGCACTGCACCTGTTATTGTTCCTGCCGGTTATAATGTCAGCGTATAGTGGCTAGCAAAATTAGCCACTATAGTCAGTGTCTTATATGACCTGGCGTACGACCGATGGCCTAGCTGCGAACCGCGCTTGTTCGAGGTCACTTCTAGGATTCGCGCTTTAAAGGCGTGGCGCCGTGTAGAAACTACCGTCGTTGTAAAAGTCGACAAAGAAGCAGTTCAATTGGTTATCTAGCGTTTGGTATCTACTGAACACGTTCTAACAACCGTGGGGGTCCACTTATAATGCTCGTTTCAAAAGCACTGAGTTTTGTTTCTTATAACTCAGGCCGCTTGCCTCCGCGGTGAGTGCTCCGCAACGGTGAAGTACTGTTCTGTGCCTCTATATTGCCGCATTCAACCTGCAGAGGAGAGCTCGCACAGCCAGAGAGGAAGACGAAGCTCTTGCCCGGTCCTCTTTCCGAGCGCCTTTTATTTTTAATTAAGTGAGCTCTTCTATATCGAACTCCTGCTGTGTCTGCGTCGTGACACTGGTGGAGGAGCTGGGTACATGTCCAGGACGCCTTCCAACAGCCCGAAATCTAGTCCACAAAGACTTCTGCTCGTCGAAACACCCGTTCACCGCGCCAGCCGCCGCCTGTTAGGCCTGAGCCCAGAGTTCGGTCATTGGACGGAAAACATGACCGCGCCGGGAAGCAGTTGCCCCACCATGACGAGCCCAAGCACGACACAGGTGACTGTTTTCACCCCTAAAACTCCTGTGGACTTTCATGGCAACACATATGAGGACGCAGATGACTGGCTTGATGAGTTTCGAGCCCACAGCCAACGTTAACCGTTGGAACGCCACACAGAAGTTAGGGGTACGTGTATTTCCCTCTTCAAGACGGGGCTCCCACGTGGTTCACAAATCGCGTGTGGCCGACGTGGGACGAGTTCCGGCGGAAGTTCCTGGACACCTTCGCAAACACCGAAAAGCGGGAGCAGGCACAACGACTCCTTGAATCACGGATACAAAAGCCCAACGAGTCTGTTGCAATGTTTGTTGAGGACATGGCTCGTCTCTTTCATCGAGCCGATCCCGATATGTCCGAGAACAGAAAGATCAGCCACCTCATGCGTGGTGTTAAAGAGCAGCTGTTTGCTGGTCTCGTACGGAACCCACCTTCAAGCGTCGACGAATGTTCGAAGGAGGCGACCGGCCTTAGAACGCGCACTACAGCTACGGTACCGCCAGTACGACCGTCCAAACAAGAGCGGACAAATCAGCGCAACCGCCGTGACCACCGTGACACCTGACGAGCGTTCTTTGCGTGACCTGATACGCGAAATTGTACAAGAAGAGGTGAAGAAGCTTGCTGCCACACCGAATGACTGCTGCGATTGCGTCGGTCACAGAAGTTGTTCGCCAAGAAATAAGGCAAGCGCTTTCACTTCCCGAGCCGAACACTGAAATAGTTAGGCCAACATATGCAGATATTCTCCGTCGACAGCCTAGATCTAACGTGCCGCCACCTCAACAGTACCACCAGCAACAGCCGCCGACAGTGCCTTGGTACTACAGGGTCAACGCCGATGCGACCCCCACTCCGCAAAACCGACATATGGCGTACCCCTGACTACAGGCCCCTGTGCTTCCATTGTGGGAAAGCAGGCCACATCGTGCGGTATTGCCCTCATCGCGTTGCCGGGTATCAAGGATATCCGTCCACTACTCCTCGGCGCTATTTCGACGGAAGACGCAACGTTGAAACGAGCGCGACGATCCCGCGAGACGTTTCTCCTGGGTTCCGGTCACGCTCGCCCTCCCCAGGTCATTTTCCCCGATCTAGTAGGGGTAGCACAACGGACATGGCGAGAGGAAGGTCTCCCAGTCCACGCCGGGGAAACTAAAAGCAGCGACCTTAGGGGGGAAGGTTGCGAATTGCCGAAGATTTGAAAATCCTCCATTACCGCCGCATGAAGTGCCGCACATTTCGAATGAACCGACGAAAGACGAGATTGTCACCGCCGACATTACACTTTCAATTGACGGTCACGACGTGACCGCACTGGTCGACACTGGTGCGGACTTTTCAATAATGAGTGCGAATCTGGCCGACCAACTCAAGAAGGTAAAAATGGAATGAACGGGGCCGCAAATTAGAGGAGCCGGAGGCCAGCTGCTGACACCTACCGGAAAGTGCACCGCACGAATCAAGATTGGGGATTCATCATTCGTGGCAACCTTCGTTATTCTTGCTGAGTGTTGTAAACAGGCCATCTTGGGTATGGATTTTCTGCGGGAGTACGGTGCCATTATAAATATACCGGACGGTGTACTGACCTTCTCAGCGGACCATAGTGCAGTGCTGCAGCGCAAGCCCATGCGCGTGATTGACGACATCACCATGCCACCGTTGTCATGCCGCCTCGTCTCTGTCACGTGTAACACGCAGCATAGTGGAGAAGGTGTCGCGGAACAAATATCGACGCTTTTACTCTCTCGAGGAATCGCTATTGCCAGAAGTCTCGTCAGTGTAGCGTCTGGGCAAGCAGAGGTCCTGTTGACAAACTTCAGCAACGAGCGTCGGACACATTGCAGAGGGTACCACAGTTGCATACTTCGAAGAAATTGTAGAATTCCGCGAGTGCTTCGCAGTACAACAAGGCAGAGACACCGACCGCTTCAACACCACTGCCTGTCGACGTGAGCACAGATTTATCGCCAGCGCAGAGGCAGAGTCTTCTAGATATTCTCGGCCAGTTTGAAGATTGTTTTTCGTCGACCTCGAGGGTAAATCAAACGCCCCTGACAAAGCACCGAATTTATAACGGAAGAGACGGCAAGACCAATTCGACAAAACCCATACCGCGTGGCACCGAAAGAACGCGACGCAATCCAAGAACAATTCCAGAAAATGCTCAATGATGACATCATTCCGCCGTCAAAAAGCCCTTGGGCATCACCGGTAGTGCTAGTTAGGAAGAAAGACGGCAGCTTACGCTTCTGTGTGGACTACCGCAAGCTGAACCGCGTGACAAAGAAAGACGTATATCCACTACCGCGTATTGACGATTCACTTGACAGGCTGAGGCATGCACGCTTCTTCTCGTCGATGGACCTGAAAAGCGGTTATTGGCAAATCGAGGTCGATGAGCGGGACAGAGAAAAGACTGCTTTTGTTACGCCTGACGGGCTTTACGAGTTTAAAGTCTTGCCCTTCGGATTGTGCTCAGCCCCAGCAACACTTCAGAGACTGATGGATACCGTCCTATCAGGCCTTAAGTGGCAGACGTGTCTGGTATACATCGACGACGTCATTGTTTTCTCACCGACATTCGAGGAACATCTGAGACGGCTGCTATTAGTATTTCGAGCAATACGGTCCGCTGGCTTATCGCTGAAACCTGAGAAATGTCATTTCGGTTTCAAGGAACTCCGATTCTTAGGACATGTGGTGAGCCATGAAGGTGTTCGGCCGGACCCCGACAAGATCGACGCCGTCCGAAAATTTCCGGTGCCAACAGAAAAGAAGGCCCTGAGACGTTTTCTTGGCCTTTGCGCCTACTACAGCAGATTTATCGCCAATTTCTCGCACATGGCGTCGCCCTTAACACGCATAACGAGAGACGATGTTCCATTTTTATGGGGCGAAGAGGAACAAGCAGCATTTGACGGTCTACGACAGCGCCTGCAGACACCCCCTGTGCTTGCTCACTTTGACGAGGACGCTCCAACCATGATCCACACTGATGCCAGCAACGTAGGTTTAGGCGCTGTACTCGTCCAGTGGCAAGACTCAGCCGAGAGAGTGATTGCATATGCAAGTAGGACGCTTTCCCGTGACGAGTCCCATTATTCCACAACAGAAAAGGAATGCCTTGCTGTAGTATGAACAGTTCTGAAGTTTCGCCCATACCTCTACGGCCGTCCCTTCCACGTAGTCAGCGACCACCACTCTCTTTGCTGGCTGACCAACTTGAAGGACCCATCCGGTCGGCTAGCGCGCTGGAGCTTACGCCTACAAGAATTCGATATGACGGTCGTCTATAAGTCGGGACGACAGCACTCTGATGCTGATTGCTTATCCAGGTCGCCTATAAAGCAAGATGATGTCTCAGAAGATGATGACATGGCATTTTTAGGAGTGGTCGACACGGTCACCATTTCGTCTAAGCAGAAAGAAGACAGTGAGTTGCTCCCTCTTATTAATTTTCTTAACGGCCAGTCTACAAGCGTTCCCAAGATATTTGCAAGGAGCCTGCCATCATTCTGCTTGCGCAGTGGTGTCCTATACAAGAATGGACTTTGCCCCCAGCGGAAATGCCCACTTACTTGTCGTCCCGACATCCATTCGCGATGAGATCCTGAGCGCTTGCCACAATGAGCCAATCTCCGGCCACCTCGGATACACGCGCACATTGGCCAGAATCCAACAAAAGTACTACTGGACGAAGCTTCCAGGCACTGTAAAGCATTACGTCGGCACGTGCCTCGATTGTCAACGTACGAAAAGCGCCACCTTTAAAACCAGCCGGATTGTTGCGACCAGTTCAAGTGCCCACCATGCCTTTTGCACAAATCGGAATGGATCTCCTTGGACCATTTCTGACTTCGCATACTGGAAATTAGTGGGTAATTGTCGCTACGGACTATCTTACTTGCTACGCAGAAACAAAGGCTTTATCAAGTGGAACCGCAGTAGAAGCGGCACGATTTTTCATTGAAAATATCGTTCTGAGGCATGGTGCTCCTAGAATTATAATAACAGACAGAGGTACCGCTTTCACGGCTATGCTCCTCAAGTCAGTGCTTGAGTTGAGTAGAACAGTGCATTGAAAAACTACCTCCTACCACCCACAAACCAACGGTTTAACAGAACGCCTCAACAAGACAATTGCTGATATGCTTAGTATGTACATCGACGTGGATCAAAAAAATTGGGACGACGTTCTACCATACGTGACGTTTGCCTATAATACGGCGCAGCAGGAAACTACACGGAGCACGCCATTTAGTCTTCTTTATGGCCGTGAAGTGACGACAATGCTTGATGCCATGCTGCTGCACGACTGCGAGGATACAGACACGGATGTTCAAGCCTTTACCCAACGAGCTGAAGAGGCACGGCAGCTAGCACGCGTGCGAATCGCCCGACAGCAGAGTTACGACGCACAACGTTATAATCTGCGACACAGATACGTCACTTATCAACCAGGCGAGAAATTGTGGGTCTGGAGCCCTATTCGCCGACGCGGCCTTTGTGAAACGTTACTGAAGTAGTACTTTGGTCCTTACAATGTTATACGGCGCCTAAGTGACGTGAATTATGAGGTCATCCCTGACAGTTCCTCGCGAGCTCGAAAATCTGAAATCGTACACGTTGTGCGGATGAAGCCATATTGCAGTGAGCCAGTTGCGTAATACGTCAACTATAGATACACCGCGTATTCTGTAGCCGAGCATCGTGTCGATGCTCTTCCTGGAGGGAGGCAAATGCCGCATTCAACCTGCAGAGGAGAGCTCGCACAGCCAGAGAGGAAGACGAAGCTCTTGCCCGGTCCTCTTTCCGAGCGCCTTTCATTTTTAATTAAAGTGAGCTCTTCTATATCGAACTCCTGCTGTGTCTGCGTCGTGACAATATGATCACGCAACCACCAAAAAGGCATTAGCTTTCACAACTTTCCTAAGCACCCGTAGCTGGGGAAAAAGTGTAGAGTCAAGCTAAGAGACGGAAAGCGCCACACGCCTTCATCGACCATGTGCAGCAAGTACTTCACTTGCAGGAACTTTTGCTATACCGCCCTACGCGGCACTCTTCGGTGAGCTTGAAATAGTCGTTCAGCGCCTCCCCAGTATACTTCGGCCATTCGTTGCTCGCAGGCTGCATGCGAAGACGACTTATACCAGATGAGCTGCAGTCTCAAAGCCTACCACGAAGGCCCATATACAGAGTGCCGACGACGCGACCTCCGAATCACCTCGAGTAAGTGCACCTCATCAGCGCAGCCGATTGATGCAGCACGTCTGGAACTGCAGGTATATTTCATTGGTGTACGTACAGCGTGAACATAAGTGTGCAGACCACGGGATCGCGTAACTGGAGGCATCAAGGCGCGATTTAGTGACGAGACGCCTGCTGCAGTGCGCATGCGTGTCCCGTCGTATCAGCTGGCCTCTCATGTCGCTCTTCCCAACGAGCTAGTAGCCAAAACGATACCTAGGTGTCGCTGCTTTTGATCCCTCGAATAAGTGCCGTTTTTTTTAATGTAGTGGTTGCAACGGTGCCGGTTCCAGCGCGGGGATCGCATTGTTATTTACACCGATTGATTCATAGCTAAGCGCAGCCAGCCTCGCAAAACCCGATGAAGGCAAGGACACAAAATAATTTTTGTCATCTCAGCTTGCCTTTGTCGCGTTGGGTCAAGTGGAACCTAAGTGACGCTATAAATGAATGTAACTGTAGCTGAATCTAATTCAGCATAGTTGAGCGCGGCACCACCTGATAAATTCGGGTTGAGTAAGCTTAAGCTCAGTCTTTGTTGTTTTCTTTTTATGTTAGGCGTATAATGCTTCGATGGGCCCAGTTGGGTCGAGAAAAGCACATGCACCACGAAATACAAATAGGCATAGCTGATCATACTATCACCTTACTTAGACCAGTAAACTTAGCCCGGATACGGCAAACCTTATCGTGGCCAAATAATTCAAGTCAACTTCCTCACGAGCCTAAAGGTGACAAATCCTGGAAAATACTACTCATTACTGACAATATACCCATCAAGTGAGCTTGTCTAATTAGTGTTAGTTGAAACGCATACAATTTATGGGTGTATGACATCAAATCACACACAAAACATACTGAAGTTTCACGTGGCATAATGAGGATAAGTATGCATAACTGAGCTAGTGAGGGAGCGCCAAGGTAACCGTGAAGAAATCCAAGTGTGCTTGACGATATCATCATCAAACGAGTGTGATTGTAATTAAGTGTATAAAACAAGTTTTAAATAATCCCAAATAAAGCACTTGAAGTTGAATTTTTATGAGCTCAAGATTCTAAGCTGATGAAGATGATGATTACTAATCACTGATTCGAGCCTCGTAAAGGTAAATAATTATTATTCGCGTTAAAGGTAATTTAAATATTTATTGGTGTTTATTATGATTGCGTCATTATAACTAGGCTCATTAAAGTTCAACTTAGTCTAGGGCAAGGCAAGCTGATTTGAGAAAACTTTATTTTGTGTGCTTGGCTTTATCAGGTTTTCATAGGCTGGCTACGCTCAGTTAAGCTAATAAAAATGTATAAATCACAACGGGAGCCTGGCACTAAAACCGGCGCCGTTGCAACCACCACGCAACAAAAAGATGAAAGAACGGCACAAATCTGTTGAAGCAAGAACAGCGACACCGAGAGGTCGTTTTGGCTACGAGTGCATCGGAGAGAATGTCATGAGAGGCCAATTGATACGACGGTATGGTGGTAAAGAGGGGCCTCTAGCCACAATACTCCCTCAAGCCATTATAAGGATGGGACGCGCTTGCGAACCACCACAGGCGTCTCGTCGCCAGACTGCGCATTCATGTCATCGGTCACGTGATCCTGTGGTCTGCACAATTATGCTTATGCCTGTACATGTATACGTGCTTTACTGAGTCTGACAAGCACGTGCTTAGGGCACTGTTTAACGTAAGTTTCTAAGTGAAACCTGCTGTCACTCTTTAGTGCACGTTCACTAAAGGCTGTTACATGAGGCAGAGCCGATACTTTGAGCTGAGCTTCTTCAGCTTCTCGTTACGCTACGTACGTGAACGCAGACTCACTCAGCTTGCCTTTGCCACGTTAATCTGTGTGACCCTGTGCGATGTATTTAAAAGCAGCGACATTTATTTATTATATTTTGATACCCAAGCGACGACCCTGTGCGGTATTAATATGAACTACTTTGCGATGTCGCTCTCGTTGAACAAACATTGCCGAGACAAACTGCAGTCTCTTGCATTGGCCAGTGGGCGCAATAAGGTGGAACTTGCCCCCTCCTCAAGTCGCACCAGCCCATAACCCTCGCGAGTTCCCTTACTACAGTACAGCACGGGCTTGCACCCTGGCCACGCCAATAGCTGCATTGTGAGCACGATTGTCTGAAATTTACTAATTTGATGTTGTTTTGCATTTCTTGTTGAGGCAGCGGCTGAAGCATCACTTTAAACAGCTGCTCGGCAGTAAATATCTCTTGCATTCGAATGCCGGAGTGACAGAAATCAGCGATTCTCACTCATATCCCCGTGTTTGTTGTCACAATCGTTGCTCTACAGAATAAATATCCTAAGGAGAAAGGCAGCCATTCCCTTCCCGTTAGGATTGTTGTGATAGCTAACGTTGTTTTCACGGGTCGATGAAGCGCTCTGAGGCACAGAGCAGTACTTCACGATTGTGCAGCACTCTGTTACCACGGTGACGTTGTGTGGCGGGTTTGCATGAGCACGTGTTTGCCATAGCCGCCATGGTGATGCCATCGCCATTGACGACCTCGACACACATTTAAGAGCGTGACCTGCGTCGTACACTATGTTACGCTTGGGAGTCCACACCGAACGTGAATGCCTCTGCAAAGGAAATCTGTGTCAAGGCCAGTGATCGAGCCCACCTAACGCAATCAACTCAACGACGCCATCAAGCGGTGGTGCAGGTCTGTCTTAAGCAACGCACAGCGAGCTCTCTTAGCCCACGAACTGGATGAAGCAATCGGCACCTTCCAGTCTGGCGAGTCTTACGCAATGCGTGGCAACATGACTCGTCTTTGGGTGCAACCCAAAGCAGCGGCTCCGGATTTAAGGATCATGACGCAGCCCAGCAGCGGGTCCTCATAGGAGAATTCTGACATGACGGCTAGTGGCTCTTCTGGTTGGACTTTGGTGACGCAAAGGTCCACCAGGTGTCTATTAAAAAAGCAAAGCGGCGCGTCACCAGCAGCCGACCTATGCGTAAGAGAGCAGCCGACGTTTGTGTCAGAGACAAGACATCTCGGCTAATCAAGCCCCTTTCGCTGGTGGTGCGGCCGGTGTCCTTGGCAGCGGCGAGTTTCGTGGCGCCCTTCGTAACGTCGTCCGTGGGGCTCTTCGATTTTCGACTTCTGGCTACCCGCGGGCTGCCAGAGGCAGCCAGAGCGCGCTCATTTTTCTCGGGCTGCTCCGTCTCCCCCGTGGCGCACTTCCGGTTGGCGTTCGTTTTTCTCGGGTTGTACGTTCTGGTGACCAGAGGGGAGTCCGAGGGTCGCCAGACGCTTCCAGGACAATTTAGTCGTGGAAGCTTTCTGGAAGGTTTTGGGCAGGTTTCGGGCTAGCAGACGCCGAAAAGGTACGATGCGTGCTCGGTGCCATCTTTTTGAGGACATGATGGATTGTAATGTGGGCGCTTGAGGACTGTGCCTTCGCCTGTCATTACGCGTGGCGTTATCTTCTAAAGCCTGTTCTGCCTTGCGAGATGAGGCGATTACGAGTGGTTGCGAGTGTTTGAAGCTACTGTTCATCGCATTTGTAATGTTTCCCGTGAAGCTTCCTCCTGTGAACAACGTGGTGAACTGTTGCCTGTTGACTGCGTCGTGCACATGCCTTAAAAGTTATGTACGTAGTATACGTTCGCACGCATGCATGGAGACAACTTTGGAGTTTTTTTTGTAGTAGTCGTTTATGAAGCTGTGCCTGCTTTCTGTGCAATTAGCGAAGATAATTGTGATCGAATTAGCTCGTGCTGTCGTATGTTCGCGTACTTGAACCTCTTATAACCTCTGTCCTGACTACTCGATTGATCTTCGATGGTGATAGAAGGCCCTAGATCACGACTGTTGATGATGCTCACTGGTCGCGAACGGCGTGCGAGCTCATTTTCATCTGTGAGCCAGCAATTGTGGTTTGATATTATACGATATGGCGCGAGAACAAAAAATGAAGAATGGATTTAGATATGTATACATCCTTTCGTGGCCCAATTCATCGTTGGCTTTGTCATTTTTTACCTCTTCGTAATAATGCCGCGCAGTACGTACTACGACCTAGCAAGACGAATCAAAGCTGATATACATGACACTCGTTAAGTGCCACTTCGGACTAGAAAACAGGCCAAGGCAAGTTCTAAAAATGGATCGAGAACGGGTCATGCAAATCTTTATTTTATATACGACGCGCACTTGTGGTGCCAATAGCTGCAGATATCACAAACTTTAGACAAAAACGTAAGTTGGTCAACGAGTGTTTGCGACGTATGATACACGATAGCTGAGCAGATATATATCATGAAGCTCTTTTGGGCACACGATCACTTCCGTGTCACATCGCATCATGTTGTGCAGTGACTGATACATGTACTGAATAGACGTGAGCTTGTCAAGCCGTAACCGTCGCGGTACCTCACCTTGCATCGTTCTCAAGGCAGTGTGCGCCAACTCGCTGTTTTGTTAGTGGACGCGGTAAATGATCGTGCGAGCCTACGAAGTCGTACACCAAACGCGTACGCTCGAGATTATTATTCCAGCTTTTTGGCGAGCTTAGCTACGCATTTCCAAGCGAAAAATGCAGAAAAAACCAACATACACGCGGTGCAATGCTTTGTTTGCTGCCATGACGGTAGAGTTTTTTTTTACGTTTACGCTGGCTGTCCTGCGTTCGATTTTGTGACCTTCGGGTTGTCGCCAGTCGTGCGCGTAGCCAGCCTACGTCATTTCCTATCAGAACCGGATACAACAGTAGCTTTTGGGGAGCCCGTGGGCAGCCCGCGGGTCTCCAGAGCCAACCCAGGAATCCGAAGAGCCGCATTGGTGCACTTTCGTAACAGTAGATGACAGCTGCAGGATCGACCAGCGTCAGTGACGTCGATGCGTTAAGTGCCTGATGTTTTCCCCTGAGTTCACCAGACTAGTCTAGCACAGGTTATCGTAGTTTAGAGAAGGGCTGTGTGAGACATTAGTCAGTGAGAATTGATCCATTCAAGCCAAGTCGCAGCAATTTGAAACCAAAGTTATTGTGGAGGGTGTAAACACGGCAGTGTTAAGAATTGCTTGCGCTTCTTGCCAGTAGACTTATAGTGGGTTCGGCAAGTATATTCTTAACAGAGGCAAATAGCAAGACGCTAGTGTGATCGATGGAGAACCTTAAAGTGAAGAAACTTTGAAATTTGTGAGCATTTGGCCTTACTTTGCGCCTTGCGATAATAAAGCAAGCCATCCTTGAGATCACGAAAGATGAATGAGTGTCAGCTGAGGAAGTCGATGAGACCTGAGTGGATATCAAAACACGCCGCGAGGACGATGAAAGGCGAGAAGTAGAAGTTCGCAAACGCGAAGAAGCTGAAAGGCGAGCAGTTCGTGAACGTGAAGAAGCTGAAAGGCGAGATCTCCGTTAGGAGGCCGAGAGGCAGGAGATCCTTGAGTTGAAACCAATAGAATTGGCAATCCTACAGTGTTCGCAGTCGCCTAGCGTAGTTTCTGGGACAGCTCAGGTCAGCGGTCGAAAAATTCGTGACCAACTGCCACCGTTCGTAGTAGGTGACGACATGGCAAAGCATCTCGTCAAGCTCGAGCACATCTGTGAGCGAAATACGTTCGAGTGGTTTGTTTAGGCACAGAACCTGTTTGCTCTTCTTCCCTGCAAAGTGCTCGACCTGATAACGTGCTTTTCGAGGCAAGCGTTCGAGAGATATGGCGAAGTTATGAAGTGCTTTTGAGACGTTATAGGTTGTCACCCAAGGTTTTCCGGCAAAGGTTCTGGTATGCTAAAAAGGGGAATGAGTCACACGTTGACTTCGTGTTTCGTTTTAAAGCCGATTTAATTGAATGACTTGATGGCAAAGATGTTTATGACGATCGCGATAAGGTGGTAGAATGCATTGCGTTGAAGAAATTCGACCGCTGAATCGGGGATGACTTCAAGCTTTTGCTGCAAGATAAGCTTGGTGAAATACAGATCAACAAGGCAGCAGAGTTAGCTGAGGAGTATTGTACTCGCCGAAAGTTGCATAGTAGGGCACTGCGCATTGAAAAGGGTTGAAGAAAAGAGGGTTTTTTTAAAGAAACCCGATGAACGGAAGCAAACTCCGCACCATAAGTTGAGGAAGGACCCGTCTCCTACGAAGGACACTGGAGGGAAAGGGCAAACGGAAGCGAAGAAATCGAATGAGGTTCCTAAACAACGCAATCGTACCACATAGGAGTTTGAATTATGGAAGCCGCTACTCTGCTACAACTGCAAAAAGGAAGGGCACATCACAATAAAGTGTAAGCAAAAGTTTGCTTTCGAAACAATCCGAGAATTGAAAAAGAACATGCGGTTGTTAGAGCCGCATCTCCAAGAAATTAGTGTGAATGGGAAAACGTGTCAAGTACTTCGAGACTCAGCGGCAACCACGGATGTTGTGCTTCTTTCATTGGTGTCTCCAGACGATTTTATAGGAGAATGCGCGTGGTTCAGGCAATTCACCGAAGAGCGAGTGCTTGCTTACCAATCGCTACGGTAGTCATTGAAGGCCCGTTCGGTAAGCTTCGCACTGAAGCGGCTGTGACTCCCGCGCTTCCCGATCGTTTTCTTTATCTTTTTTCTAATAACTCTGAGCAGCTTCTCAAAAAGCAGGGTAAATTGTTCTTCTCCAACTTTGCGTACATAGTCGTCACGGGATCGCAAGCGCGAAAGCTTTCGCAGGAACTTGATCTCGATCAGTTTAGTGAAACACCACCTGCTACAGAGGCTGATTTGCGCGAACTTTGCGGCGGGGCGATGGTGCCTCGGACAAGTATTTCTCCAGATGAGTCACTGAAGCTGCCCGTTGCGGAAGCCGTCTCTGACCGTGGAGGAGACGGCATGACGCCATGCGATGAGAGCGAGAGGGGTGCGACGCTCTCACCTGTAGCGGAAACTTGGAGTGAGCTGTGGAGGGTTGATCGGGAAACGCTCATTCGAGACCAGCGTGAGGACCTCTAAATTAAAACGCTAATGGAAAGCGTAAACGTAAGAAAAAGAAAACTAATGTATTTTTTGAGAAAGCAGGGCTCCCATATCGGAGCGACGCAAATGTGCAAGTTCGCAAGTATGAGCAGCTCTCGGCACCACAAAAGTATCATTACCAACTATTGGAACTGGCGCATGAAAATGCATGGGCAGGGCATCTCGGCATAAAGAAGACCAAGGCTAGAGTTTCACTCGAGCTTTATTGGCCGAAATGCTGGAAGGCTATTGAAGACTTTGTAAGCTCATGCGACTCTTGTCAGAGAGCGGGGAAATCTACGGATAAGTGGAAGGCACCCACGAAGCTTGTGCCGGTTATCACAGAACCTTTTGGTGCATAGTAATTGATATTGTCGGGCCATTGCCAGAGTCAAGGCAAAGTTGTTGGTACATCCTGACGGCCCTCTGTGTAGCCACGAAATTTCCAGAAGCGATATTATTTAAGGAGCTCATTTCCTCTCATGTCGTGAATGCACTGCTCTCTAAACTTGCACGCGTCAGATTTCCTTCTGAAATTCAATGCGACAACGGTAGTGTCTTCACCAGCAGCCTTACCTCTGCCTTTTCGGATAAATACGGAATAAAAGTAGTGCACAGCTCAATCCATTACCCGCAATCTAATTCGGTAGAGCGTATACATTTCGTTCTGAAATGGATACTGAGAGCTCTTTGCTACGAGCACAAATGCTACTGTAAAACGTGTATTTCTCCTTCTATGTTCGCTTTGAGATCAGCTCTTCACGAGAGCACTGCTTTTAGCCCTGCAGAGCTTGTGTATGGCAGGAGTTTGAGAACACCATAGTGAATGCTATTCGTGTCCTGAGAGAGATTCGATGAGGACCCTAATGTAGTTTCGTATGTTCTAGACCTCCTTCAGAGGCTTGAAAAAACGAAAGATTTTGTGGGAAGGCACATGAAGGCTGCGCATGTGTGTCGAAGGAGTACTATGACTAATCGGTGAAGAAGCGCACTTTTGAAGTGCGTAGTCAAGTAATGCTGCTGCGGCCGTTCAAAAGGAACAAGGTTGAGGTTCATTCGAAAGTGCCCGCCAATGTAACAACGAAGCATTGTGATACCAATTATGAAGTGAAATTAAGAAGGCGGCTGAACAAAATTTACCACAGTAACTTCATGAAACCACACGTTCAACGTAAACTGGTCGTACATCTGCCTTTGAATGCTTCAGAGGAAGAGGGAGCAGAAAGTTTGACCCCTAGTGGTGTAATCTAAAGGGAATTGGAGGTAATCTTGGAGCAGTAAAACCTAGAGCCTAGGTTAAGTGAAGGCCCGAAGGAGGACGTGAGAAGGGTTGTTTGCGACTTTAAAGATTGTTTTTGTACCATCGTGGACACACGACGGTGATGGAACATGATATCGAGCTAACTTGTGAGAAGCCAATCCATAGCAAGCCGTATCAATGTTCCCCTGTGCAAAAGCAGATCATGAAAGAGAAGATCAATAAAATGCTGGAGTTACAAGTCATAGTACCGTCTCCACCTTTCGGTATTTCGCTGTAGAGTCGGGGCAGAAGTTTGTACTCATCACGGCTTTAGCTGAGCTATCTCGTCCAGAGTGATCTCAATGAGCCATCTTTATGTTGTATTCTATTTCATTTCGTTGTTGTACGTGTAAAAATATGGGTTCCCAGTTTAAGAGTCTTGTGTCCCACATGTGCCTCTTGATGTAGAGGGAATGAAATTCTGATAGACGCGTAACTAGGTATATGTTGTACTGTACTCTTTCTGGTGTTCTGTCGGGTAACTGAGGGCACTTGCTTGTGTCGTGTGATGTCTGTTGTCGAACCGTTCTTGACAAGTTGCAGATCTATCGACAAGTGCTGAGACGAAAGATTGTCAGAAGAGACGAGCGAAGCTAGTCGACAAGTTATGGTGACAAGCCAGTGGAGCTAGGATCCGTCCTCGAAAATGGGATGTGTTCATGGAACTGAACCTAGAGTTACATTCTCCCCGTGGCCTTGGAGGCAAACCTGGAGGTACCTGGCGAACAAGCGCATACGACACCAGAGCAACGTGGAAATAGCTCGCCTTTCCGGTGCATTGTCTGGCGGTGGGGGTGCTGTTACGCCTGGGAGTCCACGCCGAACGTAAATGCCTCTGCAAATCGGTGTTAAGGCCAGCGATAGAGCCCCATGAAGCATTTGGTGCCTTCCAGTCTGGTGAATCTTACGCAATGCGTGGGAACATCAGTCGTCCTTGGGGTCAACGCAGTGCAGCGTCACCGGATTTGGGGATCATGACGCAGCCAAGCGGTGGGTCCTTTTTGGAGGATTCTGACATCATGGCCAGCGGTGCTTCTGGTTCGACGTTGGTGACGCAAAGGTCCACCCGGCCTTATAAAAAAAGCCAAGCGGCGCGTCGCTAGCAGCTGACCTATGCGTCAGACAGCAGAAGACGTATGCGTCAGAGAAAGGACATCTCGGCTCTTTGACTCCTTAAGCTTTCGTCCCTAGTGCCGAATATGTAACGCTTCTATCTCTTTGCTGTACATAAACCTCGTCTTCACTCACCATTGTCTTCTCCGCTCGTCTATCAGCTCTGCGCAGAAGCAGTCACGAGCTAAGAAACGCACTCTACCAAACGGCTGGTGACCCTGGCGGCGAGTTTTGGAGTAGGCGCGCCTTCGGGACCTTGTTGGCGTCGCACGTCGTAACAACCACCGCACCGTCGATGAGATACCGCGACGTTTCACAAGCTGTATTTTCATGCCTTTATATGCTGGAGAAAGCACGCTGATTGAAAAATTGATAAAAAACGAATTAAAGTATGGCACGGCGGAAACTTCAGTTGCCGAGGAAGAACATTCACACATAGTGACCAGCAATACAGTCAGCGGCATCGGCCTGCTCATCCGCTATGGGGGAGGTTTCTAGGTTCTGTCAACTGAGCCACAAGTATACTTGTGCTCGAAAACGTTCATTGCAGGTGTTAGTTGAGCCTCAGTGAGGCTATTTGTTCGACAATGTTCCCGCCCGAAGCAGACGATCCACGCACTGGAGCAGTGGCTGCTGCAGCGTGTGGAAATAGTGAAGTCCTTAAGCTGACGTGACACGCAAGAAGGCGCCACTACAAGATTTCGAGTACGAACAGGGAACCACTGCTGTGATTGCCGCAGTGAACTGGTGGTCAGAGCGCGCAAGTAGCAGTCTCTCCCACAGGCGAGAGTGGTGGCTGGTAGACGCTGTGTGGGCGCACCACGCCGAAACAAAACCAAAGGGCGCTTGAGGTACAGATGGTATTCAAGTGCGAATATTGTTAGAAATGAGGGAGTACGTATCGTTGTACGTTTTTTCTTTCTTTATTATATAACAATAAGCGAAAGGGGGGGCTGCATCCAAGCAGTCAGACGAGCAAAGGATGTTGTGCTCTGGCTTTTCTGGCTTCAGTAGTGTCGGGCTGGCTTCTAAACCAAACGACGCGTGTCTGATATATTTGTTCAAATGTAAAGACGGCCTCCAGTGAAAACTCGGGCCAAACTATCGAACCTAAATGGTGTTTTGCCGGAAATAAAGCGAGCGTCTTATATAGCATACGGCTTATGTATTCTTTTAATCTGGCCTACTGAGTGTTGAGTCATGCACTTCAGGACAAACGAAACTTCTCATATTTCGATCCATCTGACCACCATCAAAAAACTTTATCTGATGCCACAACGTGAAGTGATTGATACGATATGCAGGTAGTTGATTATTTATAAGCAGTTACGCGTGTAAAAGAGAGCTACCTTGTTCACAAGATTTGTGTGGGGGCGCTTTCGCCTATGCCACTGAGTTGTTAAAAAAGATAATATAGCGATGAATATTCAATACAGAGATGCCTCTTTTAAAGCGATTCTTTATGTGGTAGACTGTGTTCTAGTTACAAAAAAAAGCAGCGCACTTTTCAAATCATAGCTTTCTGGAGTAAGGCGAGGTGGTAAACTTCAATTTCAGTGTATGCCATGACTAAGTAGCATCAGAATTCATGACTTGGTAGAGCATTACCAACTGTCTTCAATTTTTACTTGTCGTTTAGTTCGCCTAAAGCACAGTTTCAGCGTTTGCGCTTGCCTATGTCGGCTTAAAATAAAGGTGTCTGTTCAACATCAATAGTTGCTAGGCTTTCGTTTGCCAAACAAGATATCCTTTTGAGGCATGCTGTAGTGCGTGTATCAGGCTTTTTTGTGACTGCTTGGTGTTCTCCAATGCTCACATATATCTTGGTTTATATGTTTTTTTTGTATTTGACTTCCATCTATATGCGACTGCCATGGTCAGCATAATATAGACCTTCTGCTGTCTACATACAAGGGCCCTCGGTGACATCCGACATCCGGTTAAATAGGCCAATTTGCGTAAATAGCATCGGTGGGCAAGAAAAGCTTTAAAATATAGCCCAGTGAATTTTTACAGTTCTTTCCCCTATTTGACCAAATATATAAGTAAATGTTCTTTTGAGCAAAGTAAAATAATAAGAGATTTCTTTAAACTTGTCGCACGTTCCTTTTATCTGAAAGACTAGCAAAAGATTTTCCTTGTTCCTGAAAATACTTGAAAATGCGTGGTCAGTTTTGACGTTAGGAGCTGGTAATTGAGGTGACCAGAAGATTTTATGTGATACAACTCTTGCAATCTTGAAGCCTTCTACAGCGGGATACCACACATGCTGTGCGGCCATGGTAGTTTGCTTGATCAATGTTCCCGTGTATACATACCTTGGACAAGGCGTGCATGCAATGCCAGAAAAAAATTCCTGCAGCTACCACTTTCTCTGTTTTTGTTTGGCTTTTTCTGCAGATGTGGGCAGCGTGTTATTGTAGAAGCACGGACTTATCAATAGGGGCATGTCAGCTTGCACAAGTTTTAACACAGAACCCTGCACGCAACCAGAAAATCAGTGGGAAGCAGTCGCCATCATGCCACAGAATTCTTCCTTCGCTGCCATATGTATACACGCAGTCCGCTTTGCAGGGCTTCTCTATATTTTTCAGTTTTTTTATGCGAGAGTAGCCTTCGAGCAAAGTTATTTTTCTGAACCACAGTGCAGTATTACTAGAGCAATGGTTTTCCCGGCTGTTTGTTCATAAATAAAGCACAGCAGTGGTACACACGGTAGCTCTGTCTGTGGTACACGGTGGCCTGTCGTCTGGGCGCGAGCAGCTGAGTTGTGTCGCGACTGTCAACCAGGTGCTCTTTTTGGTGCGCCACCTATTCAGTGTTGGTATCCCATGAACGCAAATGCTACACCAACGCTAGCCGCACATACGCTTCATTGAGACCGTGGCAAGTCACGTCCAAGTCAAGGAGGTGGGGGCTCCGGTGGCTAGGGGCGAGGATAAGCGCGCACGCCCGAAGCAGCTGCTGCTTCGGGCGTGCGCGCTCACAGCTGCTGGCGCCGAAGCGTGACATGCTGGGGGCTGCGCTTGCTAGGGGCGCGCGCTCCTGCAGATGGGAGAGGGTGGGGAACGGATCCAGACAAACGCCTGACAAAACCCGACTAAGAAATGCATTCGCATTTAAAAGTCACGGGTTGGCCGGACACTGCAGGCTTCAAAACAAGCTGACTTGCAAAGGCTCGTGGCGTTACGTCATGCTTTTTGTTTTTTTCCTCCATAATCCGGCCTTCAGTGTCAACAAGACAGTGAGCCCCACTCTTCAGCGTTGTGTTCATGAAAACAACTCTTGTGCCACGTGTACACGCAGCTGTGAGTGAGAAGAGAGAGAAACAACTTTACTCATGGCATAGCAAGATCAGTGAACTTAATTTACCGGTGATTCGAAGGGTGGTGGCCATAATTGTGCCACAATCTGTTCGGCCCAGTTAACCACTTCGGCCTGAAGACGGTAGTTAGCGGATGACAGGTGTGAGTCTCATGTCTCGAGGGAAGAAGCTGGCAGTATTGTTATTGATGGGGGGTTTCCATCGCATTCACAAAGAACGTGATTTTCGGTAGCTTTCACGCAGCCGCAATGTCGGCAGTTTGGTGTAATTTCTTCTGGATAAATTGTAGACAGCCGATGAGGGCTGGGCAAATAATCTGTTTGGATTTGCCTCCAGTTCGCGGCCTGTTACCTTGACATATCTGCATGCGGGGCCGCATATGTCTCGCGGTTCTCTCGGTAATACGCTGTAATTTCGTTATACGTGATGATGCCTTCCTGCGAGAAGTGTAGAGTGGAGGGGTCCACGTCCCCGTTGATTAAACCTCGGGCTACGCGGTGAGCCGCCTCATTTTCTAGATTTCTCGCGTGAGCGGGCACCTTTATAGGTTGTAAATTATTGTCTCGTTTCTTACTTTTGATAATCTCGGCCGCGATCGGTCCAACACAACCCACCGTAAAATTCATGAGCGCTCTTTTTGAATAACTCAGGATGGAATTACTAGCCGTAATTGAGGTGCTGAGCGCGATGGCGGCTTCTTCTGCGTCTAATGCTGAGGCCGTTTTCAAGGTGGCTGCAGTAATAAGTTCCCCATTGCCGGTCACCGAGCATATGGTGTAATGGTCTCTCGCTTGTCCAGCGGCGTCCACATACAAAACGTTTGGGCGACCCTGAAATCGTTTTGCGTGGTTTTCTGGTCTTGCCTTTCGTCTCTCTTCATGTATTTCTGCCAGCATGTTTTTGAGCAGGGGTTTACTTATAATGTCTGCACGAGTTGCCGCTGGCAGAAAAACCTTGTTGTTGAGCGCGTAACTAGTGCGTTGTCCGAGACGGTTAAGTAGGTGCAAGCCTGCTTTGGTACGTGAGAACCTTTCTTCTTGGGCCGGTAAATGCCCTTCTATTAGTTCCTTCCTGTGTTGTGGATACCAAGGCACAATAGTTTTTCTGCGCTTGCGTATCTGGGAAGTCCTTGGGCATGTTTATAGGTTCGTCTAGTTAGCAAGTTTAGTTTTTTCACATCCTTCTTTCTAAGTTGGTAGTAGGGGAACGAGTAGGTTACTTGACTGATTAAAAAAGCGTGGCTTAACTTGCATAGGTAGAATTCCTTCATTCCCTAATTTTTCATTGCCACTCTCCTTGAAATTCTAGTCGTTTGCTGTACGGATGCCTGTAACTTGTTGATAGCTTCTGTGTTATGAGTGTTATGCTGTATAAGCATTCCTAAAAGCCTGATTGTGCGAACTGTGAGGACGACGTTCCCATTCACTGTGATATCGATTGCGGAGCATGCTCCACTGTGGGAGTCATCCTTCTTGTTTTTGGTTCTGATTGTTAAGAGCTCGGATTTGTTGAGAGAACAACTAAGGGCCACTTTCTTTATGTACTTCTGTACAGTGTCGGCGGCTGTAGGCAACGCGTCACAGATTTGCCTATCTGAGCCTGTGCAGGTCCTCATGGTAATATTGTTGCGGAAGAATAGAGACGCCGTATCGACAAGGCTGTGGATGAAATATATTTCGAACCAGCAGCAGCGGCGTCACTGGTAGGCCAGACACCGACCGGAGACCACTCTTCGTTCTCTTCGTCAGGCACACACGCGCATATTCCTACAAATGTCAACATGCATGTAGCATAATCCCCGGCAGCAGAAACGCCGTCTCGGCGCATCTAGATGTCAAAGTCAGCGGGAAAGTGGTGAGGCTTCAAGCATGCCACATGTACAATCTCAGTGGTCTGTGGGGCTGTTGAAGACGATGAGGCAGCAGGGGCGATTTCGTATGTCACAGGAGTAACCTTAATATGGACACGATATGGTCCTGTGTAGCGGGAAAGAAGTTTTTCCGACAAGCCAACTTGATGGATCAGGGACCACAGCAGCACCAATGAGCTGAGCAAGAAGTGCACGTTGCGGTACTGTTGATCGTACAAACGCCGCTAGTTCTCTTGAGAGGCGAGAAAGCGAGTGCGGGCGATTTCACGTGCGTGGGCAGCTCGAGTGATATCGTCTAGGGCATATTCGCTGGTTGTTGTCGCGGTAGACGGAATGAGTGTGTCTAGTGGTAATGTAGGTTCTCGGCCGAGCAACAGAAAAAAGGGGGAGTTAGTGGCAGTGACATAGCGGGAAGAATTGTAGGCAAATGTGACATACGGCAACGCGAGATCTCAGTCGGTGTGGTTGGTAGAAACATACTTAGCGAGCATGTCTGTAAGAGTTCAATTTACACGCTCCGTGAGTCAATTGGTTTGCGGGTAGTATGACGTAGTCAGCGTGTGGCTCGTTTGACAAGACTGCAAGATGTCGGCTATGACCTTCGACAAAAAGGTGCGGCCACGGTCTGTAAGCAGCTGCCTTGGGGCTCCATGTTGCAAAATCACGTCCTTGAGGAGGAAGTCGGCGAAATCTGTGGCGCAGCTTGTTGGAAGAGCTCGTGTGATGGCATAACGCGTGGCGTAGTCGGTGGCCATAGCTATCCACTTGTTACCCGAGGAAGACAAGGGGAAAGGGCCAAGTAGGTCCAAGCCAATGCGAAAGAACGGGTCTGACGGAAGGTCAAGTGGTCGAAGGCATCAGGCGAGAAGTGTCGGCGGTGTTTTGCGGTGCTGGCATTTCTCACAAGCCCGAACGTATCTTCTGACTGAGAGTGCAAGCCCTGGCCAAAAGAAGCATCGGCGTATTCGGTCGTAAGTGCGTGACGCTCCAATGTGACCGGCAGCTAGTCGAAAAGTCACGAAGTTTATGTAGAACTTCCGAGCGAAGGTGTTTCGGAATTACAAGCAGCAGCGCCGGTCCATCCGGCTAAAAACTTTGGTGGTATAATACACCATCGTGGACCATGAATGAGCGATGGGACTGATTGGAAGATGGTGATTCGAGGCGCTCAATGATAGCACGCAAGGACGCACCATAGCGCTGCTCGTCACCGATAGATGTCATTTGCGAAAGGGAAAAGACGCAAGGCTCGGTGTCGGTGTCAGGCGTAGTGCTCGACTCAGCAACCGGGTAGCGGGACGGGCAGTCTGCGTCCTGGTGTAGGTGTCCGGATTTGTACGCCACCGTGCCGGTATACTCTTGCAGTCGCAGAGCCCAGCACCTGAGCCGGTCAGTAGGATCCTTCAGTGACGAAATTCCACATTTATTTATTTTTTATTTGTTGATACTGTCAACCCTCATAGAGGGTCATAACAGAGAGGACATACATAAAGCATGTACAGTGTTCATAAAGTTTGTTAATACCTTGACAACTCACAATGAAACTTAGTATTTTCTTAAATAACAACTTAACATTCAAATACAATTCAAGAACTATTCGGAATTCGCAGTCTTTTTTCAAAAAAATTGCTATGAACATGAAGTCGCTTACATCACTTGGCACTGAGAAAAAAATTAATTTACCAATCACGTGAATGCGCTTCTACAGCATTGTTGAATTCAGTGACATCTTCTAAAACGAAAATTTCGTTCGGCAATTCGTTCCACATTTCTTTTACATCTGGAAAGACAGAATATCGAAATGTGTCAGTCTTTGTACGGTATGGTTTTAAGACGCAATCGTGGTTAGTTCGGGGATTTTTTTACCTAGAAAATGTAAATATTTGAGCTTATCTATCTTCAATTGATCGTGCATCATTTGAAACAATATTTTCAGCCTATGTTTATTTCTATGTAGTTCAAGAGGATTTAGGTTGCATCTCCGTAACATCAGTGCGACTTATTTCTTCCTTCGGTATGTTGAACAAATAGAGCGCACCGCTAGTCTCTGTACTTTTTTTAGGTTCTCCTTAAGCATGGTGGTCTGTTATTACAGAGAAATTTATGCCATATCGATATGGGCTAAACTTCGTGACTGCCCAAACAATAGAAAGACATTCTCGCTCTGTTATTGAATAGTTGCGCTCGGCAGCTGCGTTAAGGCGGCTAGTGTAAGCGATAACTCGGTCATGTCCCTGCTGGCTTTGGACTAGGACGACTCCAATTCTGTATTCACTTGCATCGGTTCAGGCTTTTGTCGGAGCGTACGGGTCAAAGTGGGTCACTATAGGTGGAGTCGTGAGGAGGGTGACGAGGTGAGAAAAAGCGGCAGCTTGAGCGGAACCCCACGTAAAAGTCACGTCTTTCTTCAGAAGGTCGGTGAGTGGTTGAGCGATCGTTACAAGATCTTTCGCGAACCTTCTAAAATAGGAACAATGTCCCAGAACGCTCCGGACAACCTTCACAGACTGGGGTACAGGAAAGCTCGTGACGGCATGAATTTTCTCCGGGTCAGGCTGCATACATGATGCGTCGACAAGGTGGCCCAACACCGTAATCTGCTGGCGGCCGAAGTGACCATTCTACGAGTTCAGTTTAAGGTCTGCAGTGGGGAAAATGTTGAGGACCGCTGACAAACGCTGGAGGTGTGTCTCAAATGTAGGCGAATATACAAGGACATCATCCAGGTAGCACAGGCATGTTGCCCACTTGAACCCTTGTAATAGCGAGTCCATCATACGCTCCAACGTGGCTGAGGCGTTGCATAGCCCAAACGGCATCGCCTTGAATTGGTGGTATAGGCCGTCGGGAGTTATAAACGCAGTCTTTTCTAGGTCTTTCTCGTCCTCCGCAATGTGCCAGTAGCCAGAACGTAGGTCAATTGAAGAAAAGTATCGCGCGCCATGAAGACAATCGTGGGCGTCATCAATTCGGGGCAAAGGATAAATATCCTTTTAGAGATTCGGTTAACATGGCGGTTATCGACGCAGAAGTGCCACGTGTCATATCTCTTTTTTAACGAGCGCAACAGGGGATGCCCAAGGGCTTGAGGAGGGCCCCGCCGTGACTAAGGTACTCGGCGGCTGACCCGCAGGTCGCGAGTTTGAATCTCGGCTGTGGCGGCTCCATTTCCGATGAAGGTAGAAGTGTTGTAGGCCCATGTGCTCATTTTTGGGTGCACTTTAAAGAACCCCAGTTGGTCTAAATTTCCGAAGTCCTCCACTACGGCGTCTCTCATAATCATATGGTGGTTTTGGGACGTTGAACGCCACATATCAATCAAGGGCTCGAGGAGGGTTCAATAATTCCTTTGGCTAGCATCTTATTCACTTCTTCTTGAATTACTTTACGCTCTGTGGCAGACACCTGGTATTGTCGGCGGTGAATGGGAGGAGAATCAGCAGTATGATTGATTTGATGATCGATTCATTTGTGGGGTTTAACAATCAGCTGTATGAATGCGGTGATTCACGAGGGAAGTATAACAGAGTGGACTGGTGTTGGTGTCAAATATGTCGCGCTAGGAAGCCAGAAGGCGGAATAGGGTGTCGGATTGCTCAAGTTTCACTTTGGGGTTGATCATGGGGCACAAGACCGCATCGAGGGATCTGGCACTCTGCAGGTGTCATGGAAGATTGCAGCATGCGTCTGCCGCAAAAGCGGTGACGTGGGCTCTGATAAGGGTTGAATCGTGGCGACTGAAATTCCATGTTGTATTACTTGCTGCGTAAAACAGAAATTGATAATGGGAAGACATGTCCGGTTAGATGCCATGGTTACGATGGAGTGTGGCACAGTGAAGTCGTGCGCCAGGAGAACATCAGTAATATGCGTGACGACATAATCACCGTCAACAACGGGTGAACTTGTTGCCAATTCAAAGAATTTGAGGGATTTTTGCGGTATCCGACTGAAGGCTGTGGTACAGAGACTTTTCGGCAGCCAGGGGCGAGAATCTGGAAAAAGAAGAAGTTCTAAACAGAGAGTGCAGGCGGAACAGTCGATCAGAACAGAATGCGTCGATAAGAAGTCCATCCCAAAGATAAGGTCATGAAGGCAATTGTCGAGCACGGTAAACAAAACAGGAACATGGCGGCTGGCAAGGCTAATATGAGCGGTACACATTCCAATGGCGGCCACACATGCACCATTGGCGACACGGACGGCTTGTGTTGCGGCAGGCGTGAGTACTTTTTTTGAGGCGGCGACAGAGACGAGCACTTATTTTAGACACCTGAGCTTCCGTGTCAACTAAAGCCGTCAAAAAAAGACCGTCCACATGCACTTCCTGCAAGTTCTTATACGTAGGGAGCATCAGCGGAGTATTTCGGTCAGTCGCACTTGATGCAGCACTGCATCCAGGAGCGGTATAATCTAGTTTTTCATCCGGAAAGATCCATAGTTAGTCGGCAATGGATAGCGACGGGGTTGGGGCGACGGAGAACGGCGGCGTTGCGGTGATGCTGGACGAGTGGCCGAGTGGCTGTGAGGTGCGTCAGATGGAGGATACTCATGGCTGGGCGAATACCAACGGGGGTCCGCGTATGGCCGAGCAGAAGAAGAAAATTGACTCCAATGGGGGGGGGGGCGTCCAAGTGCTGTGGCAGTAGTGGGAGACATGGCCAACTCGGTGGCAGTGGAAGCAGATTGGCTTGTCGTCTGCTGTTCTCCATTCCGTCGGATTGCGGGATCTGGGCAGAGAGTGTAGGTCATGACGTGGTGCATTTATTGGCATCGGTCTGTAGTCTGATCGGGACACGTAGCAGGTGACAGGAAACCAAGGTTAGCAATTTTCGCCTCATGACTGCCGGAATAACTGACACCGCCGGAGGTGCTTGCTCGGTGTCCTGGTCGAGTGGAAGTTGATGAAATGGTGCCGGGCGGGCCGCCTCAAGCTCGCGCCGAACGATGCGTATAAGATTCTTGTGCAAGGGTGGTGCGCTGCCGAGATCGGTACAGGTTGACGTGACAGCCGTGTTAGGGAGCCGCAAAAATTGAGGCCAGACTTGGCGGTTTTCGGCCATTTCGGAGTGGCGGCATTCCTTAAAGGGAGATTGACGGTCATGACGTTGTATACGAGCAAGTTGAAAGCGTCGTCCGCATGCCCTTGAATACGTGGCCCACCTTGTTTCTCTCGGTCATTCGCTCGTCCACTTTGCGGCACAACGTGAGCACGTCCTCTATGTACGAGACATACGACCCAGTTGATGTCTGTACGCGGGTGGCGAGTTCTTGTCGTGTGGCCATTTGTCGACCGGACGGCTCCTCAAAGATGTCGGGTAGTTTTTCCTTGAAGATGTCCCAACTGGTGATCTCGGCCTCATGAGCATCGAACCATACACGCGGGGTGCCATCCAAGTAAAATATTACGTTGGCGAGCATCAAAGTAGGGTCCCATCGGTGAGAAAGGCTAACGCGCTCGTACATGTGGAGCCAGTAGTCGACGTCAAGGGTAGGCTAGGCTGGGCGGAGAACGTACCGGGATAACGGGGGTGGGACATCGCAAGGTATGTAGTAGCAAGCGCTCCAACTGAAAGTGGTGATGGGTTGTTATCATTGGAAGCCATGGCCGGAGGCTGGACGGTGCGGCCACTGCGAAGCTTCGTGGTGAGGGCGGGGAACGTTTCACCTGAACCACGTATGTTACGGAAGAAAAGAGACGCCGTATCGACGAGACTGCGGATGAAATATGTTTCGAACAAATAGCAGTGGCGTGACCGGTCGACCAGACACCGAGCGGAGACCACTCTTCGTATTCTTCGTCAGGCACACACGCGCATAGGCCCGCAAATGCCAATATGCATGTAACAAGCCCCGCCACAGTGGTCTAGTGGCTAAGGTACTCGGCTGCTGACCCGCAGGGCGCGGGTTCGAATCCCGGCTGCGGCGGCTGCATTTTCGATGGAGGCGGAAATGTTGTATGCCCGTGTGCTCAGATTTGGGTGCACGTTAAAGAACCCCAGGTGGTCTAAATTTCCGGAGCCCTCCACTACGGCGTCTCTCATAATCATATAGTGGTTTTGGGACGTTAAAACCCCACATATCAATATATGCATGTAACAATATCATCAGCATACAGTGAGTGCCCAGCGTGTGGGATCTGATCCAAGAGAACAGGCAATGCACGCATCGTAATGTTAAGGAATAATGTTGATAACATGGCTCTTCGTGGAGTGCCTCGTGTTGCAAGGTTGATTTTGTCGCTTTTGAGATCCCCAATGATTAGTTCAGACGTGCTTTCACGCAGAAAAGTTTTGATATATATGTAAGTGCGACTGCCCACATTCATTTGGGCAAAGTTTTCAAGTGCAGCTGCATGGGACACATTATCAAATGTTTTATTGCTATCCAGGCCCAGGATGATCCTGGTAGCCGCTGTGTGCATAGAATTTATTATATCATTGTGAAGTTGCAGCATTATATCACGTGTGGATAATTGCTGCCGGAATCTCACCATCGTGGGGGGTAGCAGGTCTCTCGACTCTGAATAAGCTGTTAGTCGTCGTAGAATTGCATGTTTCATTATTTTTCCTAAAGATGATGTAAAGGAAATGGGCCAAAGATTTTCCAGACTCAATGTTTTGCACGGATTGGGAATAAATATTACTCGAGCATGTTTCCAACTTGGCGGTAGTGTTCCAGACGCCTAATTTTTGTTGATAAGGTCAGTATTTGCCGTAATAGACTTATCATCTTGGTTAGGCAATATTTTGTTAGAAATTTGATTATCTCCTAGAGAATCCGTTGTACAAATACTATTGAAAACAGCACATATTTCTGCCTCAGTTATATCTCGATCTAGCTCATGGTTAGTATGTCCTGAGTATTCAGGCATTTGTGACGAGTCTACTTGTGTGTATAAATACCAGTTTTTCAGTTCTTGCGCTAATTCATGGTTGGTGTCCGTGTATTTCTAAACGAGCTGATGCATTTTATTGCGCGACGTGCTTTTAGTCTGCTCAGGATTGAATAAATGCCTGAGAGGCTTCCAGATGTTTTTATCTCCTAGCTGACCATTGAGCCTGACGCTGAACGGATGCGATTCCGTTTGTTTAAGTACTTTTAAGTACTCCTGGACGTCCCTGTCAATTCGCGCTACTCGGTGTTTCAACTTTCGATTGTGCTTTTGGCGGGGCCATCGGCGATGTAAGCTGGCTTGTGCTTCCCACAGGTGCACAAGCTTTGAGTCCACGACGGGGCCATCCCACTCAATTGGGATTTCGCATATAGCCCGTTCAGCATCATTAGTGAGATCGGCAGTCTACTTATTGAGATATTCAACAGTGATGGTTAAGCGCTTGTCTCTCAGAGATTGAAAGACATACCATTTCGTGTGTTTTGCAGTGAATTTTGTTTTTTGCAGCCTTTAGTGGGTACGTTTATGGAAAGCAGATAATGGTCACTTCCTAAATGTCGTTCAGTGTTTTCCCACGTAACTGCGTAAGCCTTAACACTTGTTAAAAACAAGTGTCATGTCGGGGGTTGTGTTTCTGATCACGCTATTCCCAATCCTGGTTGGTCAGTGCGGGAGCGTGAGTAGGGTAAGACCCAAGTCCCTAATCGTTTCCCATAGTTTAGTGCCCTTGGGGTCCCATTTGGGGCAGCCCCATTCGGTATGCTTGGCATTAAAGTCAACCATTGTTATCAGCTGTGAGTGACCCGCTATTCTGCTAACTTTTCTTAGGAGTAAGGCAACGTGAGTATTAGTATCTCTGGGTGGACTAACAAATATAAAACGTATACGCTGCTGTCTGAGCGTTTGTGGGGGAGAAGTTCTACGAGGGTGTGAGCTATCTATAAATATTGCAAGTCATGGTAAATTGCCGCGAGATTGCGTTGCACCAGAATGGCAGTAGCCGGTTGCTTACCGGCAGTGATAAATTTGTCGAATGCGGCATACAACGCGTCCGGTTTGTTTTGCTGTCGGCCAGGCTCTGCCACTCAAGCCACCAATTGGCTTTGGCAGGCCTAGTCACATGTACTGTTTTGTTTGAAGAAATAAAAGGTATTATTATTATTATTATTAATATATCGAGACAGTTTCGCGGGATAACCTGTCTCCTGTAACACAATTATATCAGAGAACTGGTCGGTGGATTGGAGGTGAAATTGCAAAGCTGCCCATTTGTTTCGGTAGCTCTTGCAATTCCACTACCAGAAGAGCGGGCTAGTCGCATTGGCCATTTTTTCGTGAATATGGCGTTGCTCTGACAAAATTGGTCAGGGGCATTTTGGGGCTTTTGTGAGCAGTGGACTGCGTTGCAGTTGAGGACGGTGTCTGTGATGTGATTACGTCGGCCGCAGCTGCACTCTCGGTCAGAGCGAGAAGCGAATCTAAGCGAGCTGTAAGGTTAGCGAGAGCCCTCCCAAGGGCACCGGTACTCTCAGTGAGCTGTTGGTTTTGAGTTGCTTGCTCCCTAGACATTTTGTTGAATAGAAATTCTAGCCTTTCAATTCGATCATTGATTTGTGAGACGTTCGGGTCTGCGGAGGTGAATACGCCTGTTGGTTCGGCAGTCTTAAGTTTCGTGCCCCTGACCACGTTTACGTCTATTGTGCTAGTGTCTTTATCTTGCGCGGCACAGGCCACGATATGTGCGGTACTTTTCGTAATAGTGGCACTAGCTGGCACTTCCTTGCGTTTTTTTAGTTTAATTTTATCTTTAGCGGCAGCGAACTGTTGTTGCAATAGTTTCACCTGTTCTGCCAACTTCCTCACCGGTTGGTTTTCGAAGGGTTGTGTTCGCGGCTGTCACTGCTTGTATGTCTGCCAAGCAACGCTTTTTACGTGTGGGGTGGTCGTAGTCTGTTGTGGTGATCCTGAGGCCTTGACGGGGATCAGGAGTGGTCACCGTTGTCAGGTCTGGTAGCACTGGTGCTCCTTCCACCGAGTGGCGGGAAAGATTCTTGATCTTATTGTTGGTAGTACTACCTATTCTGCGAGTTGGAAAGGTGCTGAGTTTCTTCGTCGGTGCTCTTGTCGTTTCCTGGAAGCTTTTTTTTCAGGAATTGGTATATACAGTTGTGACTGCCGGTTAGGTAGCTGCTTTTAAAACGACGCATGGCGCCGGGCAAGTAAGTTCTTTGCTGTCAGTAGGTAGCGAGTGGCTTTCGCCACAATGACGACAGTTATCTTGTTTCGGCTTCGGACACACGTCAGTCCTATGACCAGTTTGTCTGCAATCGAAGCATGCCTCTACCCATTCTCTGAAGGGAAATATCCTGAGCGTGAAAGCAAGGTAGCGGATGTGGTTGGGTAGGTTATGACGAGCATTGGTTAGGACGAAATGTTTTGTATTTCGCAGTCGCCGAGCGCTTACAATGTCGATAGTTGGATTGTGGGCGCGAAGCTCATTGAAAAGCTGGTCGTCACTTTCGAAGCTGTGTGCATTAAATATTATGCTTCTAACCAAGTGGTCAGGTGCAGGGGCATACACAGCCATGGCACAGGATTAGTCGGATATTTTCAGTAGGGTAGTCTTCAGGTAAGCCATTGCATGGTTCGCATCAGGCTAGCTGACAGTGATAGTGTTTTGGGTCGGGTGAATGCGCAACTGGTCGGTGGGAAGACTGTGGGTGAGTCAAACCCGGCTGCGGCGCATAAGGCTTACGAGAGGCGGGCTGCTCCTAGATCGCCTAGCTGTAATGAACCCAGCGGTACCAGGACTATTTTGTAGTCTTCTGGCGGTAACAGTGGCAGTGGGCGTCGCTTTGAAGTGGGCGGTGGTCGTGCACGGCAAGGAGTAGCCTTGCCGCGCTGAGTGTTGGTGGTCGCATTGTCGGCCACGTCTGAGCGGTGCTCGGGATCAGGATGGCGATATCAGAGTTTCATGACCAACACAGTAAGTGACCATGATCTGTAATTAAGCTCGTCATCGTTTATGGGCGTTCCTGTTACGACAACTTCGATTTTCCTGTCTGGGACGCTCTCTGAAAGCGAACGCTGACAGAGTAAGGCGGCGTCTTGTCACAGCCACGCTGGAGTTAGGGTAAGCCCGGTGGCCTAGCGTAGTCGGGCAGGGTGCGTTGCGTTCACAGCAGCAAATGAACGACTTGCCGGTGTGAAGTGGTGATATCCAACAGTGCCTGGTGCCGTCTTGGAGCGTTGGGTCACTTTTAAGACGTAGAAAAGGGAAGCTATAGCGATGCAGCAAGGCGAAAATGCAGAGTCCATGCGAAACATGTCCGTGAGCTCTGGCGATTCTAGCATCTCCCCTATGTTTCCTGTGAGTGAGAAGAAGGCCTCTACATGAAACCTTTCCGGAAACTCTGCAACGTCAAGCTTAGTACAAAAGTTTGTCTCCTGCAAGAAGAGCATGTCTACGTGATGCGCCCGTGCGAGGTGAAGTACTGCTTGCTGCTTCACCGGATTTCAAAAACCGTGAACTTTGAACGACATAAAATAAATTGATGCCATTGTTGAAATAAAGGTGAGGAAGTTGCTCAAAGGAAAGAAAGGTAAAAGTGATGAGGACCAAATGAAAAAAGTATATATCCCCATCGCTAGCGATTGGGACGTTTGCCGTGGCGATGATCCCAAGCGGGTTTTTTATATTTTCCGTTGTTAGCGGAGTTGTTGTCGGTGCTCCCACTGCCTGGCTTTGAACGGCGTTGCGAACTCAAGGGACTCGATGCGTCTGCAGATTGTCCTGGTTTGGTAGAAACCTCGACGTCCGCCAGTTTGCTCCGTATTGGTGGTCGGATTCTTAGCTGCTTCGTCGATGTCGAAAGCGTAGCGTTCATGTTTTTCAAGGTAGCTGACATTCAAAGGTAAGCATTCGGTGTGCTGCCACTGGCGTCTATCGCTGTCATGGCAGAGGAAATAGAAGCAGTGGTTTCTGCGATACCTCTTGTTATGGGTACCTGGTCGTCCAGAGTTTGGGACTCCTTGGACACCGTTGATGCGCTGCAGTTATGTCGAGTTTCGATGCGGCCACTAGTGAAGAAAAATTACTGTACGTTTCTGTGGAACTTCCGATTGAGTGTTCATGTTGCTTCTCAGTCGGCTGTTCATCGGTAGTTGCGCCGTTTTGCGTACGGGCCCGCTTGATGCGAGTAGCGTCTTCCGACTGCACGTCTACAAATTTACCTGTGAAGCTCTCTTCATTCCAGTGTCCTTTTGTCTTGACTCGTGTCGTTTTATTTTAACGACGCAGTACTTCATAGGTTCTAGATTGCTTGGTCACACTAAGGAGCTTGAGGTGGATTCTTCAATTGTTGGGAAATCTTGGACATTCGGTGATGGCGCCTTCTTAGCAGCGTCTGCGTATGATCTGCGCTTGAAACACTCTTCGGTCAGGTGATCACCTCCACACCTTCTGCAGGCTTCAGTGCACTCATCCACAGTATGTCCGCACGCGCTGCATCTATGACAAAAAATTTTGCACAGGCCACAGCCATGTGGCCTTCATTGTGCCAACGCGCACAGACGCGACACATGCCATGGTACTCCAACATAACGCGTGCTTTGCCATTTCCATCTTCATCACTTGTGTACTGGTAAATGTAGACTGACGTCGTTGCAGAGTAACATATGTTACACTACGTAATTCGCCGAAACGCTGCACAGCAGAGATGATTGCGTCATCGGCTACATACGGTGGCATCCTGTGCACACTCACGAACACACTTGGTGGGCCGATGACTTTCACTTGAACGTTTTTCTTCTGAATGACAAAACTTTCATTCACCATGAGCTTGGTGGCTTTCTTCCGCATGTCCTCGTTGCTACCAATAACTTCATAGCGTCGAGAAGTTGCAAGAACACCCCTTCACTACCGGTCGTCTCTTCGAGACGCTCGACGATCTCATCGATGGAGACCGCGCCTTCACGAACAGTAAACGTGAAACAATGGGCTTTTGCCGGGATGAATACTGGCCTCGACAGCATCCTCCCAGGGGCCCCAGGGGTCGGCGGCTTCTCAGCCGAAGCGCCGGGGAACATGAATGCGGGTGAGACGTCAAAGGGACGCTGCCGAAAAACTGGACGCACACGTCGACGAGAGCCGCACTCACACACCTAAATACGAAGGGTGACGGAGAAGGAGCGTTTTTCTCACACACCCAACGAGTTTACTGTGGCAACTTTTGCGGCTTAGATAGTGCTCAAGGTGCGTCCTTGTGTTACCAGTTTTCTTTAGTAAGCCTCAAGCTAAAGGCAAGTTTTATTGGAGAATAAATCACCAATAGTGGTTTTAGTTGATTTTTTATTCGGAAACAACTAGCTTTCAACTTTTAATTAACGTACTTCTTAGACAAAAAATCAAAGCCATTTGATGTCTGAGTGGGGTTCACCAGAAGTTAGCATGTTTATAATATCTTTGGAAGGCAAAAGCTGGCTTCACTACTGCACGCAAAGCATTGCAGGAGCTACCATTCCAGCATTTTTTTAAACCTCCTTGGGCGTCACGTCATGACGGCTGCAACCGCGTGGCGGTGACAAAGTGTCGTTGTTGCTCGAATGAAAACTATCGCGCGCTAAAACGATACTCGGCGACAACTTTTTTTGGTAGCACAGCCAGGGGTACACTGCCCAAGCATGCCCTTTTAAAAGTGAAGCATTTCTTAGCGATTTCAGCGACTTCGAGCTCATCTATCTATCCGCTTACGTTTGGGTGCTCGCATTGTCACACCCTTAACGTGGCGTGAACCAAATTAGCATAGGAGAGTAAGATAGTTTGACGAATATGACGCACTGGTCAAGACAAGAATAATGTCACGATCCCGTCGCGTACGTCGTCAAACGATTCCCCCCAGACAGTGGCACATAACCACGGGCGAGTATGTGCCGCTGGTATGCGGGTGTGTGCCACAGGTGATGACATCATGTGCAGAAACGATGAGATCACACATGGGCAATTTTAACGCGTGAGCGTTAAGCGAAACCCGACATTGGTAGCATCGACACAACGAAGGCATAGAATAAACATCAGTATTAAGAAAAATCGTACATAGGCAGCGTTGACCCCCGGACAATTGCAAATAATAAATTTCAGCGTCACAGCAAAAATCTTATCTAAGAATTCTGCACGACAGTCAAGCATTCTAGCACTGAGCTACGCCAGGTCTCGGAAATACTTTTCAAATAGACCCTTATCTTCGTGAAACGTCTATGGTAGTTGCAGTGCTGCCTATCCAATTTTAAAACATTACATATGTACTCTTTTTATACAGCCGTCACGTTGGGTTATCGTAAATTGCGGTTAAGTGCCATGCGCTGAAGTTGATTTGTGTAGCAGTGTCCAGGGCCAGCATTTTCGCAATTATTAGAACTTCAAACCAGCTTCTGGTGTTGCTGATACGCATGTGCCTATTGACATCGTTGCGCAAGTGCAAACAACTGGTTATATAAATATCTGCGACTCTTCAACATATCAAATCAAATCAAAGCAAATCATTTTATTTTCCCGGAAAGAAACTGGTTCTGGAGAGGTTCACTGGCTAAAAGCTGTTTATGGACAGCTTGACGAGGCCAAGTGAACCCTATACAAGGCAGGTGGGACAATGGAAAAGATGTGTATAACAATAATGACCATAAGCTAACATTACAATACCAAATATGGTGTAATAAAAACATATATATACATTCCTACAAAACATCCTGATACCAGCATAGCACAGAATATTACATGGACGCGAGGCTAAAAGAAAAATAAAAAAAAAGAAACATCGAGCAACCATAACACCATTATGGCCAAAAAATAAAATAATAAAAATAAATAAATGATGAAAATATCAGGGAAGATATATACAAATTTGCTCCTTGTGTATGTGCTGCATCATAAAATATACATCACATGTCAGACAAACAAATTTATACAGACAGAATTATATCATATAACTTATTCGGTACAGCATAGATGCACACACTAAAAAAAATGATATTGTACTATCGTACAGACAGCACATTTTACAACGTGAAAAAGTTAGCCTATATTTACAAAAAAGGATCGTAGTTCTTTTATTGAGAAACTGTTTACGTGACTGTATTTAGTTCTATTAGGAGAAACTGTTTACGTGACTGTATTGATTGAGAATCATATGTGAATTGTATTGCAATGTTTGAGATTTGCATTATTGCGAAGGCTCGGAACAATCCAAACATCACTGCTTCTTGTTCCTAACAAAACATTTTTTGCAGTTATACATGCGGTATTTTTAATGAATTGTTTAAACGAAATGGATGAGAAATAGCAGGATCGCAGAATGCGAAAGATATACATATATTCCACTTTAATAATACCGTAGTCCCAACACACAAGTTGTGTTGATGACAAATGATCTAAATTAGCGACATGTCTAATGATTTTTTCTGCATGGTCTGAAGTTTCATTATGTTAGTTTTTGTCGTGGTTGCCCACACCAAACTGCAAAATTTATGTGCGAAAGAAAAAGAGCATGGTATATTTGCAGTTTCACATTTCCAGGTAAGATATATCTACAACGAGCTAGCACACCAACTACACTAGAGGCTTTTTTGCAGATGTCAACGACGTGTTGGTTCCAGCTGAGGTTTGATGAAAACGTGACGCCAAGAATTTTATGTTTATCCACAAAACGAATGTCTTCACCTGCGTAAGCTAACGGTTGTCTTGATGAAAATATTTTGTTTTTAGCTCGGAATACGATGGGTTTTGTTTACAGTGGATTAATTTTCAATAAATTTTTGCTAGACCACGAGAAAAGCTTGTTCAATAGCTTATTACACCGGATAATTAGCTCATTTGCGTCAGGGCCTGAAAAACGTAAGTTCGTGCCATCAGCATGTATAACAAAGCTCAAACTGGGATCAATATCCACGATGTCATTTATGTAAGCATTAAATAATAGCGGCCCCAGTAGGCTTCCCTGGGGCACACCATTTATAACAGGTAAATATGATGACGTATGAGTGCTTAACTGAACGCATTGCTATCTATTTTGCAAGTATGACTTTATCAACTGAAGTGACGTGCCACGGATTCCGTATGATTCTAGCATAAGCAGTAAAATGGTATTAATAATGCAATCGAAAGCCTTGCTGAAATCAAGAAAAAACAGCTAACGAGAAAAGATTTCGTTCAAACTTTTGCACTATCATTTCCTTAAGTTTTAATAGGGCCGTCTCCGTTGACCTTCCTTTCCTAAAATCAAACTGAAAGTCAGTATTTATATTTCTTGAGCAGAACAAAACAGATATATGCGTATACATTAACTTTTCTAATCCCTTAGAAAACACAGGAATAATAGATATAGGTCTATATTTAGAGACCAGGTTACTGTCACCACCCTTGAACAACACAGTCACTCTGCTTCTTCTCATATCTTCTGGAAAAACACCCGACTCAAGTATCAAATTAAAAATGTGGCTGAGGGCAGGAGTAATGCAATCTAAGACATATTTCATAGATTTAATTTGAATGTTGTCAATGTCTAGTGCTTACTGTTCTTTAGGTTCATGAATGTCGTGTAAATTTCTCGTTCATCCGTTAGTGCTAAAAAAATACTGTCGGGGCGTTTATTTCCTGGTGTAGCCCTGAAAGAGTCTGCCTGCAAAGGCACGTTTGCTGATACACCCACATTGACAAAATGATTATTCAAGTGATCCGCAAGTTCTTTATTAGCGAGCTCGACATTGTCAACGGTAATATTAACTGGTGCGGAGTCCCGCTTACCGCGACCAAGCACATCATTAATTAAGCGCCAAACAACGTCAGGTGATTGCTGGGCGCTTTCAGCAAATACTTTCTCGTAGTAAGTTACCTTAGCTCGCTTAAGCTCCCGTTTCAGCTTGTTACGTGTTTTTTTAAACTCTGCCAAATCTTTCAGTACTCTTGATTTCAAGAATAAGTTGTAAAGTTTATTCTTAAGTCGTATCATACTAGCAAGAGAGGGGGTCACCTATGGTTTACGTAATTTTTTCGATAGTTTAACTTGCTTGAATGGGAAGTGTTTTACGTATATATGTACAAAGACAGCAAGAAATTTTCGATACGCTTCGTCTGCAGAAGGTAAGTTGAAAAGAAAAGACCAATCATGTTCATTAATATCCTTCTTAAAAGATTCCAAACCGTAGTTTGTTACAGGATGTATTGCGTACTGTTCGCGGTACATCTCCTTAATATTCGGCTTGTGGGAATAACACATAAATACCGGGCAATGATCACTTACATCTAATAAAACTGTCTGTTAGTTCACCATATGTCTGTGCGTTAACCATTTGCACATATATTTAGCGTCATTTTATGACATATTACTCACTAATCAATTAAAAATATCAACACGGTCGCCTTCCTTCCACATGCTTCGCATAACCTCGTTTCCCAGGTACGCAGGATCTGCCGAATTTTTTTTTCTACGTTTCCATATGTATTGCATGGACGCTAAATTTTATATATTGTGTAGTATAATGAAAAATGTAAATAAACATGTAAGCATCATGTTCAATATTGTTCACATAATTAATAGGAAGCTTGGCCGGTGCAGGTTCTTCTTTCCTTGCTGTTTCTGTATTTCTGAGTTTATGAATTTCCGGTACGGTATGGTATGGAGAACTTTATTGAAGTCCTGAGGATAAATCTAGGACTGATGCTGGCTGCTTCTAAGCCGGGACAGAGAGGCCAAGCCCCTCTGCCACCACACGTGCCTCTAGACAGCCCTGAGTTGGTCCGCCAGCACGTCTCTGTGCAGCATTCACTGCCACCACTGTTCGCCGTGAGAAGCCGCACCGGCCATTGCCGAGCAGCACCAGAGCATGTTTTCAAAATTGAGCAAGCCCCCACACTCACTACAATAAATTTAAATCGCGCAGTCCAGGTTATTTTATTTATGACGACCGGGTTGGGTCACGTCTACGTACGCAGATGTCCTAATGTAACCGCCTGTGGTCTGTTAAGTCTAGAATGTGGCAAGAGGAATACCCTGCACTCTAAGCAATAATGTTTGGTTATATTGTTGTATGTCATCAGCTGGTCCTGAAACTACAGAGCGGGAGATTCAGCCGCCTCAGGAATGTGCACGCCTCACTAATCCTCATGTTTTCCTGTGCGCCACCTCATTGAGGTTACGTGGGGCTCCCTCCACTGACCCCATGTGCGCCGGAAACCAAGTAGTGGTATGCGGAGTGACGTCCTTACCCTGCAGCAGTCTGTAAGCCTGTTCGCTAATAGCTCCCCTCGCGAAGGCTTCCATTGCAAAGTGAGAGTCTCTAAATACTAAAACTCTTTCCAAATCAATTAGTGCTAGGGCAATAGCCACCTGCTCAGCGACCTCCAGGTTTTTCGTTTGAACGGAAGTGGTATTTCAAACGCTTCCTTTCCTATATACCACCGCCACCGAGTGAGCATCTTTCCCGTTAATCCACGCGGCGTGAAAAAACGCAGACTCTTCCTCCTGATCTTTTGCCTCGCGCAACAAAGCTCTAACTCTCGCCATTCGCCTCCCTATATTATGCAAAGGGTGCACATTTCGTGGCAGCGGGCGAACCATGATATTAGCCCTGATGTTCATGGTTAACTCATATAGGCGCGCACCATCACGAGTCGCCACGGATTCTCCGATTGATGTAAAATATACCTACCAGCTGGCGTACCCAGCAACCGCTCTCTCTCTGTGCTATACGCTGAGCCTCGAGAATTTCATCAAGAGTATTGTGCAAAGTCAGCCGCAAGAACATATTGTCGCGTGAGGAAAGAAGTGGACGACTGTTTACTTAGCCACAGCAGCCATTCACTTCTTCGCTCTCCACTTCTACCACTAACCCAGCGTGGTATTGCCCTCTCCCCTCCCCCCAAAAAAAAGAAAAGGAAGCATCGCATGAATGCCGTGGCTCCGAAAAACAACGAGAGATATTATATTATGTCTGCGTTCATTGAGAAAAAAAGAGATGGGAGAAACAGAAGCGAGGAAAAAATCTACAGTTGTCTTGAAGGCAAGTGCCACATCACAAAACCCTTGACTTTCAGTCACCGAATGGTGTGATGTGCCTGCTGGGACAACTTCGTAGTTGACTTCCCCGATTCGATGAAGAACTCGGTAGGGTCCGGAGTACCGACATAACAATTTTTCCGAGCGTCCACGTTTACGTATAGGAGTCCAAACCCAGACTAGGTCACCAGGTTCGTATATTACTGCTCTGTGGTGGATGTTGTACCGTTGAGAGTCTTGATTTTGCCACGATAGAATGCGAAAGCGTGCTAGCTGCCGGGTGTCTTCGGCACGCTGAACGAATACATCTGCGTCCGGGGTAATCATGTCCGGCAGAGTTGGTTGCAGCATGGTGTCAAGCATTGTGGTGACGTCGCGGCCGTAAACCAGAAGAAAATGAGCAAAGCCGGTGGTTTCCTGCAGAGCCATATTGTAGGCAAATGTTATATACGGGAGGATTTCATCCCAATTCTTCTGATCCTTGGCGACATACATCGAAAGCATATCTGCGATCGTTTTGTTAAGGCGTTCGGATAACTCGTTAGTCTGCGGGTGGTACGCAGTTGCTGTTTGGTGGGTCGTGCCGCTCAGCAACAGGATCTGTCGAAGCGATTGTTCTGTAAAGGCAGTACCACGATCTGTGATGAAGACAGCGGGAGCACCGTGGTGGAGTACGATGTTCTTGATAAAGAAGTCAGCCACATCGGAAGCAGTTGCGCACTTGGCGGCTTGTGTTTCGCAGTATCTGGTCAAGTAGTCCGTGGAAACCACAATCTAGCGGTTACGAGCCGTAGACTTCATAATTGGGACGAGTGAATCTATCCCGACCTTTTCAAAAGGTGCGTGATAGGGACGCATAGGCTGAAACAGACCGGCTGGTTTTTTCGTTGGACTTTTGCAGCGCTGGCAGGCTGTGCATGCCTTGATGTACTGTCGGACGGTTTTCGTAAGTTTCCACCAGTAGTACTTGTCCTTGATCCATGCCAGAGTACGGGCGAAGCCAAGATTCCATGACGATGGCTCGTCGTTACAAGCACGAAAATATCATCGCGGAGAGCAGCAGGAACGACGAGCAGGTAAACAGTTTTCGTTGGATGAAAGTTGCGCTTGTAGAGGATGTCTTCGCGTAGAAAAAAAAGATGACAAATCATGCGCACGCTGACGTGGTGGTTGTGGGCGACGTCCCTCAAGGTATTCGATCAGTGGTTGCAGTTTTGAGTCTTCGCGTTGCTGCTCAGCCACGTTTAGTGATGCGAGAAAAGCACGGCAGCTGAAGTCTTCATCCTTGTCTTCTGCAGCGATCTCGACGGGTGCGCGGGAAAGACAGTCAGCGTCGGCGTATTTCTGGCCAGACTTGTGAACCATCGTTATATCCAATTTCTGTAACCAAAGTCTCTATCTTGTGAGACGGCCCGAAGGATCTTTCAAATTCGCTAGCCAGCAGAGAGAGTAGTGGTCACTGACGATTTGAAAGAAGCGTCCGTACAAGTAGGGCCTGAATTTTGCAATAACCAATACAACTGCTAGACGTACTTTTTCAGTCATCGAGTAGTTCTTCTCCGCAGATGACAGCGTGCGGTTAGCGTCGGCGATGACGTGTTCTACGCCTTCTTTATATTGCACGAGAATAGCTCCGAGGCCAAGGTTACTCGCGTCAGTGCGGACTTCTAAGTCTACTTCGGTGTAGAAGTGACCAAGGATCGGCGGCGTTTGTAGGCGTTGTTGAAGGTCGTGGAAAGCGTCGGAATATTTGAGACCCCAGAAGAAGGCGACGTCGTCCTTGACGAGTTGTTGTAGAGGATAGGAGATTTTCGAAAAGTTCGGCATGAAGCAGCGGTAATAAGCACAAAGGCCCAGAAAGCGGCGTACTTCATGCTTTGTTCTCGGTATCGCGAACAAAGCAACTGCCACAGCCTTCTCAAGGTCGGGGCAAACACCACTGCTACTGACAATGTGGCCAAAAAGTGTGAGTTCGTCGTATCCAAAACAACACTTTTCCGGCTTCAGAGAGAGGCCGGCAATGCGAATAGCCAGAAAAAGCCGCCCCAAGCCGCTCAGTGTGCTGTTGAAAAGTCGTAGAAAAAACGACTACGTTGTCTAAATACACTAAACAACAGTGCCACCTCAGTTCACACAAAACTGTGTCCAACATTCGTTGCAATGTGGCTGGAGCGAAGCATAGGCCAAAAGGAAGAACTTTAAAGTCGTAGAGACCGTCAGGTGTAATAAACATTGTTTTTTCTCGGTCCCATTTATCTACTTCAATCTGCCAATATCCAATACGGAGATCCATGGAAGAGAAGTAACGGGCGTGTCACAGGCGATCCAAGGAGTCATCATTGTGAGGAAGAGGATATACGTATTTTTCGTTATCTTGTTCAGTTTGCTGTAGTCGACGCAGAATCGTAGTGAACCATCTTTCTTTTTAACCAGAACAACTGGTGACGACCAAGGACTTGTCGATGGTTGAATTACGTTGTCGTCGAGCATTTGTTTCACTTGATGACAGATGGCATCCTGCTCCTTCTGCGACACGTGGTAAGCATGTCGACGCACGGGTTGAACGTTCGGCTCAATGATAATCCTGCGCTCCATTAGAGGGGTCAGCCGCACTTTCGACGTAGCAGCAAAACCAGTCACTATAGCATGAGTGGAGACTGAGGAGCCTTGCCCTCTTGGGTTCTTATAACGGGCGATTGACGTTGAGGTGACTAGTCACGTCAGTATCGCAGTTGTTCTCAGTCGAGATTGTCGTAATCAAAGGGAAGGCGTCCAAATTATCTAATGAATACAAGTAAGCTATGGTTTTGCGTTTCGCAAAATGCCTAAGTGCCACTGAAGTTCGTAACGAAAAGCGTAGTCTTGCCATTTCGGAGTTGAACGAGACTTCGAGCGATGGCGACTTCCCGATCAAGCAATAACGTCAGGTTACTTTCGGCGATTCCCGTAAGTGACTGCTCCCGTGGACACTCAACAAGCACGAAGATACTACTGCGAGGTGGCAACGTGACGCAATCATCAACTACGCTCAAGGCGACGCCACGATGTTCGTTCTCGATGTCGGAATCTGAAGAAACACAGCTAGCGAAACTGGCGAACAAATCACGCAGATTACTTATAGCTCAATACTCTTGCAGAAAATCTATGCCCAAAGTAACCAGCCGAGAACAATTGGGCAGTACAAGGAATGACGCTACAAAAGCCGACGCACAAACACCTTCCTATAGGGGATACGAGGTGCCCTCCAGCGATGACTAGTTTAGGGCCGTCCTCATGTGGTCAACCCCTTGTGTAGAAGGGTGGCCAATGAAGCACTCATCACCGAGTAATCGGCTCCCGAGTCGACAAGCGCCGTCACCGGATAACAGTCGATGAAAACGGTAATGGCAGCGGACGTCCTGTTGGCGGTTTCCGAAACAGGCTTTAACGGTACGTCGTAAGGCAGCGGCAGAGGGCATTTGTCGGTTCGCGTGACAGCGGCCTCACCTCCGGAGTTCACTGTTTTCAGTTTCCCCAGTGTGGGCTTGCGCCACTGACACCAGGGGCACAAAGGCGGGTCGGGCGCAGTGCGTTGATGCGGACGGACGGGGTGATGATGACCGTGACTGTCGTCGTGGTGGGACATGAGCGTGATGGCTACCTTCCAAGTAGTCCACAATTTCTTGCGGGCGCTCACCATAGCGTGGACAATGGCCATCTGGGTAGAATCCACGTAGGCCTATTCTTTGGTACTAAGAGTCGCGGTACATGTGTCCAACTTCGCCACAATGGCAGCACAAGGGACGATTGTCGGGTGCACGCCAGACGGTAGACTTCCGCGGGCCAGGACGAAAATTGGGCTGAGAAGGTGGGCGATAGGCTGGATTTGGAAAGCGTTTGGTGGTCCCAGCAGGTGGATGAGCGAAACGTGCCGTCGACGGCGTAGAAACGCGTAGGGTATCCGCGTAGGAAAGCGTGGGAGGTTCGACTTGCGATGGTGGTGAGGAATGAACGAACTGCCTGATTTCGTTACGAACGACGTCCGCAAGAGAAGCGCTACTGAGAGGAGACGCTGCATGAGATTTCCGAAGTTCTTCGCGTACAACCTGCCGTACGAGTTCGCTGAGGACCTCCCTGTTATCACCTCTTGGTGCAAGTGAGCACGCAGTGGATATAGCCGTCTGACGCTTATACTGGGACATTTGCTGCCGAAGCATGCGCTCCATAATTGTGGCCTCACGTATGAATTCCAATTGAGTCGTAGGAGGGTTGCGCACAAGGCCCGCAAAAAGTTGCTCTTTTACGCCTCGCATTATCAGCCGCACCTTCTTGTCTTCTGGCATGTGGGGGTCAGCACGTCGAAACAATCGCGACGTCTCTTCGACAAAGATGGCGAAAAAGCGCCATGTTTGAAAGCGCGAAGAAAGTGCCTGCTCCGCTCTCTCTTTCTGTTCGGGGTTACTGAACGCCTCGCGAAGCTGCCGATGGAATTCTTGCCAACTAGCGAATGAAGTTTCGTGGTTCTCGTACCACACTCTTGCCACGTCTAAGATGGAGATGTACACGTTCCTCAACTTACGGTGATTGTCCCAGTTGCTGATGGCAGCGACCCGGTTGAAATGGTCAAGCCAGTCTTCGACATCCTCAGGTGCATCGCCGTGGTATGGGTTGGGTGTGCATGGCGTGTTGATGACACAGGGCAGCTAGCGAGTCGGTCATGCTCGGTTTGGTTTGCGGACGGGGCAAACATTGTCCTCCCAGAACTTGCCAAGGGGCCGTACTGTAGTGGTAGTCGTTGAAGGCAGTGGCTGCTTCGATGGATAACAACAGACCCGGTGCACTGGCGGTGGTTGCTTCTGGTTCAGAACCAGCAGGCATAAGACGTTGCAGTACAGTACCCAGCACCTCCACCAGTCTGTCGCGAGAGGAAACGATAGAGAGGGCCTCGAAGAGGACGAATGTTTACTAAGCCACAGCAGCCATTCAATTCTTCACTCTCCTCTTCTACCACTAACCCACCGTGGCAATAACATTTGACATACTCACAGGCAAACCAAGCGCCGCCTTGACGGCCTTTCTAATGATAGCTCTCAGTTTGTCTTTGTCCCCCTTTTTCCTATTTAGAATAGCAGTTACGTACGAAAAATGGCACAAAATAAATGCGTGAACCAAGCGCATCACACCCATTTCTGCTAATCTTCTATGCCTGTTAGAGATCCTTCGGATAAGTCTTATGGCTTCCTGTGTCTTCTTGGTATTAAGCTAAACAGTTATAATATTCGACCCATTTGCTTCAATTACAAAACCAAGGACCCTATTAGCATCTACTTTTGGCACCAATGACCCAATGCTAGTAAAAACTGTGATGCAAGTGTCAAATTCCGGTACCCACTTTAACGGCCTCAGACCTAACTTCTTGGACTTGAAGATTAACAACTTCGACTTTTCAGTGGAGCACTTGAGTTCCATACGAGCCAAACAGTTTTCCGTAAACGTTCCCAGCTCTTGCAGCCTAGCGTCAAGCTCTCTGTCACTACCACCGACAATCCATTGTGTGACATCGTCCGCGTAGATTGTGTAGCCAATACCCTCGACAGTGTCCACTGCATTAGCTAGCTTACGTTAGCAGTACGTTAACAGTACGTTAGGGGTCCATTCTGGGGCCCCTTTTGTTTTTACTTTATATTAACGATTTGCCGAAATGCCTTTCTTCATCCAGTTGTATACTATACGCCGACGACACCACAATTTTTAACTCCGATAGCAGTATTACATCCTTAACTGGAAAACTAAACTTTGATCTGGCACAGCTCGTTCGGTGGTGCAGTAATAACATGTTAGAAATTAACACGTCTAAGACAAAATTTGTTGTCTTCTCTTCACCACAAAAGCCCTTGCCTTCTATCCCTCCTGTTATAATTGCACGCAATGACATCCCCGTGAGCGACTGCTGTAGATTCCTAGGCGTTGAACTCGACAGTAACTTGAAATACCACCGTCATGTTGCATATATTAGGAAAAAAATGACGTATGGCATTCGACTACTGATTAAATCTCGTCTTTATTTCAATCCATCAATACTTATGTCACTGTATTTTTCTTTTGTTCATTCGCACATTTCTTACTGTATTACTTCATAGGGCAACACATACACCACTCATCTTACCTCAGTTCAGACAATTCAAAACCAAGCGATAAGAATTCTCACATCAAGCCCTTATCTCTCTAACGCTAAGTCACTGCTTCACGAAAACAATATATTAACTGTATCTGAGCTAGTTAAATATAACCTTGGTATTTACATGTATAGAACTATAAATAACCAACTTCCACATTTCACTACCATTCTCTCAAATAACAATGTCACATGGTTTGCCCTTAACAATAACTTTCTACTGCCAAAAGTTCGCACCAATTATGGCAAACAAACCATTCATTTTTCCGGAATTTCTTTTTGGAATAGTTTGCCTTCCGACATTAAAGTATGCCGTTCCCTGAAGGTAATTAAATCGAAGTTAAAAAATCATATCATGTCAACTAACTAGCCTGTTTTGCTGTTTCTTAATTGGTTCCTGTTCATTGTGAGTTGCGTTCTGTAATCATTTGTCATTGAAGTTTGCACGATATTCTTACTTTTAAATTGTTTCTGTGAGATTACAAGGGTAAATTCTTACTTTATTTGTTTCAATTGCATTTTACTGTAGCTCTGTCTCCCTGCTATGTACATCACAATCATTCCCAATTCTACATTGTACAAGAGGTCCCCCTGCAGTCTCTGACTATGGGACCTCTTTCTGTATATCATGCACATGTATTCTTCTTCATTTAGCACAATAAAACCATCTGTTCTTCTGTTCTGTTTCTGTTCAAGTAAAGACTTAAAAAAGAGAAAAAGCCATTGCCCCAGACTCAAGTCCGACAGCACCTGTATAAAGAAGGAGTGTCGGAGATTGTCGAAAGCTTTCTCCACATCAAGTCCTTAGTATACCTTGTTCGCCGATCGAGTAGGTGATGCCTAATCCTAAGCATGGCATCATGAGTCGAGAAGCCGGAAAGAAAACCTATCATCGAGTGCGAAAAGACCCTATTGTCCTCGACATAACGAGTTAGCCTATTTAAAATGACATGCTCACCGACTTTCCCCAAACACGATGTTAGCTAAGTTTGTCTGAGAATTTTGAGCCCTACGCTCTTGCCTGGTTTCGGTGTGAGAACAGCAGTCGCAAGTTTCCACGCTTCTTGAAAAGATCCATACTTCCAACGGCTATTTATCTCTCGTGTAACAAACTCAATAGACCACTCGTTTAAGTTTCTTAACATTTTATTAGAAATGGCATCCGGCCCTGATGCCGATCGACAATTAAGATCCTTCAATGCCATCTTTATATCACTTTAAGTAAATTCCTTATCCATAAATATATTCTCATCCCCACTATATTCGGAACGGGCGTCATATATATGTTCTGGCAAGTTTGCAGTGGAAGGTATCTCTCAGGCGAATTCTTCAGCACCTCTTTCTCTGATGAGTTTCGGCAAGCCTCATGGACCAGCTTACCTATCACCGTCTTCTGATTAGACTTATAATTGGTCTTATCCAGTAAATGTCTGAGTAAACTCCAGCCCCTCTCCCCTTTTCATACCACCATCCACAGAATTGCATACTTCATCCCGTTGCTGCTTGCACAATACCCGACAGTGGTGTTCAATTATTTTATTAACCACTGCTATACGTTTTCTAAGCCTTCTGTTCAACCGCTCATCCTTCCATCTCGCCAACAGTGACTGCTTCCTTTCCAACAAGTGTGCCAGACCACTATCCATTTGATTTGTGTATATAGCTGTTTTAAGTTTTTTAGTTGTTGCCTTAACGTCACTCTTGAGCTGACTAGTCTACTGCTCCAAGGTCACCTCATTCCCCTGATCTTCGTTTCTCTGTTCTCTCCGTTTCCTAAATGCTTCCCAGTCCACAAGCTTAAATGTTCGCTGCTTTTAAGGAGCAACCTCTAAAGTAATCATTAGTGTGTAATGATTGCTGCCGAAATCTATATTTGAATTATACCATGACGAATCCGCCTTTCCACAAGAAAAAGTGAGATCTGGCGTCGACTCTCTACATGTCGACGTGCCGCAACGTGTGGGATACGAAGGGTCTGTATTGCGATAACTTTAAGTCTAGGGCCTGTTGCCATAGTCTATCGCCTTTGGTTGTGCTATAGACATACTTCCAAACATGATAGGTGCATTAAAGTACCCTCCAATAAGCAATGATGCATCCTTAGCGAGATTGGGTGCTTTGCTTAAGAGAGCTTTGAAACTCTGTTTCGTGTCGCTGGGGCTGCTGTACAAGTTAAGCAGGTAAACGCTCCTCCAACTTGCTCCTTGCCAACCTGAAATCACCTCGACCATTATATATTCAATCCTGCAATCCGCCATGTGAAGATCATGCCTATCATACGCCAACCTTTTGCTGATGAGTGTTGTGAGCCCTCCGCTCTTTTCATTATCTTAAACCTCTTTTTAAAATGGTTAAGGTTTATGCTGGATGTCAGAGTTTCCTGCAACATGATAACCTGAGGTTTCACATTGCCCGTTCTAAAAAACTGCTGCAGGGATGCCTTCTTATGAATAAATACCCCACAATTCCGCTGCCAAATACTAAATGAACCATTCAATGAAGCCGCCATCTTGACTATGTATATTTGGCTTACTCCTGTTGTGATTAATTCCACTAGGGGTCTTGTCTTGCTGGGCCAGCGGCTAAGAGCACTCCCGCTCCATAGCAGAAACCACCGTCTCATTAAGATATACTTCAATTTTACGTAATCTCCGATCCGTGATATTTTGTCTCTCTTCTATCTGCTACAATCTATTAATGATCTGATTCATAATTTCCTGCAATGTCGCCATCATTTCTTTAAGCTCAGAACCAACCTTGGCCTGGGCCCGCGCAATCGAGAGCGCCTTCTTTTTTGGGAGCTGTTGTCTCCTAGTCAGCCACGTTCTCCTTAGGAACCTACACAGGCCTTGGTACCTCCACCAGGCTATCAGGTTTGCCACCCTCACCAGAGCTGTTACCAGACTGTAAACTCTTCTTAAGTACAGCTATATCTTTTACAAGCCCTTCAATGGCTGTTTTTATGCTATGATATTCTTTCTCCAATTGTGCGACCCTGTCCTTATACCAATTACAACCCACATGCTCTTGGCTCTGCTCACGTGTTTGGTCAGTGATTGGTTCACCCTTGACCTTGTCAGTCCAGGTGGTCCGCCTTTCAACTGCACTGTCGCTTCCACCAATAAATGCAGAGTGGTTTCCGTGAAGCTGGACTCCCATATGATGACCGTTGTCCTGACTTCGAACGGCTCCCAGAGCGCGAGCGCCTCCCAGAGCATTTAGAGACGCTTGCCAGCTGCACCGCCTCGAGTGCTTCTTGTGCCGCTGCTAGTTCCTCCCTGGCTTGCTCCTGTCGGTGAACACGCGCGACGTAGAGAACCTGGTACCTTTTTCTGCATTGTTTATCTGCCGTTAGGTGTCAACCTCTACAAAGCTTGCAACAAGGCTCACAGTTATGGTCCTCTGCAGGATTGCGAGCACCGCAACCCCAACATTCAAGGCAATCGGGCGCAGGACAGACATGCGCCCGGTGTGCAAGCTTCCCACACATGGAGCATACATCGACTTGCTTGCGTTACAAGTAACAACGGACCATAGTTGGCTCATAGCTAACAAACTTAGGGACTCTTTAGCCGTCGAACACAATATTTACCGAGCCAGTATTCTTGATTCTTTTGATGGCGATCATAAACGATGTCCCGCTGAAGTGTAGCAGGTTCATTCCTAATGTGCACATGGCAAATGACCGCTTTAAATGTAGAGTGTGGGGCAGTTTGGTATGCACTGACTTCAAAATGTTTGTCCGCCACTCTTACTGACCTGATTCTGACATAGTGATCGGCGTTGCTCCTTTCTGGCATGGTAGCCACCAAGATATATTGTCTGCAGTTGGGGCCAATAATGTCTTTTTTATTCTGCTCAGTAGTGAGGCCTGCCACCTCAATGATAGCCTTGCCCACAGTTGTATAACCAATTTTTTTCCAAATTCAATCCACCCCGTGGGCAAATTACTATCATGATGTGCTCTCCGGCATAGGTGGCATCCGCGACGCCTTCAAAATGCGTTGCTTAAATGCGAAGCCTCTACGCCGTCCATCTGCCCCGCCGTTCAGCCAGCTCACCTTGTGAACCAAAATCACGTTGTGCAGGCGTCGTCGGAGGTCTTGATTTTCGGTTGGACACCGTCCGCCATCCTAGATCTTCAATAAATTTCTCTGCCGACTGCACTTCCCCTTCTACTTGCATAACTGCCATGCCGGAAGCATGCCTACCACCACGCAGAAATACCAGATGCTGTGCCTAGCACTTGGCCAACGCGGTGGCAGCAGAAAAGTTGAGATAATGTACAGAAAAGCAGTGGCCTACCTCAAAGTTCGATATTTGCCGAATTCTGTTTTTCTTCACCGATCGAATGATCTTAAATATGCACCACACAGTGACAAAAACGTTGCGGAAACATTCGCAAAAAGCGGAGCCAAAGTGGACGCGTCCCCTCATCTCGGGTCTCCCCTGGATTTCTGGCGCCATTTCGACTTTTTTCTGACCTGGTAAACAATGATGGCGTCGCTCAGTTCCAGCAAGTTCACATCGATGCCTCTGAGTGAGCACGAGTTTGTGTTCGTTAGGTGATCTGTATTCATCTAGCAGGTAGGAATGAAGACAGTGGTGCATCGGTAAATATTTTGCTTTCCGTACATGCAATCATCCTGAGAATATGTGCGCGAGTGATACCATCAGCGAAAGTGGGACTTTAAAAGCTACAGCCGCCTTGAGAGTGACACCAGTGGCCTGCCAGTCTTTAGCAACACCAGTTGCTTGGAAGGAAAAGTGCGATTAGAAACTATATGCAAAAGTAATGGTCATTTTTCTATATTCTGTTGCACACATGGTCGGTATTTTGGCTGCCTAATATTGGTACTACAATAACACTGAAGATCGCGCACTGAAACACCGTTCTCAAAGGCGTCTAAGAAGGAAGTCGTTATTCGCGATTTGTGAAGACAGCGATTTACGAGGATAAAATTACCATTCCACACCTTCTCAAGGGTAACAGATGCGTTGACTGTGCCAAAACAGCGTTCTTGGTGAGTAAAAACTGCGTTTTGTCCAAATGTATTTGCGAATGGCAGACGCTCGCTCTATCTATCTATCTATCTATCTATCTATCTATCTGTCTATCTATCTATCTATCTATCTATCTGTCTATCCATCCATCCATCCATCTATCTATCTATCTATCTATCTATCTATCTATCTATCTATCTATCTATCTATCTATCTATCTATCTATCTATCTATCTATCTATCTATCTATCTATCTATCTATCTATCTATCTATCTATCTATCTATCTATCTAGCCAGCCGCCAACGACTTTTAGTTCTTTTTGGGCGTTATGCAGGATCAGCCGAGTTTCGCGAAACTCGGGCTTTTTTCCGAGCTCTGGTGACACCTTCTTATGAACAAGCCAACAGTACCAAAACGTCAAAGCCACCCCTCAGCGCGCTGCGTTTGATTTGTTACGATGGAAGTAGTCATCGTATCAAGGACAGTCAACTAAGTTGGGCGGTGTTTCCGAACCAGAGAAATCTTCTTTTATTTGTGTGTCGTTCCACTGAGTACATAAGCACACCCTGCCTGGACTCTCGACTGGCTATGCAAAAGACGCTCAGAAAAGCTGGCGTCTCTCAGACTGGTGTGCGGACGCACACCCATTGCACTCCTGCTGCGAATGCCAATTGTGACCGGTCAACGGCTTCGAATCTTCCTGAGCTGCATGGACCCTCTTCCGCGAAGTTCACTTGAACATTTCGACACCTGATTCACCAAAGGTGGGCTCGTTTTTCGTCATTTTAGAGGCATTTTCACTGCACTGGCGAGCCAAGCCTAGGCGAGGTTAGGCGAGCCTCCTCGCCGACGGCGCTCGCACGCCAGCAGCGAGATGCCCGCAGCAGATTGCCATGGAAGGGGACGACGTCACCCCTAAGGAATTACAAAGAAACGGATGGTTCTCCGTTCTAAAAAGACGGCAGGAATCGCGTGCGAAGTCACACGCAGCCAGCCAGTCTAGAACGCAACGAGGCGCGACAGCGACGCCTAACGCTACTCTACGACGCGTCGCAGCTGCGAGCCGACTGCCGGCGATGCCACGTAGTCACAATCGAGTCATCGTGCGACCGGGAGGCGGCCTCAACGTGCAAGCCTGCAGCCCGCACAGGATTCTCGCCGCACTAACCATGGCAGCTCAGCTAGCGCCGTCGGTAACGGAGGAGGACATTATTTGTCCCAACTCGATGCAAAACATTTTTGTCGTCAGTACGCCCAGTGCTACTAATGAAGCAGCGTACAGTCGAGTAACCGAGGTAATCCTCACCGACCATAGACACCCAGTCACGGCCTAGCTTTCACCTGCCGGTATCACGAGCCGAGGCGTGATTCGCTGCGTCGACACTGACTTTGACGACGCCGCACTCAACCGCATGCTAATACAACCGCGCAACTCAAGCCTACTGGGAGCGCGTCGCATCAAGAACACTGAAACTGTGATTCTGATTTTCAACGGGCTCAAAGTGCCCAACTACGTCTACTGCGGCCCGGTCATCTACCGCTGCACGTTGTACAAGCGCCAAATAGACAGCTGCCGTACCTGCGGCCAAGTGGGCCATCGCCAAGACGTGTGCCCCACTCCTTCAACCAAGGTCTGCGACCACTGCGGTCACTTACCAACGGACAACCCACACGTGTGCAACCAACCAGTGTGTGCCTTATGCGGCGAAGCACACCGCGCGGGCGACCGCGAATGCCGACATCGCTACCAGCTGCCTTACCTGGTGCGCCGTCGTCGTCAGCGCCGTCGCCGACGAAAGCAAGCCCAGCAGCAAACACCCACCTCAGCACCCAGCCCGGCTCCTGCCAAGACCACGGAACCGCAAGGACCTCCTCTAGGTCCACGAAATCCCGCTTCCACTGAGCAGCCTACTTGGGCCGACAAGGTGGAATACAAATGTGAGGCCCGCGCAGCGCAGCGTCAGAGACACTCGCCACAGCAGTCTTACCCAGAAACTAGCACAGTTAAAACGCATGTATGCGGAGCAGGCTGAAGAAATTCATTCGCCTAAAGAAGAGCTAGCAAAACAACAGGCCCCCGAATCGTGCGAGGGTAGCATTATCAGCGGCCCCGTCTCGATACGCGGCGCTAAGAAACGTGCAGGCCCGACGCTCCAGGCCGAAGAGCAATCCGAATTTGACCGGTCTACATTCAATATATACGCGATAGTAGAGCAGTACCGCGCAGAGACCACGGCCGAGTATAGCGCTTTCAACGCTAAACTAGAGAGCACGCAGAAACAACTTATCGAGTTGGCTGCAGTGGCCAGCACAAACGAACGCGAGGACAAAGGTGTTAGAGGAGGAACTGGCACGCAGTAAGCGCGCTGGGCTAATACCTAGACCTTAAAATGGCGTCGTCACAACCATTCACAATTTGGCAATGGAACGCAAGTACCCTCCGTACGTGGAGAGAAACGTTCCAACAATTCATTGGCTCTATGACCCAACTACCGGCCGTCATTCTCCTGCAGGAAACGCGTATCGACCGATTCGCTCTTTGTGGATACGGAGTCGAGGCCGTCTGTGGGAACAAAGCTTGTAGGAATAGCCGCCTGTGTGGCTAAGCCTTATGCTTACGCGACACATGCAGTACGTCCAAACCTCAATATAGAGCATCAGATGATAGAGATCATCCCCAACGCTCACATTAAGCAATCGGTATTTATCCTTAACGTGTACAGTTCCCCTTCACACAGCACAGAAACATTCACCACACTACTAACCAAAGCGATGCAGATAGCAGGCAACCATCCCCTCATCAACGCGGGGGACTTCAACGCCCCCCATGTGGAATGGGGTTACAATCGCACAACACAGAAAGGACGCCATTTACAAACACACATCACTCAACACAATCTCATGTTACTTAACGACCTCTCTACCCCCCCACACATAGGTAACTCAGTGTCACGGGACTCATCCCCTGACCTGACCCTAGTACGCAACGTTTCGAATCCCACATGGGTTAATCTGCAAGCTAACCTTGGTAGCGATCACTTTATCTGTAGCACAACAGTCAATATAGGCAGCCTTGAGCCCACAGACTTTAAAGTAGTAGACTGGAACTTTAGGTAAATACACAAACAAGACACCAACCATTACTCTTCACTCTCTGAACTCTTTGCGAGACTACAGCGGGACGTAATACAAGCTACCAAAATATTTCTACAACACGCAACATAGACCACATCGACAGCCACCTCGCACATCTCCTGGAGGCTCACAAAAGTCTTCAAGAAAGATGGAGAGTGCATAAACTCAATCGTAGGCTACGAAAAAGAATTGCATTGCTCCACCGACAAATCGTAAGTACAGTCACACACTAGCACGCAATCAGTGGAATGAGGTGTGTAATTCGCTTGACGCACGCATGAGAAGGGGTCTAAAATGAGACCTTCTCAGGCATCTGCTCGGCGACAAGCCCACCAAGTCAGAGCAACGACTAACTCTAGATAGACTGTTACACAAAGCGCGAGGACAGCAACTTACTGACGCGCAGATTTTAGATGCCACAGCAGCCCGGTATCTATGCACAGAACCTTCCTCACATGAAGACTATCCACCTTACGTTGGGGCCACAGACGACCTATTTGAGCAGGCTTAAACTAGCGCTGAAATACGCGCGGTAATAGCAGAGCTCAATATTAGGTCAGCCCCGGATCCTGACGGAGTCACCAACAAGCTACTCCGCAACCTGGCTGACCATGACATTGAATCACTAGCCACCCACATGAATGAGGTTTGGGAGCAAGGGAGCCTCCCGCCAGAATGAAGGGCCGCGACCGTCATACTCATCCCCAAGCCGAACAAACCCCTGGAACTTGACTCTCTACGACCCATCTCCCTCACATCCTGTGTGGGTAAGGTCATGGAGCACGTAATTCTCTGTCGAGTCACAAAATATTCAGAGCGAAAACACATCTTCCCATTCAATCAAGTAGGGTTCAGGCCGACTATGGCCACGCAGGACGTACTTCTCATGCTGCTAGAGACGTTACTTAGAGTAAGGAGCAAAGACCTCAGAGCAATCCTAGCTCTTGACTTAGAGAAAGCTTTTGATACCATAAGCCATGCTGATATACTACACGAAATATAGAAGGCAGGCGCAGGCCGCCAGTTCTAAGAATACGTTCGCTCTTTCCTAAGAGCCAGAACGGCCACACCTAAAGTTGGGGATCCCAAGTCACACACCTACATCCTAGGCCCGCGCGGCACCCCGCAAGAGTTAGTGCTCTCACCGTTTCTTTTGAATTTAGCCCTCAGGCAACTTTCGCAAAAGCTGAGACACATCAAAGGTGTAGAACACGCGCTCTACGCCGACGATATTACTATTTGGCGCACTGGAGGGAGCGATAGACAAATCGAAGCGAGCCTTCAGGAAGCAGTCACTGCAGTACAAACATTTTTAAAGCCCACGGGCCTCCGACTATCATCATCTAAATCCGACTTGCTGATTCTGCCACCACAATACGGCCGCACCAAAGCCAAACCTACCATACACCTCTCTACAATGGATGGCTCGGTTATCCCGATAGTGTCGTTGGTTCGAATTCTGGGCCTTACCCTACAGGAGAATGGCAAAAACGACTTAACCATCACACATCTAACCAAAAAAGCTGAGGCAGTCATTCACTTCGCCCGACGCGTCGCTAATAGGCACGCAGGACTCACAGGAGAGAGCTTACTACGCATCTTTCATGCGTTATTAATGTGCCACGTTCACTACGTTGCCTGCTCTCACCCGTGGAGCTAAGGTGATGAAACTAAAGTAGACAACCTCATCCGAAAATGCACAAAACGAGTACTTGGTCTACCCATGTCCACAAGCACGCAGCGCCTGCTAGCCCTTGCGGTACATAACACGTTCCAAGAAATTATCGAAGCACAAAGAATGTCCTAACTCATACGCCTGTCTTCGACAGCTGCGGGTCAGGAACTCCTCTCACACATAGGTCTTCCTATCCCAACTCAAGTCAACAAACCAGAACCGTTACCGCAAAACTTTCATGCTAAAATCACAGTGCTACCCTCTCCCAGGAACATGCACCCGGTGCACAATCAGACTCGAAGATGGGCACAAGCTCAACCCTTACTAAAAGCGGCCGACCTACACGCGACAGACGTGGTTTTCGTAGACGCCGCCAAATGCGTGAAGAAACCCTACTTTGCAGCTGTGGCGGTCGCCCCAGCCGGAAAAGCTCTGAATGCACTTACCGAAAAAACACAGAAAGCCGGAGAGGCTGAACAAGTGGTCATTGCCCATGCTCTAGCACTCCCTCAGCGCGACACAATTTACCGACTCTAAACCCGCTGCACTGGCATACCGCCGTGGTACACTTTGCCAGGCGGTATTAAGAGTTCTAGCATCTGTTCAGATAACTGTAGACAAGCACATCCACTGGTTCCCTGGTCATGAAGGGATCAACGTTCAACCAGGGGCCCCAACGGTAATGATCCGGCCCAAAACCTCGCGCGTGATCTTACGTGCCGCGGGGGGTCGTGGTCCGGCTCACTGGCCGGGGACACCAACACGCACCGGCAGCCACTCCTATCATATCACGAAATTTGCTCGCACTATAAGTTATTTAGAAAGAAATTCCCCTCACCTCATTCAGCACTAAATAAAGCGCAACAATTAACGCTTGGACTGCTGCAAACGCACAGTTACCCCAGCCCCTATATTTGCAGCAAATACCTACCAGATATAAAGCCAGAATGCCCCAAATGCCAAAATTGAAGGTGCGATTTAAGTCACACGCTGTGTCAGTGTCCCGTGCTAAACGCTAGGTTCGGGTCCCCTGCCACCGAGGACGACTGGATCAACCACCTCAGGAGCCCCGACAGAGCCGTTCAACACCAGGCCGTCCAGAAGGCCCAAAAGATGGCTGGCGAGCTCCGACTCCCAGTCCCCACATGGACGAAGCCATCGGGCTGGCCCCCATAAGGGGTGCCCAGTCCCCTTCAGGACCTTTAATAAAGTTAATTCTCCCTCTCTCTCTGAGCTCTCTCAAGTGGTGCTCGTCGACAAGAAGTCGAGATTGCTTTCCGTGTCCCACAAGAGCTTGGAAACATTCCAAAGTGCACTGCAAGGAATGCGCATTGGCGTGCCATGGAGTGACACACGGTCAGTGTCATACACGAACGCTGTGACACGTAGTCGGCGTTTCAGGAGAAGTGGGTGTATGGACACAGGTGGATAAAGGCGCATCGCATGTGCACAGGGGTGCTCTCTCTCTCTGTGGCTCCGTAGCGTTCACCGCATCAAATGTTCTGTTGAGTGTTATTGACGTTTGTGACAATACAAGTTTTTCTAAGCAAACGCTTGACAGTCAAACAGGCACCATCACAGTCACGAGTCGAACTCAAGTCTTCTCTGAATCAACAAGTTTGTATCCGAGTTCACGCGTCTATCAGCTTGATCGACAGACGCCCGCGGCGAATATCGAGTCCGCCCACCGCCTTTGCTTTCGCCGAGGAGCAGTGATCACGCCGCAACGCCAGCGAGCGCACGGTTCATCTACCAGCTTTATAGTGCAGACTGTTCACACACGCACGCACAAATAAAGGTTATGTCACCATGTGGCTATAATAAGGTATGTTTACAATAAGGGATGAGCTTGGAGCAAACTCGGCTGCCCGAGAAGCTCGGGTCACCCTGCATCGCACCCCTGGCCGTTTCAATGATCGTATTCACACAAAAATTGGTATGCGATACCATGACTGTATGACGAGCATAAGTTATTAGTCATAACATGAAATTCATGACTTGTATGTCGTGAATTTCTTGGTTTACACTTTATTGTCTTGCTATCTCTTGCAGTCGTTTCGGTCACATGAGATATCGCAGAACTTGTATGGTATGACATAACTTCATGGCGAACATGAGTGACAGATTCTGACGTTTAAATCACTACATGAAGGCATGTGCAGTCATGCAAGTCATGACTACACGCCACACTCAGGCATGCTCGTGTTCGTTTTGTTAGTTTCACTTATACCGAATTTGGTATACGAGACGCGAATGGACGATGAAGCTAAGTGACACATCAAAACATGATAACCATGATATGCGTGTCATGTAAACATGAAACATGCCACGCTCATGCTGCGCTCATGGCCATTTCACTAGCTTCATATATACCAAATTTGTATTACGTGAGATGCATAGACGACGAAGGTAAATGACACGACCAAACTGGATAATCATGATGCGTGTCATGTAGAACATGACTACGAGGCACGTTCATTTCGTGCTCACGGCCGTTTCGCTAGCTCTGCATACACCATATTTAGTATCATGCGACATGAACAGATGACAAAGGTAAATGACACGTCTAAACGTAATGATGATATGCATCTCATATACAACATGACCACATGCTACACTAATAGTGTGCTAACAACCGTTTAACTATATCTTCACATACACCAAACTTGGTATTACATGACCTGAGTGGACGAGGAACACAAATGCCAGGTGCAAACATGATGATAATGACGTGGAAGTGATGGACGGAAATGTAGAAAAAGAGCAAAATAAAAGCGCGTGCACACGAGCAGTGCTAGAAAAAAATGGCAGATCCCACGTACAGTGGGAATCGATGATATACAAAGAAGGAATGAGAGGTTGTTTCGATGGATCGCATCAAGACTAAGCTCTCGGCTCTGGGAGCCCAGAACACGAAGCAACTGCAGGAAGCGAGACCACTGCTAACAGGCCCTACCGCGGACAAGCATAAGCTCACAGGTATTCATAACCGTTTGTCAGCTAGCAATAAGGAGCTCTTGAAGACAAATGATGCACTCGAGGAGCACCTAACTGACAAGAAGCTTGAAGCAAAGTATGTCCCTGCAGCAGAATTTAACGACCAAGCTCTCACCATGCTCGCTGAGATTACCTGTGGGATAGACGGTTTGGGGCGCGTGAACAGCACAGGGCTGAATTCTGTTACGAACGTGACAGCAACAGTTCCTCACGCTATTACCGGAATTGGCGGGAGGCTGCCGAACGTTGACTTGCCATTCAGAGGTGATATACCATTCAGAAGTGATATTCCTGAGCGGTCAGCATTCTGGGAGCAGTTAGAAAAGGCTGTACATCGTAACTCATTATTGACGACGACGATGTTTTGCCGCTTATGGCATTAACTTGCGTGTAAAGCGGCAGGTGCGATCTCTGGGTTTCCGACTTCTAAATCGTGTTACGCCGACACCATATACCTACTGAAAAATCGGTTTGGTAATCGGAACAAAATTGTGCTACATAATCTGACAGCACTTCGCATTGTGAACTCGGAAAGCGATTTCTGAGGCCTTAGGCAACTTTACAATATTGTGCTGCTCAACGTACTAAGTCTCACTACACTAAATGTATGAACAGGAACTTTTTAGGCAATGTTGATTGACACTATACGAGGGCCTTTGTCATGCGAGGTCGTTCCTACAGAGATTACAGCAAAGCGAAGCGAGAGCTTAAGCTACATGAGCCTTCTACGAACGCCTTGGACCCAGAACGAGCCGGGGCAACCTCGGAAACGGAACTAAAAGTGGTGTTTTCTCATAGGCATCGAAATAGAAAGCCGGGAACAGTGTAAGCTATTCGCAACACGACCTAAGATCACACATTGAGTCATCGGAAAGGTCGACATGGCAGAAACAGCCCCGCTTCAGTACCACAGAACGCATCAAGCAGCTGGAGCAAGTGTTTCTTCTGCAAATAGAAGAAACATGGCACACGCTGTTGTGATGGCAACCTCTCTATCGATTTTATGAAAGAATGCTAGCAAAAGAGAAGCGCTGCTATCGATGCATGCCCCGAGGCCGACAGCAACGTTCGTGCCACGTCAAACTCATCTGCTCGAGTTGCCAAGGGAAGCACGCATCAAGTATGTGCGACCCGCACTTTAGAATGAACGAGACAACGACATCTTGTCCAGTGGAATCCGCGGCAGTACAGCAGGAATGCTACAGTCACAACCAGTCATGCTTTGTGACAAAGATTCACTGAGCGAGGGCACGACAAAACATAGGGAAGTATGCCTGCAGGCCTTTCATGCTTTCGTCATACAGAATGGCAGGTCAAGATACGTCCGAGAGATTCTTGGCGGAGGCAGTCAGCGATATTTCAATATGTATATCCTCACCACCAAACTACATTTGAAGGTGCTGAGAGAGTCTCAGGTTGCTTTCAAATGTTCGGCAACACAGCCCCAACCTAGGGGGAAAGACCAAGGTGCGTTAATTTCCCCTGCGCAGTACTCGACCGACATCCACATCGTTCGTGCAATAGTCGCCCCAGTATATGTGATGACATTGTACCACCGACATGTGATGGCTGCCTCATAAAGCAGTTGTGTCTCGAAAGGAAATGTGTTGCAGACCACAGGAAGTTTATTGAGACGGAGACAGAGACAGACATCAGCTTGTCATTTACAGCTGATAACATGCGGGAAATAACTACTGGAAAAGTAATCAGAACCAAGGAAATCCTAGGATTGGTCGCAATCAATGCAGTACTTGGATGGACATTGTAAAGCCTAGACGTCAAAGCACCTCTCTTGACTGCGATACTAGCCTTCTAGTCTGTGTTCAAAGAGTCAAAACAATCAGTGACAATGAATCCCTCTCCGGTAATGTGAAAGGCCAAGAGAAGACACTTCCATAGGATCGCAGTGCACCAAACAGGTGTGCTGAAACTTTGCTGCATCAGAGATGGCACCCCACAAAAAAGAATGTCTCGAAGGCCATTTTGTAGTGACTCGGAATATTATACAGCCTCCGAGACCACTTTTACGTGTGTGATCGTCTCTGAGGCCATACTTCATTATTTTTAGCGCTTTGTTAGCATAAGTCGATGAGCTTCATGCGAGCTGTATCACTAGAGCAGCAAGAACACGATGCCAGTGTGTGTCTTATGCACACAATTCATTTAAAAAAAATTAGAATCATCGGTAGAGTGAAAACTTTTATTTTCAAGTGATATGCTCGGTAAGCACATGCCAACTTTTAATTGTTTGATAAACGCAAGCACAAAGAGACATTCATTGCGCTGCGAATCACGAAAATACACCTGCCATATCTTGATTATAAATGACACACAAGAAATAAACATATAGGCAACAATATAACAAAAACTACCGCAAAATAAAACTGCAAAGAACGCACACAATGACAAATACAGTGCACAACGCGACACGGCAGTAGTTGCCTAGGCACTTGACTCTGAAATTAACTGAAAAAAGAAAAAAAAACATGTTGGCTACGTTTTCCTTCCCACCTTTACACTAATTTTCTCCTGCACAATATACATCGCTCTTTCGCGAAAAACAGCCATAACCAGTTGCCACCGCAAAAACAAAGCAACTTTATGTGTCATGCAAGCCGTTATAGACAGAACTGCTTACTGAAAGTGACCTCCTAGCCTTAGCCAGCAAATAATTTTCTTGATTCACCACTTCTCTCTTATTGCACTCGTCAGCGCTTCAAGCAATGTGTGAACGACACAGAGAATGATTCCGAGCATAGCTGCACTTTTCATAAATTGTCACTCGTGCAGGAAATTCTAATACATGTAGTGACTCAACGGAAACCTGAAAACGCGAGCGGCTAAATTTCTCGAGCAAAAAAAAAGAATTTTTTCGCAAACGTGCTGCGAAGCGATCCTGACAGCTTTCTTTCGTGTGAAGCAATCCACGAAAACAGTACGCGAAGTGAAGAGCACAAAAAAAGTTGTCAGATCTCACGTATAGTGGGAATCGATGATATGCGAAGCAAAAATAAGAAAGGTTGTCATGTCTCTTTAAAATTGGCACAACGTTGCGAGTCGGACGTCAATAATGCCGTACATGAGCTCCATGTCATAATTACCGTGTTTGGATGTGTCACTTACCTTCGTCGTCTATTCACGTTACGTGATACCAAGTTTTATAGAGGTGAAGCTAGCGAAAGGCCCGATAGTGCATTATGAGTGTTGCATATAGTCTTGTTGTTATATGACACGCATGTCATGATTATTGTGCTTGGCCGTGTCATTTACCATCGTCATCAGTTCGTGTCACGCAAAACCACATTTGGTGTATTCCGTGAAGCTAGCGAAACAGCTGCGAGTGCATCGTGAGCATGGCATGTAGTAATGTTTTTACGTGACACGCACGTCATGATTGTCATGTTTGTACCAGTCATGTACCTTCGTCATCCATTCACGCGCCGTATTAAAAAACTTGTTGTATGTTAACTCAGCGAAACTACCGCGAGCGCATCACGAGCTTGGAATGTAGTCATGTTTTTACATGACATGAATGGCACGATTATGGTGTTTACACCAGTCATATACCTTGATTAATCATTCACGTGTTGTAATAACAAATTTGGTGTATGTGAAACAAGCAAAACGACCGTGAGCACAGCATGAGCATGGCATGCAGTAATGTTTTCGCAAGGCACGCACGTCGTGATTATCATGTTTAGACTTGTCACTTCTTTTGTTCATTCATTCCTGTCACGTAATACCAAGTTTGGTGTATGCGAAGCTAGCGGAATGACCGGGAACGCATCATGAGTGTGGCATGCAGCCATGCTCTTGCATGGCACGTACGTCATGATTATCATCTTAGACATGTCACTTCCCTTGTTATGAGGGATCACATATATTATCAACCGGCGGCGGCACTATGCTACGTTTCCAAAATATGTGATCATATGTTGCCACAGCACCATTTACATTGCGGCTTTACCTGCTCTGGGTATATCTTGTTCAACACGTAAGGGTGGGAAAAATCGTGCATGCAGTTTTCTCCAGACGCATTCCTGCGCCTTAGTCAATCGTTTGTGCGGGGGTGAATAAAACCTCCGCTCTATATTAAAATGATTCGTTATATCGTGAGAGGACACCAGCCCATCTCTCACGGAGATCCTTGGAACACGTGGCTCACCTGCCCGGCGGACGAAACTTCAAGCAGTCAGGTGAGCCGCCTCGTTCCCAAGGTTCCCAGAATGTGCTGGTACCCAGGTAAATTCTAGTTATCAAATTTGTTGTCCCATGGCCCCGTGCGAAAATCGTGCGGTGGTCGCCTATATTCTGCCCCTCACAATTTTGAATGGCTGTCTTTGAATCACTGAAAATTAGTTCTAGCTAGCACCATTGCCGCTTTCTCAACAGTTTCTGAGGAGCGGGCTTTGACCAATTCAGAGTGGACCAAGCGTCGCCACCTGTCCACCATCACAATCACAAAAGCGTATTTGCCATTATATTCAGCGACATTTCTATAGACTGCTGCTTTGTACTCGCCATACTCACCGTGTAAAACTCTGGCTCTTGGCTGCCTGTGCTGCTTATGGTGAATCGGATGCATAGTTTTGGGCAAAGGTTTTATGTACAGGGTCTTATGTACCTCTCGCTGCACCTGAATTTCAGTGTTCTCAGAGGGAGTCTCAGCCCCAATGCCAATCCTTTCCAATATAATCCTGCCCACTTTGGTTGTCGAAAGCCTAGCGTGCTGCATCACCAGATGCGCCTCCCGTATAGTTATTCCAGGGTGTTAAGCACTCCTAGTTTTAACAACCTTTCTGTAGACGCGTTGTTAGGCAACAAAGCGCTGCCTTGTAAACATGCCGGAATAAAGCCTCGATCTTGCCCTTTTCTGCAGCATCCAACTTCATATAAGGTGTCGCGTAAGTAATCCTGCTGAGCACAAACGCCTGTACCAGCTTACACAGTTCTTTTTCTTTAACCCCGCTCTTACGGTTAGCGATGCTCCTGATGAGCCTGACAGTAGCATTGACCATGGTCTTAAGTTTTCCAAGGGCCACGCTATTCTTTCTGTTTGTTTGCAGATATAGCCCAAGAATTCTAATCGCTTGAACTTTCGCTACCGGCCTACCTCCTACGTTTACCTCCAACGGTGGTGGCGAAATATAATCTCTTGAATGTAGCCCTCTTGGTTTGTCCGGAACCCCAAAGAGCTCAAACTTGGGCTGATAGCATGAAAGTCCCGCTTGCCCTGCCAACTATTCGACAATATTCCCTGCCAGTTGTAATGTTTCTTCCAGATGCGCGTCACTACACCTGGTTACCCATTACCAGTATTATCATCCGCATAAAATGTGTGTTTGAGTCCTGGTATCTCCTCCAGCCACGGCGGTATTTTGATCAAGGCAAGATCTATCTATCTATCTATCTATCTATCTATCTATCTATCTATCTATCTATCTATCTATCTATCTATCTATCTATCTATCTATCTATGTATCTATCTATCTATCTATCTATCTATCTATCTAGTCGCCTACGACATTTAGCTGTCCTGGCTGTTTCGATAATGTTGTCGATACCAAACTCGGTATGACATAACATGACTGTATGAGGAACATATCTGACAAGTCAAAATGTGAAAATTATGACATGAATGTCATGATTTACGTTTCATGGTCCTGCAGCTCTTGCGGTGTTTTCGTTCACACGGCATATTGCAAAACCGGCTTGGTACGGCATGATTGCATGGCGAACACAAGCAACAGACCCTAACATGAAAATCATGACACGCGTGTCAAATAACAACATGACTACAAGCCGCGCTCATGATGCGCTCGCGGCCGTTTCGCTGGCGTCACATATACCAAATTTTATATTACCGTAAATGAATGGATGACGAAGGCATGCGACTGGTGCTAACGTGATAATCATGAGATGCGTGTAATGTAACGACATGACTACATGCCACGCTCATGATGCGCTGGCGGCCGTGTCGCGAGCTTCACTTATACCAAATTTGGTATTCCGGGATGTAAATGAATGACGAAGGTATATATGATACTGGTCCAAGCGTGATAAACATGAAATGCATGGTATGTAACAACATAACTATATGCTTCGCTCATGATGCGCTAACGTCCGTTTCACTAGCTTCACATGTACCAGACACGGTGTTACGCGACGCGAACGGACGACATAGGTAAATGACACATCCAAGCATAATCATAACATGTGTGTCATGTAACAACATGACTGAATACCACACTGATGATGCACTCGTCGTCATTTCGCTAGCTTCAAATATGCCAAATTTGGTATTACGTGACGCCAATGGATGACGAAGGTATGTGACTGGTGCAAACACGATAATCATGAGATACGTGTCATGTGAGAACTTGACTACAAGCCACAGTCAAGGCGCCGATATCTATCGACGTGACGCGGTGCGCGTGCTCGCCGGCGTTCATTTCGTCGCGTCACGCTGGCGTTGCCACGCACACCAGGTGCCGGTGCTGCCATATACTCGCGGGCGCGCGCCACGCTGCGTTGGTTTGACTCATGCATGTTTCAGCGCGTCCAGCGTCCCTCCGTCACGAAAAGAGGGAGATGCTGTGTTGTCTGCGTAACGCATCGGCGCGAAGTGCAGCATGTCAAATTTAGCGCCGGTTGCCGTGGCGCCTGGCGTCAGACTATAGAGTGCTCGCGTTTTGCCTACGTAACTTCGCTGTGCCCAGCTTGCGCGCGCGTCAACGCTGCATTTGCGTATATTGGGCCCTTCATAATGCGCTCGTGATCGTTTCGTTAGCTCCACGTATACCAAATTTGGTGTTATGTGACGTCAATTAATGACGAAATATATGGACGATGCGAACATGATAATCCTGACACACGTGTCATGTAGGAACATCACAACATACCACGATGATAGCGTGCTTGCGGTCGTTTCGCTTGCTCCTCATATACTAAGTTTAGTATCACGTGACATGAATAGATTACGAAGGTAAATGACACATCCAAACATATTATTCAAGACACGGAAGCCATGTACGGCATCATTTACCTCCACCTCATAACGTTGTGCTGATTTAAAAGTGACATATCAACATCTCTCATTCGTGCTTCTAATATCATCGATTCCTACTGTACGTCGGATCTGTCAATTTTTTTATTATTGCCTCATGCGAAGCAATGTCGAAAACTTTATTCAAGTCAAGCTGCAATACAGTTTTTGTGCCCGTGCCATGCCCGGGATTGAGCACATCATGTTTTAACTGCACGATGACATCCTGCGTAAACTAATTGGCCCTGAAACCTATCATAGTTGGGAAAAGATTGCCTTGTCCTCTGCGTTACCCTGAAGCCTGTTGAGAGCCACGTGCTCCATCAATTTTCCCACGCATGGTGTCACCAATATAGAGCGCAGGTTCTCCAAGCTGAGTTTTTTGCCTGGATTGGAATTAAATATATTCCTAGTATGATTCCATTGTGCAGGGATCTCCAGGTCACCCAATAATAATTCATCAAGGCAATGCTCGCCCTAACCGATTTGAAATCTAGGTTTCTCAGCAATTTATTAGTAACCTAATCCGGGCCTGCGGCAGACGTAGTAAGCAGTTGTCTTATGGCAAACTCCACCTCCGCAATTGTAAACTCTTCATCAAGTTCCGAGTTTTCCACCCCGAGTAGTGTGATAAGCAACGGTCTACTCCGTCGGTTATTAGCCGGTTTCAGAGTTTCTTTAAAACCTCTCCAATTGTGCCTTCATATTGATGCATTAATCAAGTCATTTGTGCCTGTTGTTCCAATTTCGTTGCTGCCGGATCTATGAGACGCCTCGACAGCAGCCATGTCTTTTTGCATCAAACTGTCTGTTCATGCGATCAAAAATCTGGCCCCCTGTTTGGCTTGAAAAACAATTGTATTATTCCCGATTCTACGTTCTAACTTGGCAGTCTTTCTACAAAGAACACCATTACGTTTTTGTTTCTTCCACCTTCTAAAGAGACTCGCGTGCGCTTCCCACATGTGTAACAGTCTAGAGTCCGCCGTAAACTCTTCCTGCTCGTGATATGCTTTACATCCTCCTTGAGCGCCTCGACCTATTTGTCCAGGTTTTTAATATTCCCGTTCACAGTGTCTGCTGTGTGTTTCCTAAATCTGCCCAATCCGTAATTCTATGCCCCTTCACTTGGTACTTATGCTTCGCAGCACCAAACATCGTGGAAAAGATATAGTGGTTACTTTTTGGTGCTTGTCTCGTGTTAATCCACTTTGCATTACTGATAACCCTAAAAAACGTAAGGTCTGGAGAGGTATCTATGCTTATGCTGTTGCCTACCCTCATATTATCTTGCAGATAGTTTAACAGCGTCCATCGCAGGCACTGTGCAACTTGCCAAAGCCAATAGCCTTTTGGGATAGCTCGAATAAAACCCCACTCTGGGTGAGAAGCAAGAAAACCTCCTACCATTATAAGCTGAGGGCGAGATGCTAACGGTTGAGTTCAATCCGGAATTATGGGAAGCCCAATCCTTTATCTTTTAGAGAACTATACACTATAGGTAAAAACAGACTCTTCTCAACCTTTCGTTTCAGCAATTTCTCTATCAGGACGCAGTCTTCCCTGCTGGTATCTACGGCATGATGAATGGCAGTGAGTTGCGATGGTCTAGCACGGCTGTGAAGACGCGTGATACGCCCCTTGAATCAATCCCTGGTGCTCTATCTGCCTTAAATCGGGTAATTTTACGGAACCACAAGTATCCTGAGGCTCTAATGTCCGGTTTACTATCCAGATTTTGTACGTGCAACAGCAGGTTACCCCGCTTGTGAAGGAACACTGCCAAACGTCAAGTAGTTTGCGCCCGTGTGTGTAGGCAGGAGATGAAATTTTTGTGCAAGTGTGCGTAGGGTCTTTCCATTGTGTCAGTGAAGGCTTCTGTCCTCAGTGAAAAAGCAGGTAATGAAGAGGATTTCCACCTGAGGGGTGAAGAATCGTGCTACAAGCAGAAGAGTGTGTCTACCGCCAGCGAGCGAAGACGCGTTGCACCAGTTGTGCGTGGGAAGCCAACGTGTTACCGGCGAAGAAGTTTGGTGCTTGGAGAGTGGCCAGTTGAAGATGCGAGGTTTCCTGGAAGAGAAACTTCGGGGGCAGCGGATCGACAACAGCGCTGGACTTTGAGTGAGTGATTCTTTGAAGAGTATCAATAAGACTTTGTTCCAAGGACTCCGGACTGAATAAGTTTTCAAACTCTTTAGTCTTTAGGTGTCTTGGTTGTTCGATGCTTGTAATTGCATTGTATCGCGTATTGTTGTTTGTGTCCGTTGTTTTGAGTGTGGCTGATTGTACTGTGAAGTACGTAGTTTGATTGGTGACATGTCGTATTTAACTATTGTCGAATGCGCATATTTGTGTGTCGTTGGATCTGCCATATTTGAGAATATGATTTTGTTTTGTTTCTCAACTCTCTGCTCTGACGCGTTGTTTGGGCCACAGCCGGCGTCCGCTGACGCGCCATTTAGGACCACTTCTAAATTGTCGGTGTTTTCGTGGTGTTGTTCGTGGGGGCGATACATCGACCCTTTGAATCATCTCGATCATCATCTTCGTAATTAACGGGACCTGTGACAAATATTCTGGCGTCCGCGACATCTTTTTGGTGCACAGTGGGTTCAAAGTAGTGAGAAAGAGCCTCGAGTCGTTGGTAGTGCTATTGTTATGATTTTTTTGTGTGTTGCTCAGCGGTCTCGTTAACGAGTGCGCAGAGAGTGTTTCGACAGACTGCTTTAGGCAGATATTTTGTGCAAGCGGAAAGCTTTTATTTGTGAGACACTATGAATCTCGAGAGGTTAGTAGCTCTTTGAGAAGATGGGTCTTTTTGGCGCCGAACTACGGAAGTGGGTCACACAGAAGGAAAGAGAAGAAACAGAGAGGGCCAAAAAAAAACGGCAGCCGAGCTGGAAAAAGAAAGGTTGGTGGTTGGAAGAGCCAAAGCAAAAAGAGACGCTGACTTAGAGAGAGAGAGGTTGGCACCTGAGAGGGCCAAGAAAGAAAAAGCAGCTCAGTTAGAGAGAATAAGTTGGCAGCTGAGAGGGCCAAGGAAGAAAAAGCAGTTGAGTTGGAGAGAGAGAAGTTGGCAGCCGACAGGTTGAAATAAGAAAGAGAGCAGCAATTAAAGTTGTAGCTGGAGAGAGAAAGACTGGCAGCTGAGAGGGCGAAAGAAGAAAGGCGGAGATGGCTGAAAGTGAACAGCAGCGGCAGCACGAGATGGAACTCGAGCGGCTCCGTTTGCAACAGCGAAGCGAAACTCCCGTCCAAGCGTGAGTCGAAAGGCAGCGGACGGAAAGTTTATGGCTTCCGATTGAACCCAAACAAGCTGCTCGTAGCGTTAAATGAATGGAAGGACGACGTTGATGCGTACCTTCACCAATTTGAGACGATTGCAAGGAGCCAGAATTGGCCGAATTATTAATGACCAGCTGCTTTGAGTACTTGCTTGAGTGGCAAAGCGTTCAGTGTGTACGGTAGGCTGACGCCGACTGAAGCAGCCAACTTTGGAACGGTGAAAGCTGCTTTACTGAAGAGATTTATATTTAGTGTGGAAGGTTTCCGGGACACATTTCAGACAGGAAAACGAGCTGATGGTGACACGGCTTCGCAGTACGCCGCCCGACTTATTCATTATTTTGACAGATGGATCGAACTTTCAGGGGCAACACAGGAGTACGATAAGATTAGAGAGCTCCTTAGTAGAGAGGAATTTCATACCAGTTGGCACCCAAGCCTGTCGCTATACTTGATAGAGAGGAGCGCTAATTCACTTTAAGACATGAATGTATAAGCCGACTAATTCTTGGAAGCGCAAGGTGGCAGAAATCTGGCCAAGGTTAAAAAGGAATGTCCCGAAATTTGGAAGAAATCGGCCCCCGAAGAAAAGAAGCGTGCACCAGAGAGTGTTCTGCGATGTTTTCTGTTTGACCGAGTTGGTCATTACGCTAACAGCTGTCACACTAACTTTAGGAGCCCTACGGTTGTAAAATGTTTCAAATGTGGTCTGACCGGGCACAAGGCAGACGCATGGCCTAACAGAGCGAGTCAAACTCACCAAGTAGCCTGTGTGCAAGTGGCACTGAATACCGATGATGAAGGAGTCCCCAAGGGATACGTAGAGTTGAAAAATTGGAAGAAACTACCTAGTTTGGGTGCTGTAATGACAGAACAGCCAACCGGGATTACGAAGGGAATGATAAAGCTGCCTGGAAAAGTTATGGGCAAGAAGGTTAAAGTGTAAGAAACGCCGGTAGCTCCACTGTTATCGTGCGGAGAAACTTAGTACGGGAAAATGAGTTCACAGGCAAAACGAAACCGCTTTGCCTAATTTGCAGTACGATTCGGGTGCTTCCTGAAGCAGAGATTGAGGTGAAGCTTCCTAATTCAGTGGGAAGGTGACTGCCCTATGTATGACGACCCCCCCCCCCCCTGTACGACCTCATCATCGGAAACATTGTGGTGCGCGAGGGCCCGAGAGATCCTGAACATCGGGAAAGACCCGAAAATGGAGTTCTCGCTGACACAGTGACCGCGAGATACAGGGGAGGAGCATCCCGTGAAAGATTTCACCCAAGCTCGAGGTGAAGCCTTGGTGCAAGAGACAGGAATCAGGAAATGATCGTGTTGAACGAAAGAACGTGCCGTGCAGCTCGACGTACGGCGGCAGACTTCTACCGACCAACTGTGAAAAGTTGAAGGAGCCGGCCAGTCAGGCCCAATGTTGTGAGGTGAACAAGCTGGTTAATAACCAGACAAGATCGGTTGAACGTTATGACTCATTAGCGGTGTCGAAAGTGACAACGATGGCTGAGATGCCACCTCAGATACAGTCGATTGGAAAGGCTGGCCGGAACAAAACAAGAGAAAATAAGAAGATATCGAGCGAGCACCATAATAAAGGGCGCAAGCGCAGCTCGAAGTACACAGGATAAGTGCTGAGGTCGAGTCGGAATGTGTGTAGTAGTGTTGAGCGTCAACGTGTTGTGTGGTTGTTACCTGTGTCACAAGTGCATCTCGAGCGAGTCAAAATGTTCGTTGCGGGGACGTGATGAGGTCGGCAAGATTGTACCAGTGTTTTAAATGCAGACTTTGTACGTTTGTATTGTTTGAAATGTGTGATGGAGTGTTGTATTTATGCACCTGTGGTTATATTCTGAGTTGGAATTGCAATGTGTAATTGTATTGAGTGTTTAATTATGAATGTGACACGCCCTGAGCGACGGACTATGTTACAGATATCAGGCGTGTGTTGACTGTTCGCCCTCATTTGTTTGGTTTTGAATATTATGTGATAATATTCTTAAAGTGGAGGGCAGTGTCACAAACGAGCGCTCCGAAAAAGCTCGCGCCGCCGAACTCTGGCGTTGGTGACGATTCCAGGGGCCGGAGGGACGCCTCAAGGCCAACGCTAAAAAAGAAAACAAGCATACAAGGACTTCCCGGGCGCACTGCCTCTCCCCCTCGGAAGCGTAGTTTCGCTTAAAACCTCCTCACATTGGCCACCGAGCAAGCCCTTGAAAGATTTGGAAGGAAAGGGGCGTGTTGATGTAGACACGTATCTCGGATGGTCCTCGAAGCGTCTCGCTCTTTCCCCAGCCTTGGCTGTGCATCACGGCGGCGAAACGGTTAGAATTTTCTGGAATCTAGCACGAAAGGTATTTAAGCGAGCAGCGGAGAAGGAAAATAAGGAGAAGAAAAAAGTTTGCGCCAGTGTGCCTAGGGTGTATATGCCGTGTGGGCGAAGGTTTCGTCCTCAGTGACAATGCAGCAGATGACAGTTTACACCCATGTGCATGGGCAGGAGAAGAAGAAAGTTTGCACCCGTGTGTATAGGCAGGAGATGAAAGTTTTGCGCAAGTGTGCGTAGGATCGTTCCATCGTGTCAGCGAAGGCTTCTGTCCTCAGTGAAAAAGCAGGTAATGAATAGGATTTCGACCTGAGGAGTGAAGACTCGTGCAAGAAGCAGAAGAGTGTGTCTACCGCCAGCGAGTGAAGAGGCGTTGCAGCAGCTGCGTGAGAGAAGCCGACGTGTTACCAGCGAAGAAGTTTGGTGCTTGGAGAGCGGCCAGTTGAAGACGCGAGGTTTCCTGGAAGAGAAACTGCGGGGGCAGCGGACCGACAAAAGCGCTGGACATTGTGTGAGTGATTCTTAGAAGAGTATCATTCAAACTTTGTGCCAAGTACTTTGGACTGAATAAGTTTTCGGACTCTTTAGTCCTTAAGTGTCTTGGTTGTTGGATGCATGTAATTGCATTTTAGCGCGTATTGTTGTTTGTGCCCGTTGTTTCGAGTGTGGCTGATTGCACTCCGAAGTACGTTGTTTGATTGGTGGCATATCGTATTCAACTATTGTCGAGAGGGCATATTTGTGTATCGTTGGTTCTGCCCTATTTGAAACACCATTTTGTTTTGTTTATCAACTCTCGGCTCTGACTCGTTCTTTGGGCCACAGCCGGCGTCCGCTGGCGCACCAAATAGGACAGCTTCTAAGTTGTCCGCGCTTTTGTGGTGCAGTTCGGGGGGCCGATACTTCAGCCCTAGAAATTAGCCCGGTCATCACCTCCCTAATTAGTTGGACCTGTGACACCCTTATTATTCACCAAGTTGACTAATTCCGCTTGGCTATCTACGAGAGAGAATCTTTCCTCCAATAGAGTATGAAGCTGCTGAAACATGCCCGTGACCTGGGTTTCGGAAGCCCTAAATTCACTGACAAGCTTGCCGAGACGCTCCTTTATTGTGTCTAGCGTGTCTTCGCTTTTTTCGCCTGTAGCCTCTAACTTATCCAGTTTTTCCCTTGCTTGTCTACTTTATCCGCAAGGGTAGTCACAACCGCCATAAGACTAGTGATTTTAAAAACAGGCTGTGGCAAGTCTACTTGTGACGTATTGGCTAATCGTTCTGCGTCAGCTTCCTCATCCACCGGCAGTGGTCTTTTCACTGTCCCCAGATTGTCCACTTCCATAGCCATGCTCTCCTGTACGCGAGCAGACGCCTCTTGTGTCGCTTCCTGTAGGCCTTGCACTGTTGCTGCCTGTGTTCTTTAACGTTGGCCATTTTTAGGTGCGCGTTCGTTCTCTTAACTTCTATTTTCTATTGTTTTAACGAAATCTCCCTGCCTCTGAACCAGCGGTGCTGACTCTTTCTTTCGAGCAGCTTTATTTGGGAGGCCGTGCCTAACAAGCTCAACTTTTTGTTGGTGTCGCGTGCGTGGCTGCTGGAACTGAATACTAATCCGCCATCTTGGATCTTGGCCACCCCCACGCCATGGCTATAGTGGGAAGAAATTAGACCAGTCCTTGCTTTTGCTTCTGCCTTCTTTACCCCTCGATGACCGCTCCATTGCCCTCGAGCACCGCTAATCTTTGCCAGCTTCGCTCTCTCTTTCGGTGCTCTGCTGCTGGCCCGTCGGTGGCTTGCAAGCCAGGCGAAACTTGCAGTTCCGGCTCCCTGTGCGATGCGCACCATCGCACTTGATGCAGTCCTGCGTGCACGTGAGTGGCCCTCCTTCTGGCGGGGTAGGATGGTCCTTCCCGCAATGGTGACATAGGTTACTCTTCGGACGATACCAAACGTTCGCTCAATGTTCGATGGTCCTTCCCGCAATGGTGACATAGGTTACTCTTCGGACGATACCAAACGTTCGTTCAATGTCCAACTCGTATGCAGTTGTAGCAGGTCTAGACTAAATTTCTATACGAGATCACAGCGTAAAGACAGTTTCGGTAAGTAACCTTCCGCTGCCGCGATGTACGTTTTCCCCTGAGCGTAATCTGAATTGCCTTCGGCTTTCCCAGAGGTCTCGCGTCCAGAATATATATACCTTCATTCTTCTTCGGCATTTCCGCGCGAACTTCTTTCATTGGGCGTCCATCATAAGCATTGCAAATCACTCCCCACAAAAAGTTCTTTTACGGCGTCACGACCGCCGCAACCGGCAAGTCACGATCACCCAGCTTGAGCGTCTTCACAGTAGCATATGCCCCACTGCAAATGCTACATGGTGTGTTTACCGTCAATGTGTTGTTTGTGCCATTAACTCGCACAACATCTTCTTCCGCGGCATTCCCACTCGTTAGACGCGCTGCTGTTCTCAGTGCACATCTTTGTTCTCTAGTTGTCACGACACTGAAGTCCTAGTTCTGGAGCCTCTACACAACCTTGAAATCAATGGCTGGCATCTTCAGAAACGGTCCGTGTTTCTTCCACACCGGCGCTTTGCCCCGCTTGTTTGCTGCGCTCCGTGCGTCTTGCACCCATCTCTGCCGGCCTGCGTCTCGCAAGGCATATTCTTGGCGTTGTCGCCATGCAGAGTCATCCTAAATCGGTCATGTGCCTTCAGCACTGGAGCCCACTCTCCAGCTTCAATATCTTCGGTTGTTATAGCCTCCCCTTGGACGTAGTAATCCATCTTCAGCTTTACAATGCCCACGATCACCAGGCACAAGCTGGACGCCAAGTGCCACGGCTCAGGCCTTACCTAGGAGATAGGTCTAGCCTTGCCGCCGCGAGGTTGATAGGAAAAATTTGAAAACTCCTGAAACGGGGAAAAACTTGCCTATACGAGTGGTGTTCGTAGGTGTAGGGCAACCACCTAAAGACGAGAGCCCACTAACAGCAAGTACAGAAAAAAGCGCGTCTGCTGATAGTCGGTCACCAGGCCATAGCTCATGTGAAGCACGTCCGCACAGCGTCTCACTCCCCGCACTTAACATAGTATTGGTGGTGTTTCTACCCACCAGCAGCCAAGCAGAGAGGCAGCCTTAACAAGCAAAAACCACGACACACGCTAGGCACGTTATCGAACATTTTTATGGCATATTCCTACTACTGCCCGTACTTCTTCATTGCCGCAAATGCTCATGAACATGGAGCGCGACAACGTTGCCATTACGTCGACGTCATGTGCACTTATCCTAGCCCGACGTTATCACACTGTACAATCGCAGACAATAAAGTTGAATCAAGGCCCCTATAACATACGTAAAAACACGTAGACGTATAATGCACTAGAAAAGATACTGTAGTAAATTACTAGTACGCGTGTTCTCTTAAAGCCGTAAGTGATGTGTTGCCATCTTGCGGCTGGGGTAAAGCTGCGTAGCTCAGCCACTTTTTGGCCCGAGTGACCACTCTTGTCATTTTTATGCTACTCCATGTCACTCTCGCGGATTCCTCAATCATTGTGGCAGCTTGAAGCAGCGACATCACAGGTTCTGGCAAACGGCACTTACAAGAGTTCACTGCAGGCGTCCAAGAAATATATCGCAAAGAAAATGCGACAAGTACAGTAGAACTGCCCTTCGAGGAAGGCTCAAAACAGCCGCTTGGAACTAATCATGATGTCACACCCAACCATTCACAAAAATTGAGAACGAGGCAATTGGCAAAAGAAGGCTTATTGGTTTGCTACCGTGCAGTTGTCCACCATTGTTAGGAGCCTGGTCATGCGGAAATATTTCCTATAAATGCTCCTATCCATCGAGATAGGAGCGGGCACCCACTGTGTGCCCAAAAGGGAAAATATTCCCACGGGTACGTGACTAGGACGAAGGAGGCAGACTGCAGGTCGCATAACGAACTGTATATTCGGGCCGAACTTGTGGCCATAACAGGGAATTCAGATTACAGCAAGAATCTGGCACTGATAGCGACGAGCAGGGCGTCGGCCTTCGATCAACTGACAAGTGGCGAAGCGTGCCGGTATTTATGCACTAGCCATCAAACATTCTAGCGTTATCGCTACCGTCTACGTAGATTCCAGAATATTTTGGAAGGTTCACAATTGGGCGTAATTTTAACAAAACAATGTACAACAGTCTCGAAGCTTCTCTAACACGGTAGGCGCAGTTCGCGTTGAACATAATGCAACGGGGCAATAACAAAACTTGATGAAAACGACGTGGCATTGCCTCCCCTGAAAAAGGCATCGTCTCGATGCTGTAACAAAGGAGTAAAGTACAATAAATAGAATATAACCAATAGATACAAGCAAAAAACACAGCAAAAAATACAGTCCTGAAGTTCGCGCACAAAAAGGCTTGAGGCGCATGACATGGACGACTTCAGGTCGAGCGCCGCGCCGTTGAGAGCTCGTAATGCTGTCGGGAGCAACCTCGTAGTCGAGTGGGCCGAGACGTCGAACAGCTCTTTACGGTTCGAAGTACCGTATCAGAAGTTTTTCACTGAGCTCACGTTGGAGGATTGGTGTTCACACCCAAACACGGTCTCCGAGCTGGTACTGCCCGAAGCTTCGTCGAAGATTCTAACAGTGGCTGTCGATCGCCGGCTGGCTGATTTATGAAGCGCAGGCAAGCGAGCTCACGAGCTTCTCCCGCGCGCTGGAGGTAGGCAGTAACGTCGAGGTTCTGTTCCTCAGCAACGTTTGCAAGCATAGTATCGAACACCGTTAAGGACTCTTTCCATTGACTAACTTATACGGCGGCGTCTTGCGTTTTTTCGACGGCCGTATTGTATGTGAAGGTCACGGACGGAAGAATTTCATCCCACGTCTCGTATTCGACGTCGACGAACATGGCCAGCATATCGCCGATGCTCTTATTAACATGCTTCGTGAGGCCATGGTGTGCGGATGGTAGGCGGTGGTCCAGTGGTGACCTGTCTGGCTGTACCTCGGGATCGCCTGAGTTATGTCCGCTATAAAGGTCGCACCTCTGTCAGTAATGATGACCTGTGGAGCACCATGACACAGGGCGATGTTCTCGGCGAAGAACTTTGCTACCTCGGTGGCGCTGCTTTTCGGCAGGATCCTTGTCTCGGTCTAGCGCGTAAGATAGTCAGTTGTTACGATAAGCCATTTGTCCCTGGAATTCGACGTAGGAAACGTCCCCAGTACGTCCATACCAATTTGCTGGAACGGCTTTTGAGGTGACTCGGTAGGCTGGAGAAGTCTGGCTGGCCTATAGGCGGTGTCTTTAGTCGTTGGCAGTCCCGACATGTCTTTACATAACAAGTGACGTCGGCGTACAGGCGTGGCCAGTAGTTTTTTCTGTATTCTTGTGAGCGTACGGGAAACACTCAGGTGTCCAGCCATCGGGTCGTCGTGTAGAGTATCCAAAACTTCTGGACGTAGCGCAGATTTACTACGACGAGGTATTTGGCCTTGAGCGGCTGGAAGTTTTCTTTCGACAAAACGCCGTTCTGCAAAAAAACCGACTCATTTCCTCGTTTGAATACTTTTGGTAGAACAATGGTCTTGCCCTCGAGGTATGCCACAAGGCTCCTGAGTTTCGGTTCAGCACGTTGTCACTCGGCAAAGTCGACGGCACTTACTGCTCCCAAGAAGCAGTCACCGTCTGCGTCGGTCTTCAGTGGTGGTTCGACGGGGGCACGAGACAGGCAGTCGGCGTCGGAGTGCTTTCTTCCTGACCTGTAAATCACGAAAATGTCACATTCTTGCAGTCTCAAACTCCATCTATCGAAATTACCCGGTGAGTCTTTTAGATTTGCCAGCCAACACAAGGTGTGGTGGTCACTAACAACTTTCAAGGGCCTGGCGTAAATGTAGGGGTCAAAGTTTGACGTAGCCCACAAGATTGCAAGGCGCTCATTTTCTGTTGTAGAATAGTTGCCTTCTGCTTCCGATAGCGATCGGCTAGCATAACTGATGATCCTTTCATGTCCATCAGTCCTCTGCACAAGAATGGCGCCATGTCCCACACTGATTGCGTATGTATTTCTGTTTCGGCAAATTCGTCAAAATTCGCAAGTAACAAAGGCGTCCGCAGGCGTCGTTTTAGTTCTAGAAATGCTTCCTCTTGCGGCTTTTTTCTAGTTCGATTCTTCGCCGGACCAGATAAGTTCCGAGAAGGTCCGAGTGTCTCGGTGATCTGGGCGAAGTTTTCGACGAACCGCCTGTATAGGTTCATAGGCCGAGGAATTGACTGACGGCCTCCTTGTCTGCGGGTGGCGGGAATGCAGCGATGATGGTTCTCTTCTGTGGGTCTGGACTTGCTTATGAGATGGTCCAAAAACATGAGCTCTTCGTACGTGAAGCAGCACTTCTCTGGCTTGAGGGTGAGTCCGGAGGTTTTGATTGCCTGTAGTATAGCTTCAAGGCGCCGGAGCTGTTCATCGAAGTTTTAGGAGAACGTAACGACGTTGTCCAAGTAGACAAGGCAAGTCTGCCACTTCAAGCCGGCGAGTACAGTATGCATAACACGTTGGAAATCACGGGAGCTAAGCAAAGACCAAAAGTTGTCACCTTGAACACAAAAAAGACATCGGGTGTAATGAAAGCGGTTTTCTCTTGGTGTCTCTCGTCAACTTCGATTTGCCAATAGCTGGTCTTGAGGTCAATCGATGAAAAATACCTCGCGTTGTGCGGTCGAAAGTGTCGTCTATCCGTGGGAGAGGATACACACCCTTCTTCGCAATTTTGTTCAGGTGACAGCTTTCGACACAGAAACGTAGGGTGCCGTCCTTTTTTTTTTCACTAACGCCACAGGCGATGCCCACGGGCTCTTGGAAGGTTGGATGATGTCGTCGCGTAGCATTTTGTCGACTTGCTTCTTTAATACTATCCGCCCTCATGTCGAAACTGCATCGGCTCTGATGGAGTGGTCTGTTACTCTTCTCTGTTATGATGCGATGTGTCTCTACTGGTGTCTGCCTAGTGTTCGACGACGATGAAAAGGATTCTCGTATTGCCGGAGGAGGCTTTGCAGCCGTTCTTGCGTATGCTTTGGAAGTATGGGATTAACGTCCAAAGAATCTTAGAGACCTATATTGTTCGAGGCAGGTTCAGTAGACTCGGTGAATGGTATAGCATCGCTGGGTTCCATAAAGTCTTCGAAATAGGCAACTGTCGTGCGTTTGCTCACGTGTTTGTATTCATTGCTGAAGTTCGGAAGCATTACTGCTGCTTTTCTCCCTCTCAGAGCGGCTATCTCTCTTGCGACACCAATCTCGTAGGTTGAATAACAGTGGCTGGTCGCTTTAAACGACGCCTTGCAGGTATGTTGATTTCTCAAAGCCGACAGAGATAATGATGCTCGAGCGAGAAGGAATAGTGATTTGTTCTTCCAGTACATTTAAAGGGCCGCTCATCAGGTTTAACAATTTTGAGATGACAAGCGCGATTCTTAGAAGAGATGTTCATGATCACGTCTGCAAAAATTTGCATCACTACGCATCGCGGAAATGGGTCAAATTTCAAGATGAACACTGCTCTCCCTCCCCTCTGCTGGCGCACGCCTAGTGAATGAGGGAATGACGTGGGTGTGTGAATGGCCCTACGTACACGGCGTTGCAGAGACGTTGGTCTCCTCTGTACACGACTCTGCTCTGACGTTGTCAGCAGTACACTACTTGACATGCCAGAAATTATTTACCACAACATGCGTAGTTTGTGTAATAAATGCGAAGCATTTCTTAGCAAACTTTGGCGACTTTGAGCGTATCTATCTATCTATCTATCTATCTATCTATCTATCTATCTATCTATCTATCTATCTATCTATCTATCTATCTATCTATCTATCTATCTATCTATCTATCTATCTATCTATCTATCTATCTATCTGTCTGTCTGTCTGTCTGTCTGTCTGTCTGTCTATCTATCTATCTATCTATCTATCTATCTATCTATCTATCTATTTAGCCACTTAGGTTTGGGTGATCTCGTGGTCATCCCCTTAACTTGGTGTGAACCGAAATTAGCTTGGGAGGGTAAGATGGTATGGCAAATATGATGCGCTGGTCAAGACATGAATAATGTCACAAACCCTTCGTGTACGTCGTCAAAAACTTCCCGACAGACAGCGGCACATACTCATGGGCGGGTATGTGCCGCTGGTAAGTGGGTATGTACTACAGGTGATTGACACTCAGTATGTACCCAGGAATGACGAGACAAACACGGGTAATTTTAACGCGTTAGCGTTAAGCAATACCCGACATCGGTAGCATTCAGCCAACGATGGCATCGAATAAATGTCAGTGTTAAGAAAACCTAACATAGAAAGCGTTGGCCCCCGACGAATGCAAACAATAAATTACAGGGTCCCAGCAGGAATTGAACCCAAGCAATCTGCGTGGCGGTCAAGCATTCTACCACAGAGCTACGCCAGGTCTCGGAACTACTTTTCAAATAAACGCTCATCTTCGTGAAACGTCAATAGTGATTGCATTGCTGCCTACCAAATTTTATAAACATTACATATGTACTCCTTTCATACAGCTGTCACGTCGGGTTAACGTCAATTGTGGTGAGGTGCCATGCGCCGAAATTGATTTATGTAGCATAGCCAAGGGCCAGCATCTTCGCGAGCATCAGCGCTTCATTTCAGCGTCTGGTGTTGCTAAAGCACATTTCCATCTTACATTGTCGTGCGAGTGGAAAACTGGTTATACCAACATCCGCAACTCTTCAACACACATATTCTATTCGACATATGTCTTTGCGTGCAACATTTGTACATATATTTAGCGTCATTTCATGTTTCTCCTCCGGGTGCTTCGCATAAAGTCGATTTCCTGGTACGTGGGATCTGCTGAATTTTTTTTCGTTGAATCAAGAGATTATTAAAACTCAAAATAATTATTGAGATGCAATAAAAATTGTGCGCATTCTATTTTTCCCGTGAATTGCTACGAGATGCGGCGCTAGTATGCCATTGTTTCGCATGCATTCATGTCCCCGCGGTCAGCGCATCCAGCAGATGACAGGCGTGGAAGCTCCTACGCGTTTGCGCACTCATTGTTCTCATCTATTCTACCGCGTCTAAGCGAGAGTTTTCAAACCCCCCGCAGAAACAGGCAGAAGACCACAAAATAACGCTGGTCAACAAAACAACGAAACTCGCATGTTTGGGGGTAGGGCTTGTTTGGGCACGTCATGCGCACGTGACCTTTTGGTCGGATGCCTGAGAGAGTGGGAAAGAGATTGGGCTTGCGAAGTCTACGCGCAGAAGCTGCAAGGTTTTCGAGCTCGCCTCGTTTCATCCTCGTTTCGCGCCGCTTCAAAAAACCTGTTTTCTCCGCTCGTGATGAACCGATTCGAAAAATTTTTGTGGCAAGATGTTCCTCATCGGACACCCAACAACTTCCACTGTCTAACTAAAATTCGGTATGGGGCCTGGTGAGCTGCCCTTTTCAAGGCCTGCTTTCCGGGCGGCTTGTGCGGCGGTAGGGCTTGTACTGTTGATAACATTATTGACTTGCACCTGAGATCGATGATTGCACCATGAACGCTCAAAAAGTTCATACCCAGGATCAGCTTCTTCGTGCACCGCTGTACTACAACGAAGCTTGCGGGGTAAATGCGGTTGTTATTGGAGACTCGCTGTACAGATTCTCTCCGGCGTTACTAGGTGGCAACGCTCGTGAAAGTTTCCAGATCTTACCCCCGAATGCAGAGATGTTACTTAACTTGTACTTGACTCATTCTTGACTCAAGACAGTCTTGCCGGTCGCCATAAATTGTTCTCGAACTTGCGGATGACTTGAAGGCGACTTGATGGCGACTTGGCTCGGTCGAAGTCAGGACAAGTTTCAAGTCGGCTGCGAGGCTAGCTTGAAAGCGACTTCACGCGTTATTCCAACATGGCCACCTCACGATTGAACGTCGCGTGAAAGGTGGCCGCTTTTGAGTTTGCTTGCCTCACCATAAGCGTAGCATTTTTTGAGGCGCACTGCCTGCAGAAGATTCTTGGAACCGCTTTACGTGACCAAGGAAATCCGATGGAGTTGTACGACGAGCAACAATTCCACGCTAGGTACAGATTCATGAAGAACGCCGTGGGGCAGGTGCTCGTTGTGTTGCCGCTCCGTGAAAGTGGGGACAACCGAAGACAGCCCGTGCATCCAGTGTTACAGCTACTGATGGCTCTCAGGTTTTACAGCGCTGGCACATTCCAACCAGTCACCGAAAATTTCGTCCGCATTCCGTAGTCGACAGTGTGCCATGCAGTCGGAAAAGTTACGCTACTCATCGCAAAGCACTTTTACGCGATGCTAGTGTGCTTTCCGCAGCCGGCGGACTGTTATGGAGTGGCTGAGTTCCCTTGCGTTACAGGTTGTGTAGACTACACACACGTGCGTATTAATAGCCCCGGTGTCGACAACACCGAAGTGTTTCGTAACCGCAAAGGCTATTTCTGTTTTTATAAAACACTACGTCATTTTCCGTCTCTTTCGGTAAAAAAAAATGACTCGGTGCTGTGTCCGTGTGCCTCGTCTATCCTTTCGTCCCGTCTAGGGCGCTGTTTCTCGCTCAGAAAGGCATCGCTTGTAGCACAACGCTACGTAAAATTACACACACATAAAAAAGAGGTGCCCCTTTCACAGGTTTTTTTTTATCCACGCCACCATGATGCAGCGATACATTGCTGCACCCCAAGAGCAGAATTTCGCTGAGGGCAATGTCCTGACCCCCACTTTTTCTCTTGTTTACCAAGCTCAACAAAAGGATACAAATGACAATTGTTCCCAGAACTTGTTTTTTTTTTCATAATAACTGCGACCTAGCCCATTACATGCATGCACACAGGCAAACAGAAAGGAAAATACCGTGAAAATCGCGTCACCTCGTGAGCCAGGTCAGCACAAATACATGCCATGGCGTTCGATTGAGAAAAAATAAACGACGAAAGAACCCAACGCGATGCTTGTTTCGCCTCCAAACAAGCAACCGTGGAGAAACGCACCGCATTTGGGTGGCCACTAAAACCAGCGGGCAACGAACGCTTTACAGAAGCAACACTGTGCATCGCTCTGGTGGCAGGCACCACGTGCCGCTCGTTAGCCATAAAATGGCAAGAATATGCTTGTGGCCCTTCGTTTTTATAGTTATTTTAAAACGCATGGTATTTTTTTGGTGTAATGCATGTCTTACGCGTATAACTTCATTATTACTCTCGTTAGCAGGCGAGCAGTGAGTTTCTGCCTTGAAGCTCGTTCTTGACTTGACCAAGCAAGACAACCTGAGCATCTATGAAACGCGAAGGCTGACTTGGGCATTTTGAAGTCCGCTGCTTGCTTCGCGCCAACTTGCTCAATTTAAGTTGAAGTCGCGAGCCAAGTAACATCTCTGCATTTGGTGGTTAGAGGCAAAGCGCTGACTCCCGATTTTCAAACCAGGTTGTTGCTGTGTGGCGCTTTATGGCGCTAAGGCCAATTGATGGCCAAAGAGCGCCATTTCCATGACTAGAGATGTGGACAAGGATATGTTGCGCGGTTGTATAGGGGCCTTGAAATTCCTCGCTATAGTGCGGGTAAAAACATAAGTATTAAAATCATGACAGTGGCATGATATGTATAGTAAAAATTGGTGACAAAAGATTTTGATCATAAAAACATGTGTAAAAATATTTGGCATTAGCAATTAGCACAAGCGCCTCATCAGCGCCCTAGTGTCGAAGGGCTACGAGGCAAGTGCTTTTTAATGTAGCCACTGCAGCAGCAACCTCTCTTGAGAGGTCGCACTACGCAATGCTTGGTATGGGACATGGTAGGAGCGGACATTTCTTAAAGAGCCACTCACCAGGCCCCATGACGAATTTCAGTTAGACAGTGGAAGTTGTTAGGTGTCTGATGAGGAATGTTTTGCCACAAAAAGTTTTCCAATCGGTTCATTATGAGCGGAGAAAACAGGTTTTTTGAAGCGGCGTGAAACGAGGGTGAGAGGAGGGAAGCTCTAAATGCTTGCCGCTCCTCCGCGTAGCCTTCGCAAGCCAAATCTCTTCCCCACCCTCTCCGGCATCCGACCAAGAGGTGACGTGCGCATGACGTGCCCAAACAAGTCCAGCCCCCGTACAAGAGAGCGGCGTTGCTTTATTGATCAGTGTTATTTTGTGGTCTTCTGCCTGTTTCTGCGGGATTGTTTGAAAATACGGGCTTAGACGCGGTAGAGTAGATGAGCACAATAAGTGCGCGAACGCGTAGGAGCGTTCCGCGGCAGTCGTCAGCTCAATGCGCTGACCGCAGGGACCCGATCGCATGCGAAACGCTGGAACATTAGCCAAACATCTCGTAACATTTCACGGGAAAAAATGTAAGAAAAACGCGCACAATTTTTTTGCGTCTCATTATTTATTTCAAGCTTTATTCATCTGTTACAGCAACAAATGCAAAAACTACGCATGTTGTGTTAAATAATTTTTGCCATGTCACGTGATATTCAGTTGACAACGCCAGAGCAGAGTCGTGTACGTGGAGGACCAACGTCACCGCATTGCCGTGTACGTAGGGCCTTTGCTACGCCCACGTCATTCCCTCATTCTCTACGCATGCGCTGGTAAAGAGGAGGGGGAGATATTTGACCCATTTGCGTGGCGCGTAGCGTTGCGAATTTTGGCAGACGTGATCATGAATGTCTCACCTACGCATTGCGCTTGTCAGCTAAATATTGTGAAACCTGGTGGTGGCCCTTTATGATCAAGGGCTGGGATTTATATAGGTGTAGTCGC